>JAGXJF010000022.1:0-114612 GCA_019208055.1 Stipa capillata | reverse complement strand
GATGCAAAAGGAGTCAAGCAATAATTTTGTGACATCTACATTTGTTGATGATGTGAGGGTTAACATCAGAGAGATTTTGGCCATGATGATTGAGCATGGGGCCGAGGAAGGGAGTGATAAGCATTTCTATGTGTCACAGTTCTTGATGAAAAAAGAATGTCGTGATGTCTTCATCACTTTGAAGAAGATGACTTGCATGGATTAGAAGGACATGGGAGGAGAAGAAGAAGAAGCATTAGGCTTCATTTATTATCTTGTTATGTGTTATAACCTATAATTTCCATTCAATCTTGGGTTGCCTATTTGTTGGTGTTATTAGAACTTGTAATGTTATAAACCTATCTTGTGAACTTGTGGTGTCATTAAAATCTATTTTGTTGATTATTGTTCTCGTGTGTTTCTTATGAACTTGTGATATTGTTTACAACTACGTTGTTGATTATTATTCTCATGTGTTTCTTTATATATATAATGGTAGATGTTTTTGTCATCAAGTACTAGTGGATCAAGTGATGAGGAGATACTTGAATCTGAGAAGCCAAAAGAAGAGTCAAATTTGCATCTTATTGTACTTGCTGCTATTTTACATAAAGATAATGAAAGGCCTCAAAGAAGGCCAAGGAGAATTCCTTTCATGACAGGAATCCAATGGGTTGAGGAAAAGATGCGTAAGTCAAAGAAGTTTTATGACATATTTAGAATGAGGATGTCAGTTTTATCATGTTACATGAAACACTTGTGAACAATTATGTGCTAAAGTCAACTCCTTCCATGTGTTATGAAGAATCATTAGCTCTCTTTTTATGGATATATGGATCACCATAGTCTAATAGTGATGGTTCTGACCGTTTGAGCATTGAACGTGGACTATTAGCACAAATTTGGGTGAGATTTTGGAGTATGTCTACAACATGGTAGTTGATATTATTAAACCAAGAGACCATACTTTCAGCAAAGTTCATCCAAGACTTAGAAAACCTAGATTTTGGCCTCATTTTAAGGATGCCATTGGGGCAATAGATGGAACACATATTCCTATCACAATGTGCACACACCTCAAAATTGTGCGCATGAATAGGCATGGTTTTATAAGTCAAAATGTCATGGCAATACATGACTTTGATATGAGGTTCACTTTTGTGGTTGCTGCATGGCCTAGGTCTGTTCATGAGACATGTGTATTCCTAGATACTTTAGTGTAATATGAAAATTATCCGCACCCACTCGAAGTTAACCCACTTGTGTCTTATGTTATATATTACTTTTCTTAAGTCATGCAATATGTAATGTTCATTTCATTATAAATGAAGGTAAATGCTATCTTGTTTACTTGGGATATCCAAATCAAATCGGTTATCTAGCTGCATGTACCAGAATTTCAAGTTTCTAAACTGGTCAGCATGAAGGAGATCTTCAACTTTGGAAATCCATCTCTTTCAAATCTTATTGAACGATCATTCAGTTGTCACAAGATGAAATGACGTATACTTTGTGGCATACCAAGCTACCTTGCTGACAAGCAAAAGAAGTTGCATAACTATATTCGTGATAGTGCTCCACGTGATGAACATTTTGAGAAGAGTATGCTCAAGATGAAGTGCCAGGTGGTGGAGTCGACAATGTTGCATCTAGTTATGAGTATGTGATGGTATTGCTGTGAGTTTGATAGCAGGGAGATGAATGGCTAAGTGCAAAATATCTAGTTATTGTTATTTGTTGGCAAGCATACTTATAGAACTTGCAACCTATTTTTATGGCAAGAAAACATGTAAACTTGTCAGTAATTGACGTAGTGCTTGAAATTGTCATAATATTATCATTCTTATCTTTCAAATAGAAAGCTAACAAATGAACATAGAGATATTTCAGACTTTACACCCTTCACCACAGATAATCATCTCAAATCCCTAAGCTGCTCTTAATAGGCAGTTACAAATATAATATGCTTATTCGCATTGCAACTTATAGAAGGCTTATCTGGACAACTGCTTATGTCTGAGCCTAAACCATTCTTAAAGAGGCCGTTTAGAACATTAGATGTGAAGTTTCATGCATAATTCCCATGAGATTATGTGTCCCAAAGGACGATAGGCAGAAGTTTGTAACATTAGCTTGATAATGTGCACTTTTGTTATCTTACTGCATCTCTGTTTAGAATTGGCATGCAATGGGAGTGTAGGAGCTCGTATCTGAAAGGCTAGAAGTTTCTATAAGATGAAAAGAGTCTCACTCATCTTGCAAATAATTAATATGCTCTTCCTGTTTTTCTTGGCTTTCCATTGCCAAGTCCGCCCTCTCGATTTATGCAAATATTGAGATAATAGTTGCCTTTGTTCCCAAGTATTCTTGTTTATTTTTGGACCGAATATTTATTTGCTCACTATCCAAAGTTGTGAAAAGGCTAAAAGCCAGTGAGTTCGTGATTGAAGTTATTTGGTTTCTCCATAATTCTTTTGGATTTTATCCTTGAATTTATTTTTATCGGATTCCTCATATTTAATTTTAAATTTACTGGAATTTCTCATAATTTTTGGACTATATTTGAATGTCCTTTCTATTTTTGTTTTTCAAATAAATTAAAACACAACCAAAGGGCTATGGGTCGAAACCCCCATGGCCCATCTTCCCTCCCTCTCCCCTCTCGGGCCAACAACCTAGTTCGCTCCCTGCCATCGTCTGGGGCCAGCCCCTATCTCCTCTTTCCCTCCCCGCCTGACCCTGGGCCCAGCACCTCTCTGCTTTCTCCTTCCATCCTTGTGACATCCATGCCTTTGCTGCTGAAAGGACCGAAGGTGCCGACTAGAGGGGGGGAGGTGAATAGGAGGCTAATTAAATTTACTTCTTTTAACTTAGTTAATCAAATTAAGTCTTAGCTAGAAGCAAGGATAAACTACCTGTGTGACAGGTGAATAGCAGAGACAGTATAAGATGTGTAAATTAACATGTAGCTGTCACACAGGTGGCTAACACAGGTATGCTAATGACTTAGAAACAGATAAGCAATTTATATGGTTGTGTAACAGGTAGCTAACACAGGTAAGAGATATGATCTACAGCAACTGTGACACAGCTATGCTAACACAGGTGAAAAGGTGATCTATCACTGATAAACAGAAGCAATACAAGCAAGAACTCAGAGAGACAAGATGTTTTTCACCGAAGTTCCCAACTCTTTTCAGAGTGGTACATCTCCGTTGGAGAGGCTACTCCGAAGAGATCGCTAGCACCGAATCGTGCTTGTTCTCCGAGTACCAGAACGATCAGGCCTCTTCCTTTGCTTGTGGAAGTCCTTTTGCTTGTAGCAGGTAGACTTTAGATCACCTTCACAGACTACTGGTTCAACCCACACAAGCTTGGGTGATACCAGCAACTCCTACGCCCGTCTAGGAGTAGATACTCCAAGAGTAACAGATTCAGCAACAACAACTCTTAGAGGAACCAATGCTCTTTGCTCAAGAACTCTAACTCTCCCAAACTGACACTTAGGAAACTTGGCTTTTGTTCAGAGGTGAGAGGCTTTGCAACGGTCGAATATGATTCACTGGGTTGAGCAAGGTTGAGGTCGATGACCTCCCCTGGTCCCCTATTTATAGGGTCCAGAGGCACCTGACCGTTACACTGTTGCCACGTAGGATTGAGTGGATCACCGGTGTCAGACACCGGTGACATAGCCAATCACTCCGCTCAACTATAACCGGCTCAGACAGACCGATACCTGTGTCACCGGAGGCACACACAGGTAAACCCTTAACTAACGTAGCCACACTACTCAGCCCGGTCTTGGCACATGACATGCCCTCAGCACACAACAACGTCTGAAACCTAATAAGGAGAGAACCTTCGACAGCCTTCTGACTCAGCAGACAGACTATCGCAGTGCATGTCCCTTAGCAATTACAAGCTCTCCCCTGGTACAGAGATGTACCTGAGTCATAGAACACTAGACCACCTGTGACACAGCTGTGTCACACCGGTGACTCTAGCCCCTAGGGTTTTCTACTGCTAGCACTGTAGAGTGCAAGCACAAACCAGTTTCACACTTCTGCAAAACTATTGGCACATGGCCACTAACCTCAAAACATCAGTGCCACTATCCAACATCCTGAGCATTAAGCAATAGAACCTCCACAGATCATTACTAATTCATCCCTCTTGATAGTAGGGGTGTTTCCTATGGACTCAAGGAAACTAGCAAATCTAGGCTTTACCTGCTCACCAACTGCAGTGACGGCCCTTGACGCATGAAGCCACCATCATCTTGCTTGCAACTCCTTGCACAGCACCGGCTTCTTCACAGCTATGGCACAGCTGCCTAGCATAGCCATTCCCTTAGTCCTAGAAACCACCTTTGTACCTTTTTGGTGGTCATCCTTTCCTTGATGATCCTTCTTCCTGGAACCTACTAAACCTGCTTACACTAACTGTAAACATTAGATTCTAGTTTAATTTGCCATTAATCATCAAAAACCACTTAGGGGCCTAGATGATCTTGCAATCTCCTCCTTTTTGGTGGTTAGTGGCAACCCATTCAATAAATTCACATAAAGATTTGAATGAGAGATACATGTGCAGGTTGTTAGAATATACTCCCGCTGAAGCTGTGCACAAAAGATTTGATTTCATTATACTAGTGCCTAGATTTTAATTTTGGATATGAGCAGTATATTCTTACAACTTACACTTTTATCAGTTCAGAGAATGTGTATCAGAGCATATGTCATTTCAGAGAATATGGATCAGAGCATATGACTTGAAGGATTTATCTGAACTGCTATGTTTTTATTCTGATGCAATTATAATAATTAGAGTATATGAATATTAATCAGAGCATTCCAGTTATAATAACCAGAGCATATAGATGTGTATCAGAGCATAAATAGAGCACAAATTCAGAGTAGACATATGTATCAGATCAATTGTACTCAAAGCCTCACAGTAGACATATGAATTAGAGTAAATTGTGTGCAAAGTATCAAAGCAAAAACTTACTGCATTAGATCAAAAGATTACTGCAGTTTAAATTAATTGTAATCAAGACAGAAGAATCAGAGTTAACACAAGTCTTGATTACTCCAAGAATATATTAAACTCCCCCTATATTCAAAATTCTCTCAATTCTCTCCCCTCTGATCAACTATTCTCTCATTACTCTCCCCCTTTGCCACTAAGACACCAGAAAGGGATGAGGAAAAGAAACATTCAGAGCTTGGTCTTCAATAGCTGGAGAACTTCTGATAGCTGAGCCTGCAACTGATCAACCTTGGAGTGCAGACTATTGACTTCTGTTCTGAGCTGAAGATTCTCTCGGCGCAGAGCTGCAAACTGAGTTGGCATAACCTTGTTTTGGTAGGCTCTGGCTGCTGCTTGAGACATAAGAGAGGAGGACAGAGTGCCATCTTCAGCCACCTGTGTCATAGATACTAGCTCAGCTGGGTCAGTTTCAGGAGAATCAGCTGTGACACCGGTAGGCACTTGGACTTCAGGCGCTGGCACCGGAGGGGCAGGCACTTGAGGAGCTGTGGGAGCAGCTGTGTCACCGGGGGCAGACACAGCTGGGTCTGGAGAATCTCCAAAAAGAGCTGGCACAGCAACCTCATCAGGATGGTCATCAACCTGGGGCCTGAGCTGGGTCTTGATGGTCTTCACTGACATGTCAAAGTTTGAATCTAGAAGACCTGTGCGTTGAAGGATCATGTACATGATGTATGATCCATACCTCAGCTTTGCTTTCTTGTCCTTCTGAACCGCATCTATCTCATGGAATATATATCTGGCCACATCAAAATGCTGGTTCTTTGCAATGTGCACCAAGATCTGCCAAACTGGGCTGAAGAGTGACATTGATAATCTTCACAAGATGCTTGGCTGTGATGGTGATACCCTTGAAGTAAACATGTTCAAGAGGGGCTTTGGCAGGGAAGGTAAAGTTCCTAGGATAGAACTTCCTTCTATCAGCATTGGAGACTGGCTCTAGCTTGAACAGATTGGGCATGCCAGGCTCCACTGGTGCATGAAATAAGCTATTAAACTCTAGAGCTGTTATTGATAGCAGTTGACCTCTTGTCCTCCAGAGCATGACATCTTGATTTTTTTGTTCTATCCAAACTGTGGCATAGAACTCTTTAATGACCTCTGGGTCATAATCTTGTTGAAGATTGCAGATGAATTCTAGACCTGAGGCTTGAATCAGAGATGGTAAGGTTCTCAGCCTTAGATCATTTAGAGCAGACCAATCTATGGCCTTGCAGTCAACAAATCCCTTAGAAAATAGGATTTCATGGTAGATACTCCTTTGATGATCAGTGTGAAATCTGGGGTCTGAGCAAGATGGTTCCTTATATTCCTTATCTTCATTGAAATATGGGCAAGTTGACCTCATCTTGATAAATGCACTGGTACTTATTGAGGCAAACTTTGCTTCTTGACTTCTTAGGATCACTTTTAGGAAGTTTCTTTGCGGCAGCTCTGGAGATGAATTGCATCTGATTTGCCTCAGTCCTCAGAGCATGGGAGAATATGTAATGGTACTTTGTTTCCAAATCTTCTTCTCCTACTGAGGGACTGGGTGAGCTATCTTCTTGTTTAGCTTCTTCCTCGTCTTCTTGATCAACTAATTCTGCGCTGGGGGATGAACTTTCTGCCTGGTAATCTTCGTCAGAATCAGCTCATGGTTCTCTAGCCTAGGGTGGAGTTACAGATACTCCTCTTCCATCATCTGATTCACTCTCTGAGCTTTCTTCTTGGCCAGCTGAGCCACGTGCCTGTGCCACAGGAGAGGACACAGGTGGTTGAGCAATAGGTGCAGGGTCAGGTGCCAAAGGCACAGGTGATGGAGTCCGGTGGGTCACTTGGGCTTGAACCTCTTCTACCTGAGGCACAGCTGGCTGAGACAGCTGTGGACTTGGTGATTTGGCAGGTTCAGTAGGCTTCACAGATCCAGCCTCTAGTTATGATGAAGGCACATGGACCTCTTTGGGAACTTGTTCTTCAGCCTCAGATATAAGAAATTGGGATGGGGACATCTGCTTCTGAACATCCAGGGAGGAAAGGGATTCTACACTTGTAGAGCTCAATGTTCTTCTGCTCCTCCTCTGATATGTCTGCATATCTGACTTGGCTGGGCTAGCCACCTGTGACACAGGTGGTGGCATCTCCTTCTTGATTTCTTGGAGAGCTTCCTTCTGCTGTTCCAACTGATCTTTAATTGTAGGCTTGGAACCCCGAGAGGTTTCTGAGATGATTTCAACCTCTGGTTCTAGCTGCTTCTTTGCTGGAGGTTCTTCACTGATGACAAATGTGTTAGATCTTCTTCTCTTGGCGCTCAGTGCAGATAACACTGCAGGATCTGGTCTGTTAGCAGCAGAAACTTGACTTTGCTTGAGCTTTGCTTCAGCCATCAAGGCTGTTTTCTCAGGACCTCTGGACAATCTCATAGCTTTGCCTAGCAGCTCATTGATTTGTTCAAGAAGAATGCTGTCTCTTTGTTCTAAACTCAGGCCCTTGGGCATGGATTTTTGAGTTGAGGCAGAAGATCGAGCTGTCTTGAACTCAGGGGACAGAAGGCCTCTTTTAAGTTTGATTTCAGCTTGTATTGCTTGCTTCTCAAGACTGGTGGGCAGAGAGTTGGCCTTATGGATCAATTGACTGATCTGATGGATAAGTTCCCTATCATTGTGCTTCACTTCAACTGGTTTAGAATATGGCATTGCCAGACAGCTGGTTGAGATTTTCTCCTGAGTCTCAAATATTTTCTTTCTCAGCTCAACCTCAGCTGAATATGAAGTGGCTATTTGTAGCTACTTGTGCAGATCAGCAATTTCCCTTAGGAGAGCTCTATCTTCTTTGGAAGGTTCAAGGATTTGCATTGTAATAGGCCTAGCAGCCTCTGAAAGCTCAAAGCTTTTAGCAGTGTAAATGGTTGTCAGCTGCCTCTTTGTTTTCTCATCAGTGGCTGCACTGATCCTTTCAGCCAGCTTATCCAATTCATCAAGAATAAGCTTGTCATGCTCTATGTCTTCTTGAGACACTTGAGGTTCCGGAGTAGGCTGTCTAATGGTAAGTGTGCCCCTGGGCAACACTACATTTTCAATAGATGGTTTAGAGACTTTCTTAACTGCCTTCTTTGGCTTCTTGGCCACTTCTTTTCCCAAAGAAGTATGCGCAACAGCAGCTGAGGATCTTGTCCTCTTGGATGGAGCACGCTGAGAGCTAGACTTGCCAGCCTTAGAGGCAGCTGCTTTCTTTCCAGCAGCTATTCTTTGCTTGTAGACTCTTTGGTTTGCTCTTCTTCTTTCAGCAGCCTCTTCTTTCTGTCTCAACCTTTCTCTTTCCTGATCTGAGTCTGAAATATTTATCTCTTTGCTCGACTCCTCTGGATTAGACCACTTTAGACCACTGTCAGCTTTCTCAGAACCTGAAGACATTTTGATCGAGAAAACGAGAATGCACGAAGGAATTGGCGCTGGAGCTCCTCGGAAAGCCTTCTCCGATGCGTTGGAAGATTTTTGAGGGGCGGAAACCGAGATTTTGTCGAAAACTTGCGATTTTGGCGCGGGACGGAAGACTGGGGTTTTGAGCTGGACGTGGATTCTGCGAAGACGCAGAGATGCTTTATATGGGCCGAAGGGGTAAAAGGTGGCTGTGTCACAGCTGACATGAAGACCTGTGACACAGGTATGTGGAAAGAAAACCCTATGACATAAATAGTCCAAAAGCATTCACCTAAGACACAGGTAGATGACTCAGGTGACAAGTATTTCATCTAGAACTCCGAGATAGAGAGTTTGATAAGAGAGCAAGCATTAGAGCACTATCAGAGAATCCTTATGTAATCTTCCCAATGTCAGTTTGCTAGAAATTCAATCAAACAAAACTAAAACTGACATGAATTGATTTTGAAAACAAGTACACACGAATGTGCACAGACAGCTGAAGAAGAATTCTCAACTCTAAGCATATCATACACACACCTGTGACACATGTGATTAACACAGATGGACATGTAAGAAATACAAGCAGCAAAACATATGAGCTAGACACCAAGCCAATCCTTTTATTGTAGATTAGAGACATCAATGATATTCAATTTACTCCTCAGAGCACAGAACCTAGTCTCATCTAAAGGCTTGGTGAAAATATCAGCTAATTGTTTTTTAGTCCTTACATGGCACAGCTGTATATCTCTCTTCTCAACATGATCTCTAAGGAAGTGGTGCCTCACTTCAATGTGTTTAGATCTTTGGTGGTGTACTGGGTTGTTGGCTAACTTAATTGTACTTTCATTATCACAGAAGAGGGGTACTTGATTAAAAGATATGCTGAAATCTTTCAAGGTCTACCTCATCCATAATAACTGAGCACAACAACTACCAGCAGCTATATACTCAGCTTCTGCAGTGGAAAGGGCTACTGAGTTTTGTTTCTTAGATGACCAGGATACTAAGGAATGCCCTAGAAATTGACAAGTACCAGATGTGCTTTTTGGGTCAACCTTACACCCTGCATAGTCACTATCAGAATAGCCAACTAGCTCAAAATTTACACCTTTAGGATACCATAAACCAAAGCCTGAGGTTTGAATCAAATATCTCAGTATCCTTCTTACTGCCACTCTGTGATAGTCCTTAGGGTTAGCTTGGAATCTAGCATACATGCATACACTTAACATTATGTCTGGCCTAGATGCACACAAGTATAACAAGGATCCTATCATTGATCTAAATTCTTTCTGATCAGTAGACTTACCTTCGAAGTTTAAGTCCAGATGACCATTTGTTTGCATGGGAGTATGTATAGGCTTTGCATCCTTTATGCCAAACTTGGTGATGATGTCCTTGGTGAATTTTTCTTGTGAAATGAATGTACATTCCTTGAGTTGTTTGATCTGAAGTCCTAGGAAGTACTTGAGTTCTCCATCCAAAGACATCTCAAACCTTTTGGTCATCATCTGGCTAAACTCATTACTCATGGAGCGGTTAGTACTGCCAAATATTATGTCATCGACATAAATTTGGCACACAAATAAATCTTTTTCATCTTTCTTAGTGAATAGAGTTGTGTCTACTAAGCCCATTTTAAATCCATTCTTGATCAAAAATTCTTTCAATGTGTCATACCATGCTCTAGGTGCTTGCTTTAATTCGTAGAGTGCTTTGTGCAATTTGTAAACATGATGTGATTTCTTATCATCTACAAAACCTGGTGGCTGCTCAACATATACAAGTTCAGAAAGTTTACCATTCAGGAAAGCTGACTTCACATCCATCTGATAAAGCTTGATATTATGATGAACAGCATATGCAAGGAGGATCCTGATGGCTTCAAGTCTTGCCACTAGAGTAAAGGTTTCTCCAAAGTCCAGACCTTCCACTTGTGTAAACCCTTGAGCCACAAGTCTGGCTTTGTTCCTTACCACTTGTCCATTTGTATCTTGTTTGTTCATGAAGACACATTTTGTTCCAATCACATTATGATCATGGGGTCTTTCCACCAGGGACCAAACTTGATTTCTTTCAAATTGACTCAGCTCTTCATGCATAGCATTTATCCAATCAGCATCCATGAGAGCTTCCTTTATGTTCCTAGGTTCAACACTGGAAACAAAAGAGTAATGTTCACAAAAATTAGCAATTCGAGAACGAGTAGTCACTCCCCTATTAATGGCACCGATGATTTGGTCTACAGGATGATCCTTTTGCAGCAGGCTGATCACAAGGGGTTCGGGGTCAACCACCTGTGTCACAACTGTTGGTGTTGCCTATGACATAGCTGGTTCTTCCTATGACACAGCTGGCTGAGACAGGTCCTCTGCATCCAGGAGATCATTGGCTGGGTTGTACTCGAGCTCGATGTCTTTCTCTCCAGTGTCTTCACCCTGTGATGGAGAGAGTGGTTCTTAGTCTCTTGGTGAGGCAGATTCCTCCTTGATGGTGGGTCTGATCTCACCATTAGGCTTCTTTTGAATGTCCTTACTCCCTACATCATTAGCAACTTGCTCTCCTTGAGAGCCATAAAACTCATCAAAGTCCACATCTATAGATTCTTCAACAACCTTTGTAGAGGTGTTAAAAACTCTATAGGCATAGGAGTTAGTAGAATAGCCAAGGAATATACCAACATCAGATTTAGCTTCAAACTTAGTGAGGCGTTTGCCCTTCCTAAGGATGTAGCACTTACAATCAAATACTCTGAAGTATGAGACATTTGGCTTGGAGTTGGTGAGCAGCTCGTAAGGAGTCTTCTTGAGTAGTGGATGTAGATATAACCTGTTGATGGATTGACAGGCAGTGTTGACAGCTTCAGCCCAAAATCTTGGTGAAGTCTTTGTACTCATCTAGCAGTGTCCTTGCCATCTCTATCAGGGTTCTATTCTTCCTTTCCACTACTCCATTTTGCTGTGGAGCATATGGACTTGATAGTTCATGCTTGATTCTATGCTTGTCCAGAAATGCTTCCACCTTAGAGTTCTTGAACTCAATCCCATTATCACTCCTGACCTTGACAAGGTTTACCTTCCACTCATTTTGTGTTCTGACAATGAGATGCTTGAACTTCTTATAAACCTATGTCTTCTCCTTCAAAAAGAACACCTAAGTATAGCGAGAAAAATTATCTACAATGACAAATCCATACTTATTACCTCCCAGGCTCTCATATGTAGGAGGACCGAAAAGGTCAATGTGTATGAGCTCAAAAGGTTTGGTGGTGGTCATGACATTCTTGGGATGATGAGTAGCTCCAACTTGTTTCCCGGCTTGACATGCACTGCAGAGCTTGTCCTTCTCAAACTTCACCTTTTCTAAGCCTATGATATAGTCATGTTTGCTCAGTTTGTTGAGAAGCTTCATCCCTCCATGTCCTAGCCGCCTGTGCCACAGCCAGCCAACACTGGTCTTGGCCATGAGGCACCATGGAGCTGCTGCAGGTTGTTCGTTGAAGTTGACAGTGTATAGTTTTCCAGACCTGCATCCTTTGAATATTTGAGAATCATCAGATAGCTTGAAAGCTATAAACTCATTGGGATAGAAAGTAACTTTCATACCTGTGTCACACAGCTGTGACACAGACATAAGACTATAGCCTATCTGATCCACAAGCATTACATTGGATAAGGAGTGATGTTCAGATATGGCAACTTTACCAATGCCATTTACCTTTCCCTTGGAGTTATCTGCATAGATCACATGTTTACTTGGAAGATTTTCATGTGTGATCTCTACAAACTCCTTTCTGCCTCCTGTCATATATTGTGTACATCCACTGTCCACAACCCAGTCAGTTCCACTAGAGGCAGTGTCCTGCAAGATTAGTTATTGGATTTAGGGATCCAAACTTGTTTGGCTCCCTTAGCAGTTTTACCATAAGCAGAAACAGCAGTTAATGAGTTAGAAGATCTGTTTCTATAGTTGATAGCCTGAGCAATAGATGAAACGACATGGATTCTCTTAGACTTACTATCACCTGCAACCTTAGACAGAGAGGTTAGTTGGCTGTGTGAGTTACCGGTGACACTGGTGGGTACACAGCTGTGTAAGACACGGGTGACACAGGTGACTGTTACCTTTGGAACCCAGATAGCAGGCAACCATTTTGTCAAGTGCCTGTGACCTACATACCTAGCCACAACCTTCCCTTTTCTGTCCTTTTGCAGTACATAGGATGGGTTGGATGGATTGTTTACTGCATTCCTATTACTCTGCATATGACCAACAAATTTGTTATCATCTGCACCTGCCTGTCTCAGAAATTTCTCTGCAAGATTAAAGTTAGTGATAGCAGGCAGTTTATCTTTATTTGCAGAAGGAATGTAACCCAATCCTTCTCGGCCATTATTCTTCCTGAGCATTTCAGCTCTAATGAGCTTATAATTTTGCATGCCAATATTGGCAGTGCATAGGCCTTTCCTCATAAGCCTTTTAAGCTCTTCTAACTCCTCTTTGAGCTTGTTATGCTCATCTGCATCCACAGAGTTAGTGGCAATAGAAGTTTAAGTCTCTTTTGAATTATCAACTACACAATCTGTGGAAGTTAGAACATTTATACGACTAGCATAGTTTAAGCATGATTCAATAACAGCATGAGTAGGCAAAGGTGCATCAGTAGATATAGTAGAAGAAACATCAGTGCACATAGAATTTTTTGCCTTGAGCTCTTCATGCTCCTTAATCAGAAACTCATGAGCTGCCTTGAGCTTTTCATGAGCTATTTCCAGATTTTCATGGTCTAGCCTGAGATTTTCCCTATCATCTGTAACCTCATCATATGATTCACTCAGCTTCCTGAGTTTATCCCTTAAGGATATGTTCTCCTTCCTCTCCTTGCCATAGGCCTTATCTGTTCTTTCAAGAATGCCCATTAGTTCAGCATAATCAGGAAAGTCATCTTCAGTAAGTACCTTTGATCCTTTGGCCATGAGACACAAAGGGGTAGAAGTGGATGGCAGTTGATCAGCTTCAGCATTGATCTCGGAGCTGTGTGACCTGGCTATGTCACAGTTGGGTATATCAGCCATGCTGATGGCAATCTCAACGACTTGATCTTCATCTTCAGACTCTTCTTCTGAGCCTGAATCCTCAAACACCCAAGCTTGTCCAACATAAGCTCTGGCAGTGGCCTTGTTCTTGGAGTAGGTTGGATGCTTGCTGTTGAAGGTCTTCTTCTTTTCGTGGAAGTCCTTCTTCTTCCTGTACTAACTGTTGTCCTTCTTCTTGCTTGGAGAATCAACAGCAAAGTGGCCTTCCTTGCTACACTCAAAGCACTTGTTGTCTTTGGATAGCCTCTTTCCTTTGAATCTGTCACTTGACCCAAACTGCTTCTTCTTCTTGTAGAACTTTCTGAAGTTCCTTGTGAGGAGGACGAGTTCATTTTCTTCTTCACTGGACATCTTCTCATTGAGTTCTTCACTGCTATCACTCTCAGGCTGTGATGTTGAGGCAGTGGTCTTCAAGGCAATGTTCTTCTTAGCAGCTGGGGAAAAGCTTTACTTGCCTTCTTGCTTGAGTTCCATCTCATGTGTTAGAATCCTTCCAAACACTTCAGCGGGCTTCATCTGGTTGAACCCATCCTTCTCTTTCATCATGAGAATGAGGGTTCTGTAGGCCTTAGGAAGCACTGATAGGAACTTCTTGATCACATCTTCATCATCTACCCGATTGGACCCTAGTGCCTTCAACTGGTTGGTGATGATGGTGAGTCTTGAGAATAGGGAGTTGATGTCCTCACCATGCTCGTACTCGAATCTCTCCAATGTTGATTCCAAAAGGCTTCTCTTCGACTTCTTCAGAGTGTTGCTGTCTTCATAGATCTGCTCTAGAGTATCCCAGATATCCTTAGCAGAATCCATTGTGTTGACTCTGTTGAAGTCATGCTCCTGTAGACCCATGAATATGGCAGTGGCAGCCCTAGCATTGTTCTTAATATTTCTCTTGTCATTTATGCTAGGTGTGGTGGGGTCTTCTATCCTGTAACTTGTATGAACAACTTCCCATACATCTGGGTCAATAGCAATAAGATGCATTTGCATCTTCCTTTTCTAGAAAGCATAGTTAGTTTCATTAAAGACAGGTATTTTACCCTCATAGCCCGACATCCTTTAAACTCTGGCTGTTAGGCCAATTCAAAGAGCAACCTGTTCTGATACCAATTGAAAGGACCGAAGGTGCCGACTAGTGGGGGGTGAATAGGAGGCTAATTAAATTTACTTCTTTTAACTTAGTTAATCAAATTAAGTCTTAGCTAGAAGCAAGGATAAACTACCTGTGTGATAGGTGAATAGCACAGACAGTATAAGATGTGTAAATTAACATGTAGCTGTCACACAGGTGGCTAACACAGGTATGCTATGACTTAGAAACAGATAAGCAATTTATATGGTTGTGTAACAGGTAGCTGACACAGGTAAGAGATATGATCTACAGCAACTGTGACACAGCTATGCTAACACAGGTGAAAAGGTGATCTATCACTGATAAACATAATATATCTAAGAGTACACAAGCATGCAGATATAGCAAGTAACTGGAAGCAATACAAGTAAGAACTCAGAGAGACAAGATGTTTTTCACCGAAGTTCCCAACTCTTTTCAGAGTGGTACATCTCCGTTGGAGAGGCTACTCCGAAGAGATCGCCAGCACCGAATCGTGCTTGTTCTCCGAGTACCAGAACGATCAGGCCTCTTCCTTTGCTTGTGGAAGTCCTTTTGCTTGCAGTAGGTAGGCTTCAGATCACCTTCACAGACTACTGGTTCAACCCACACAAACTTGGGTGATACCAGCAACTCCTACGCCCGTCTAGGAGTAGACACTCCAAGAGCAACAGATTCAGCAGCAACAACTCTTGGAGGAACCAATGCTCTTTGCTCAAAAACTCTAACTCTCCTGAACTGACACTTAGGAAACTTGGCTTTTGTTCAGAGATGAGAGGCTTTGCAACGCTCGAATATGATTCACTGGGTTGAGCAAGGTTGAGGTCGACGACCTTCCCTGGTCCCCTATTTATAGGGTCCACAGGCACCTAACCATTACACTGTTGCCACGTAGGATTGAGTGGATCACCGGTGTCAGACACCGGTGAAAAGCCAATCACTCCGCTCAACTATAACCGGCTCAGGCAGACCGATACCTGTGTCACCGGAGGCACACACAGGTAAACCCTTAACTGATGTAGCCGCACTACTCAGCCCGGTCTTGGCACATGATATGCCCTCAGCACACAACAACTTCTGAAACCTAATAAGGAGAGAACCTCCGACAGCCTTCTGACTCAGCAGACAGACTATCGCAGTGCACGTCCCTTAGCAATTACAAGCTCTCCCCTAGTACAAAGATGTACCTGAGTCATAGAACGCTAGACCACCTGTGACACAGCTGTGTCACACCGGTGACTCTAGCCCCTAGGGTTTTCTATTGCTAGCACTGCAGAGTGCAAGCACAAACTAATTTCACACTTGTGCAAAACTGTTGACACATGGCCACTAACCTCAAAGCATCAGTGCCACTGTCCAACATCCTGAGCATTGAGCAATAGAACCTTCACAGATCATTACTACTTCATCCCTCTTGATAGTAGGGTGTTTCCTATGGACTCAAGGAAACTAGCAAATCTAGGCTTTACCTGCCCACCAACTGCTATCACGGCCCTTGACGCATCAAGCCACCATCATCTTGCTTGCAACTCCTTGCACAGCACCGGCTTCTTCACAGCTATGGCACAGCTGCCTAGCATAGCCATTCCCTTAGTCCTGGAAACCACCTTTGTACCTTTTTGGTGGTCATCCTTTCCTTGATGACCCTTCTTTCTGGAACCTACTAAACCTGCTTACACTCACTGTAAACATTAGATTCCATTTTGAGTTGCCATTAACCATCAAAAACCACTTAGGGGCCTAGATGATCTTTCAGCTGCCCTACTCCTAGCTATAAAAGCTGCTCTCTTTCCTCCTCTCTCTCTCCCCTCTTTTTCTCCTCACTGCCACCGTCCACACCTACGCAAGCACTGCCGTCTTCCCAAACTCCGGCCAAAGCTTCCAACGGTCACTTGGGTGTGTCTCCGTCTGATCCCTTACTGCTGGAACATCTACACGACACTATAGATTCAATCCCTCGAACTATTGCGGGATCCATTGACAACATCAACTGGATTTGCACCATCTTCCTCAATTTTGGTGAACTTTTCCCTTATCAATTTCTTTGCACTCTGTGAGAGTACTTCCTATTCTTTTTTAGTAGCCTTCCCTTGGTATATAGAATGTTCCCCTCATTTAATTTGATGAATCACACACTGTAGCACCGAACCCTAGCTAAATATTTTATCATCTCCATTGCCACCAGCAAGCATTTTTTTGCGATCACGGGGCATCGACCCAGACCCATACTAGGCTTGTTTCTACCCCTGAACAATCTAGTGTGGTTAGGTTTTGAATCTATGGGCTAGATTTTGCACTAGGATGAAGAGATTTGAATTGGGTGTTCTATGATCAAATTCGATGTAGTTTGATCTATGATGATATATTTTAGGTATTTTAGTTTTTCGTAGCTCACTAACGTGTGTAACTAGAATTTTTTCACATGTTTTTCGTTGTAACTAGAATTTATTTAGAGTTCTTTGGGTGTAGATTTGATCCAAATTCAAAGTATTTGAATTTAGGATTTTGTGTGCTAGTCATGTTTGTGTTAGTATAGTGTATGCCTCTGTTTATAAGCATTAGTTCTATTTATAGATTTGGTTTAGGGGGCGTTTGGTTGGGCCTTTCAATAGTTTTTCACTGGAAAAAGCTATAGCCCAACCAAATAGCCAGCTTTTCAATAGCTTTTGCCAACGGTAGCTGTGGGCTTTGCAGTGCAAATTCAGTTGTTCGGAAAAGCTGCCTTCTGCCAACTTTTTGCAATGTGCTGAAGCTTCAGTGCTCATTTTCCAAAATGTTGTAGATGGTTTTGATAAGCCAAAAGCCATATGTTCACTTTCCCACAGCCACAGCAGCTTTTCTAGACAGCTAGCCAACAGCAGCTTTGTCAACAGCCACAGCCCAACCAAACAAGCTCTTAGCATTGTTGACAGCATTGCTTGTGCAGTTTAATATTCTATTTGAATTATCTTATGTAGCTTTTATACCAGAATTGCCTAGGTCACGTTTTATTATTTGAAAATGACCTAGATCTATTTGTATACTTATTTTCTACTAATCCTAAGCCCTAGGCCAAGCCATGCCTTGTTTATGTATTTGATTTGCATAATTAGCTCCCTTTGTAGTTATAGTTATTATTACGTTATAGGAGTGTTTTTAATCTTATTAATAATAGATTGTTGTTGTTTAACCATTATAAATGTATAGAGACATCTAAACATTTATTTGTTGGTTAATATTTTAGTTATGCATGCAACAGCCTAGGTTATATGGTTATGATCCTATGTATGCTTTTATAGAATTATTTGGGGTTAATTGCTATATATTTTTATAGAAATTAACTTGGTAGTTCGTGTATTTTTGTTATTGTTTCTTGTTGTTGTTTATGTTGTAATAGCATGGTAGGTTCCTATTGCTTTTGGTGCATACTAGCATGCTAGGGCTGTAATAGCATGATAGGTTATACTCGAAGTGCCATGTTTGATAATAAATATTACATGTATAGATAAACTATAATACTCAATATAGAGGTATATATATTATGGCCAAGTTACTGACCTAATAGTGAAAGGTGATCTTAGTTGTCCAAGCCATTGAATTCTCATTCAAAGGTATCCTCTAATCTTCTCTTCTAAATCTTTCCATCCCAAACCAAGTTCACTAGCCCTTTGCTAATATCTTAACCCGAGGTTTTGTTGGTGTTTGTATATTTTTTTTGTTCTCTTGACGTTATGACGATAGGGAGTGAAGAGGCACACCCTGCTCAAGCTGTAGAAGAAGAAGAAAAATGCTACGAAGGCGTGCTTCCTCCCTTTGATCATATCGATCCCGTAACCGCAAAGTCATCATTATTTATTGTTCATAAACATGCATGTCATTTTATTCCCATAGCTAGTCTGTCAATTGACACCCATTACCTTTACCCACTTGTCACCATTTTACTTGATACCCTAGTAGAATATTATTATTTTTTAATAGAGTAATACCTTAGCCATGCTTAACCTATCCCTAGGATGCTTTTGAATTGCCCCCTGGGAAGAAATGATCTTCGGATCAATGACACTTGTTATTCGAACTTATTGTTGAGCTCACAAGCTAGGAAAGATGCCCTTTGTCTTCTCCCTCTCTCTATTCCTTCTATTCTACTTTGGGTGAAACTTACCATTTAAAAGGTGTAGGTGACAGCTAGATCATTTCTGAAGGAGCATTTGGTCGCCCACATTGAATATGGTCGAAGTCTTGAATCAGAGAATTGTGAAAACAGTACGACCATATGCTATATGGGCACTATCTTGGTTAAATAAGTTAGTTAGCCTTGGTGTCGATGTCGTCATGTCGCAGATGGGGTGGACTAGCTAGCTGACCCTCGGCACAGATGGGAGGCCCGTAGGGTGGGGACGTACGCTCAACTCCATGTTAGACTCGGTGGGCATGTCACATCGAGGGGGAACTAGCTAAAGACCTCGTTATAGTGTCCGTACTGGCACACAATGGTCATCTATTCAAGCCCGATCAATTTGGCACAAGGGGATGACTGTGTCATGTGGGTAAAGTGTACAACCTCTGTAGAGTGTAAACTAATTGATTAGCCGTATCCATGATCAAGTATGGCACATGGTTCATTACTGGTGAAAAGGACTGTTCTTCCTTCCCCTGCTACTTCCCTCTATTCCTTTGCTATTGGAAATGGACGAGCAAAGGCGGGAGTTCTTTGCCTGTATGTGTTGGTCGTGGAACCTCTCATTGTTATGAAACACCTCTACTATTAAATTGGTTTTCATCATAAAGCCGCCTTCGAAACTATTGTAGTATTGCAGCTAACACTGCTTTTACAAAAAAGAGCCATACAACCATCTTTTGTGGCCTCATGTACCTTGGTTAAGGAAGTTTCTTATGAGAGGGCATGCCAAGTACGTGAAGTACTCGTTGACATGTTTTGTTACGGTGGTGTACAATGGACTACGATGATGGAGCAGATGGGGACTACTATGATAATCACGAGGAGTAGGTCACGTGGACTTCGTCGATTGCCTATGGCACGGAAGGAGAAGCTTCACTTTTATTTCTGCTACTTTCTAATTATAATAAATGGCATAAGACATAGTACTATGCAAGCTATGTGGCATATTCGTATTCAAACTTTTTTGTAATAACTTGGATGTCACGCAATAGTATACATTCTCTCTGTGGCCGTCAGCTTGATCTTGGACAAATGAGGATGTATATAGGGGGGTCTGGAAGTTACTCTGGGTTTCCACACTCTTCATCGGAAATGCTACAATTGATCATGTGCACTTGTAGGTCATTAAGCATTTTCTGGCACCCCTGACAAAGAAGCAACATTGGTTTCACTCTAAATTTGATCTCATCACTCTCTTTTATTTTATAGAATTATTGTTTTCTAGTTTAGTTACTTTGTTAGTAGTTTACATGCTTGCTTAATTTGTCTTATTTGAAAACTCACAAAAATTAATCATTACTTCTTTATACATGGATGCTCACATAAAAGACTGGTTAGCAACATTGGATTATTGTTCTTCACAAATTTGTGATGTATGAAATTAAATGTGCTTTTTGTAACATAGTCGGACACTTTGATTTTAAATGTAAGAATCATGGGGGTCCTATTATTGCATCTTATAATATATTAGACCATGATGAAGATATTGTTGACAAAAAAAGACAGCTCATTATTTATGAAGGGACCCATAATAATTAGTCAAATTATTTGGTTTGCAAAATGTCATATCTCATGAATTGCTTGATGAAGGCTATAGAAAGGTGTATCCTATTCTTTGCTTTAGTAGAGAAATTTTTTGTGATAATCCTTTGGTGACGAGTGACTCATGGCTCTTGATGATATATCATTAATGATGCTTTGAATGAGGGGAAGCAAGATCCTAATCTCTATGTTAATGATATTCTGTGAGAGTCTAGTTTCAACTACTAGAACCCCTTGTGTACATCCTCGTCAGTCCAGGATCAAGCTGACAGTACACAAGTGAAATGTTTAACATGGCATGCACTCAAAGTTAAAACATAGTTTGAGTATGATATGCCACACGGCTTACATAATACATGTCATAACAACATTATTACATCAGAGGAAATAGTAGAAATAAAAGCAAAGTGGCTCCATCTGTGCCACAGGCAGTTGATGAAGGCCATGCGACCTACTCTTGGGATCATCATAGAAGTAATTTTCATCGGCACATTCTTGAACATATTACTTGGCACACCACCACAAGAGAAACATGCTCAATGAGTACTTTGCATACTCAGCGTGCCCCCTCGTAGGGAAACACCTAAACCAGTGTACATGAGGCTTCATAAGAAGGTCTTATGGCTCTTTTACGTAAATGTAGTTTTAATTGAAATATTGGGGGCAGATTCGAAGGCTTCTCTTTGATGAAAACCAATTTTAATATTAGGGGTATTTTTCAACATGTGTGGTCCATGACCAACACATACGGGGAAGGAACTCCTGCCTTAGCTCGTCCATAGGTTTCATCAACAAAGGGGTAGAGGGAAATAGCAAGGGGGAGAGGGACATGTCCTTTTCATCAAGAATGAGTCATGTGCTATCCATAACCATGGACATGGCTAATCGATTAGTTTGACACTCGGTAGAGTTTATACACATTATTCACATGACACAATCTCATCTTGTGGCCACTGGCCGTCGCCAGCATAGTGCACACCCATCAGTGTACCGGCAGGGAGATTGTGATGAGGTCTTTTAGCTAGATCCCCCTAAGGTGTGGCATGCCCACCGGGTCTGGTTCGGAGTTGAGAGTATGTCCCCATCCTTCGGTCCTCCCATTTTTACCGAGGGTCCTCGTAGCTACGTCCACCCCTTTTACGATATAGCAACGTCGACCCCAAAGGCTGATTAACCTACTTGACCAAGCCAGTGCCCATATAGCATGTGGTTGTACTATTTTCACAATTCTCGGGTTCAAGACTTCAGTCTTATTCGATATAGACATCTAATGGCTTCTTCATCTCATGAAGAATAACCATTGCTCCTTCAACTAATTATTTAGTTGTCGCCTACACCTTTTAGATGGTAAGTTTCACCCAGAGTAGAATAGGAAGAATAGAGAGGGGAATCAAAGGGCATCCAGCCTAGCTCACCGAGAATATCAAGGATCGATCCATAGATCATTCCTCCGAATAGGCAATTCAAAACATCATAAAGATATGTTTAAGCATGGCTAAGCATTTCTCTACTCTATTCAGAATAATAATATATTAATCTACTTAGGGTAACAAGTAAACAGGGCGACAAGCAGAAAGATAATGGTGTGAAAATCGACATGCTAGCTACTGGAATAAAACCGCATGCATGCTTGTAAATGACAAAATATAATGACTTTTAGAAATATAGGATCAAATATGATCAAGAAAGAGGGGGCATGCCTTTGTGGTAGTATTCTTCTTCTTCTACTGCACCGGATGCTGGATTGGTCTCTTCACTCCCTATTGTTGTAATGTAATAAGAGCGAAGCAAATAAATACCAACCTCAACAAAACATTCCAGAAAGCAACATGAGAGAGAGAAGCACGACGAAGGTAAGATGTGGGTGAAATGGAACGATGACGCGAAGGTGTCATTGCGACGAAGATCAGAATAAGGTCTATCACTAAAAAATCCTTAGTATAGGTCTTCTAAGAAAAGGCCATAGCCTTATATGTACATATAATATTATAATATTTTAGATCAAAAACATAGCTAATATATTCTAACATGATATATTAAAAATTAACATGCTTGGTATAACACAAAGTCTATCATACTAGTATACATGAAAATGTAATCGCACATAACTAGACCATGAGACATACTTAATTAACATGAGCATGGCATAACCTAACATGACTATTTATCAAATGATTAGCATTTCAGATAATAACATTGGCATATTATAGCACTAACATTTCTCATAAAAATAATTTATAACATATGAGAGATATAGACTATATGCTATAACATATACACCATATATACTAAGCATTTGCAAAAACTATGCATGCTAATTAAATTAAATTAATCTAATCATAGAGGTCAAATAAGTCTAAACTACTATCTGGAATTTAATTATAGCAAGATAATAACAGAGAATAAATCATATTTAAAAACAATAAACAATAGATACTTAAAATAAGCCTAGAACAACATGTGATTTATGATACACTAAAACACGTGTGCTAAACGGTTGCAAATGCCATTATAAAATGGTACTGGAACGCATGTGCTAAAAGGCTGCAAATGCCATTATAAAATGGTACTGGAGTGTATCTACCTTATACCAAAAATTAAATATTAAAAATAGAGAGCATTCTTATTTGAAATAATCAAAGCAATGCTCATATTACTTCTAGGAAATTCTACACAGCTCCAAGAATTATGAAATTTAACAGAGGGTTCCCGACACATACTAGTAACCTATGAAAAATAAATTACTTCCAAATATTTCATCACAGATCAAACTATTCCAAATTCGGTCAAATTTTGCCCAAATTTGGGCTATATTCGTATAGTACAAAAACTACCACGTGGATTTGAAATCCGGTTGCACTAGTTGTTTACTGGGTCCTAAACAATCCATTTTAACACTAAGATCAAGAACTCAGCATGGTTTGGATGGATTGGGAAAAAGAACAGAAGTACAGTACATGGAGTAGCTACTGCATAGGAAGTAGATTGATCCAAAATTATGGCTGTGCACATGGAGGTGAACAAAAGGTGAAATTGGGAGAGGGAAAGTGCTCCATGAGTTGATAGGAGTCTACAATAGAGAGGAATTGGATTATTGCTCAACGAGCGCGAAGAAATCGCGAAGAGAAGGAGTTCGTTGGAGTTGAGGAAGAAGTCGCGGTACGAGTTGATGTAGTAGACGAAGCTTGCAATTGCTTGCGGTAGAAGATGCATAGTGGCGTGGCGAAGCTCTAGTAGCAAGGAATCAGATGAAGGTGCGTCGTGGTTGCCGGAATTCCTCGCCGGAGATGGCGAAGAACGAATGTGAGGAGAAATGGGGAGTGAGGAAAGGGAAGGAATAGATGGGAAGAGGGGCTTTATATAGGCCAAGCAACAGGGATATGAGGAGACACCAGGGGAGAAGAAGAGGCAGCAGCGATGCTCAAAAATACGGCCAAAACGGCCGCGGTGCTCGCATGCACGCGGGCGCGTTACAGGCTGCGGTGATGCGGCCGCTCGGCTGCAGCTTGACAAGGTGTAGCACACAACCTGGGCTGCCTTAGTGGATTGGCTGGATTTTTTGATTTTTTGGATTAAAATAAATGAAGAAAAAGCAAAGTAATTTAAAATGGCTTCAAATAAGGCCCAAAAATTATGGAAAAACTCCAATAAATCAATTTGAACATGGGGAATCTGAATAAAACATTTTTAGAGAGAGATTCCAAAAAACATTTATGATGAAAATCAAAACTTCATTTATTAGCTCTCAATTAATTCAAAGGCTTGAATTAATTTGAAATAAACATCAATTGAAATATTTTTAAAATCGATTACATAGTTGCACATCCTCTTCTCTTAAAAAAATTTCAAATCCGTAAAATAGAGGATGTTTGCTTTTGAGAATGCTATGAATGAAAGCTATGATTTGAGTTTGTCTTATGGTACAAATATAATGAGGAAGAAAGTTATAACTATGATTCTTTTTTATCTCCTTTAGAGAATAAACATGTTTTGCAATTAATAGTTTTGGTGATTACTCTGCTAACCACTCTAATGTGCATTAATTTATTTATATACAAAATATCAATTCATAGGAAGAGGATACATCTTCGACTTTTTTGTTTGTTGGTGCTCTCCACTATGCATAAAAAGAAATTATTGAATTGAAGGAACGAGCACCTAAGCCTCAAAGATAACAAAGTCCAGCTATTGACTTAAACTAAAGCGCTTCCCGCGAGGCAACTCGGAAGTAGAGTCATTTTATATTTCTGTTTTTTAGTCTTAATTTACTATTTGAATAAATAGTATCAAGTTTTATTTCTTATGATTGCATAATTATCGTTTGAATTACTCCTGCTACCTTTCTGTATTGTTCAGTATTGTTTGGAAAAATCCAGAAATTTTATATTTGAGATTTACAGAATGAGAGGAGCTCACTGGAGAATTTTGGCGACCAACGGGGACCCACAAGGCCCACGCGGCAGGCTGCCGTGGCCACCTACCACATGCCCCCGTGGTAGCTCCCCTGCTGCTCCACTTTTTCATGTCTATTTGTTGTGCATGTTTATTTATGAATATAAATTTTCATATCTCTGTCTTGCTGAAATTGTTGCTCTTCAGATTTTTATTAGCTTCTGTCCTTTTCTTAAGGATGTTTTAGTTCTTTTATATCTTCTAGAAAATTTTCATATTCTCTTTGTTTAGCATGGAAACTTTATGGTGGGGAATTAGCTTTTATTTTCAGAGCATTGGTTGAATTTCTAATGATTAGGACAATTACTTTATATTGTCTAAACCAACACTTGGGAGAGTCCCTCTAATGATTAGGATGGTTACTTTATATTCTCTAAACCAATGCTTGGGGGAGTCCCTCCGCTAATTTTCTAAGTTTTCTTGCTCCCAGCATTTATATTATGATGATAATTAGTACGCATTGATTTAATTCTATGGAACTTGATATTCTTACTTTAGGTTGTCTTAACCAATGCTTTTAGTTTGGTTTTATTTCTGAGTAAATTAGTTAGATGGAGTTTGAATATTGTGATTTGAGGTAGTTGATTTATTCTTGTGATGTTTACCTACTACCTTGTCATGCTTCACTAAAATTTTAAATGAGAGCATAGATGCACTTTGTAATGAATAGAGGTTAGGTGGATGTTGAACTAAATTCTAGCTAACTGGGAACATAGTCGAGTATAATATAAATTTGCTTGAAGATACTTGTTGTTTATATATTATTCTACCTTAGTCAAGTAAGTTTTCTAAGCCGGTCATTGGACTCCATCTTATACGCTAGCCTCTACATTACTCGATTTTGCATTTATCACATTGATATTTTTGCATACTTCATTGGTAGATCCAAAACATAGGGTATGTATCTCTAAGAAAAGAAATAAAGTAAAGATGGCGTTGAGGAGGCAATAAGGACCGTTGAAATAGAACATGTGGTGCAAAAGAAGAAGAAAAAAGAGGCATCAATAAATCCCTTCTATGTTTCGCCATTTGTGTCCATACCTACCACTACTATAGAACCGATTTGTCCAGACGGTTCGGAAACACCGGGCGGGACGGTTTTTCGAACCGTTTGGACGAAACAGTCAGGACAAATCATTTTTGTGCAGACGGTTATTGAACCGTCTGTACAAATAATTAGTACAGATGGAGACACACACGAACCGTCTGCCCAAATGAACTGAACAGTACCTCAAAAGCATTTGTACAGACGGTTCCATCCACAAAACTGTCTGCACAAATGAACTGAACAGTACGTCGAAAGCATTTGTACAGACGGTTCCTGTAGCACCCATCTCAATATATAAATAGGTTTCTATTTTGCCTCATGCATACATGGCATCATTCATGCATAACCCTTGCATAAACTTGAATATTGAGAAACTATGTTTTATAGAATATGTGCATATCTCATCTTAGGCAACCAATTTTTAATAAGTTAACACCAATCAACTTATTTGGGTAAACCATAGTACCTAAAGCTAATATGTTCCTATAGTCCAAAATGATTTTTGGGGCAAGTTCTCCTTCTCTGTGCTGATCCGGAAGTTGGTCCGGAACCTCCGGATGGAACCTCCGGGTGACCCGGAGAATTCCGGGTGGGTTCCGAATCAAATTCCGAATGAGTCCAGAGAAGGTTTTGAGGGTCGTTGTTGGTTGGAGGTCTTCTCCGGAACCTCCGGGTGGAACCTCCGAGTGACTCGGAAAGTTCCGGGTGGCCTCCGAATCAATTTCCGGGTGAGTCCAGTACGGGTGTTGGCGAGTCGGCCCAGTCGGAGGTCTACTCCGGAGCCTCCGAGTTCAACCTCCGGGTTGTCTGGAAATTCCGAATGGTCTCCGAGCTATTTTCCGAGTGAGTCCAGAGAAGGAAAGGTTTGGCCAGGTTGCTGCCGAAGTGCAGTCCGGAACCTCCGGGTGGATTCCGGGTCACCCGGATTCCGGGTGGGTTCCGGGTGGAATTTCGGGTGAGTCCAGAGAGCGAGTGAGCGATTCCGGTGCGACCGGAGGTCCCATCCGGAGCCTCCGGGATGAACCTCCGGGTGAGCCCGGAATCCGGCTGGGTCCCGAGTGGTTTTCCGGGAGGGTCCAGTAGGGTTCGGCCGCGGTTTTGTGAAGGCCGGAGGTCCATCCGGAACCTCCGGGTGGTACGTCCGGGCTACCCGGATTCCGGGTCATTATCCGGGTTGTTTTCCGGGTGAACTCCGAGTGTCAGATCTGGGCTGCCACGTCGCCGCCGCCGTTTGGGGGCGATGGGCGGTGGTGCCTTCGTGGAGAACCCGCCGGGGCCCCTATAAAAGGCGCCCAAGGTCCCCCCTCTCCTCTTTTTCTTCTCCCGGCCACATTTCCTTTTTCTTTTTCTCTTTCCCGAGCTGTTCTTCCCCACCGGTGCTTTCTTCCTCAGCTCCGGCGCCAGCTCCGGCGAGCCAGCGCCGCCACTCCGGTGAGCCAGCTCCTCTCCTCTCCCTTCCCTCCTTCTTCCCCGAGCTCCCATTCCCTTTTCCCTCATCTCTCTCCTTCTTCCTTTCTTTACTCAGGTCCAACCGAGTCCCAGCAACAGCCATTCCAGGCCATCCGGAACTCCTCCGGGCTGCTCCTCCTCAGTGAAGCAAGGGCTGTGGGGTAGAGAGTGGGTGAAGTTAGCCATCAAAGTTTGAGGCAGGGTTAGCTATTGCATTTGCTTCAATCCTTGGGTGATTTTCTCAAAAGGTATATAGTTCAACTTTAAACAAAATTGTATTTTCAAATCTTTACAGAGTGTTCCTATCTAATTAGTTCAACCACAATGTTCCAATTAACAAGTGCACCATGTAACCAACATTTTATTGTGTAAAGATAGTTCTCTATTTGTACTAATTTTCACATTCATATATCATGTTATGTGAATTAAAATGCCTAACTCCTACTTTAGTAATTGTTTTCTTAGTTTGTTTTCTCCAAAATGTTACCCTAGGTATAACCATTTGTCGTGCATATCACGTTTAACCCTAACTCAAGTTTAACCTAAATAAGCCATGCATATAATTGCTAGGATAACCACTTTTACCCCATAAGTTCAAAGTGAGGCATGGTTCTTGTCCCAAAACCCTAGTAGTTCATGCCTAGCATTTCCATCATGCATACACGCTAAAAACTCATTTCTTTTATCACTTCCTTTCCGGTGTCTTGTGTTGCTTGCGACAGAGCCTGAAGAGGAAGAACCGCAGATCGTTGAGCTCACCCAAGTCTCCGAATCCTACGACGAAGGCAAGCAGAGCTTGTTGCATTTTTTTCTTCCGTACTTATGTGTATGCCTTGTTCATGTGTGCTTATGTGTGGATGTTTGCTTAAAATATCATATGCGAGGTTGAGCACACTAGTATGTGTAGGATGTATCTTACGTTGAGAACATATTATGGCCCTTCAACCAAATTGTTAAGTGAGTTGGGAGAGCCGAGGGCGTGCACAATGGGTACGGTTGGTGTTAATTGCAGTGTGACGGCGACCCAGGAGTAAGTAGAGTTTTGTCGCCACACCAACCTTACTTCAGCGTGTCACCATCCCTTATCACCGCGGGAGCGTTAGCGGGAACCAACGCTAGGGTGTAGTTGAGGTAAGTCTCCACGCCCCTTGGAGGCTAGCTACCTCCAAGCGGTTATGCACTCACTATACTTGCGGTGGTTGCGTTGCCGGTAACAGTCCGAGAGATTGTTTGAAAACTATTGTTGTGCTGAACCTGTGATCTAAATGGGTGTGGGCTACCCCTGAATGACTTGAAGTTTGTGATACTCCAATTATTGTGGTCACCCTTGAATCCATGTGAGGTTGAGCTGAACCTCAATTCTTCTGTTATGGTTATGTTCCGTACCTCGTCATATTGCTTATCCCTATCTGTTTACTTGCAATGCATCACGTTTAATCACTGTTATGTCTAGCATGTGTAGGACATTTAATCAAGCACGAATAAGTCTTGCGAGTACTTTTGTACTCACCTAGGATATTCCTAGACTTGTGCAGGTGAGCCAACTGTTGCGGAGTTTTACGATGATGCTTAGTTCGCCGGCTTTCCTTGGTCCGCGTTCGGCTCGTGGGAATGTTTGAGTTTTAGGCAGCGGTTGATGCACCGCTATGGGCTTTTGTCTTTTATCCGCTGCGTTGTAAATATTTCCAAAGTGACTAAAACCTTCGGTTATGACCGACTGATGCATCTCTAAGTTCACTAAGTGGACATCTAGTATTATTATCGTATCGTAGTGCTTTGTTGTGATATACAAGATGTTATTCGGGCTGCCCATATGCAATGTGTGTATGATATGAAGTGTGTGGGTATGCCGTGAAGGATTAAAGTTGTTCCTCTTTTTACCATGTCGAGCAGGAATCGGTTGAGTGACCCGCTGGCTGAGATGCTGTGCCGGCCAGGCAGGGTGTGGACGTATTCTACCAGGCTTTCGAGTGACCCACTAGCTTCTGAGCTAGGTTAGGGTGTGGGTAGAATCGTCGGGCTCCTCCGACCTTGCTTTGCGTGGTAGAATTCGGGAACGCCTCTAAATATTCACCGGATCAGGGAATTGTATGTGGTTCTGGGAAGTTTAGTCACTTCCGGTCGGCTTGCATTGGTCAGGTGTCGGATCACTCCGCCTCGGTGAGTACGGCGCAGGTACCGTGCCACCAGGTCGACTGGTCCTTCGGCCCTTGGCGACCATTCGTTCCCCTAATCATATGTAATTCCCGGGTTCGTGACAAATTGGTATCAGAGCCGAGCAGACCGTAGGAAGCCAATTGCAGGTGGTCGTTAGATAGGGCTTCCGCTGCGCCACTAGGCCGGAAAAACTATTTGAAATGTTAAACCCTATGTTTAAAATTAACAAGTAGATTGCTTTTTACTCCTTAACCTCATCGGTCTTAGTTCTGAAAATTCCTCCTCTATTGCATTTGTTTTTGCTTGTGGCTGACCTTGAACTGTTCCTTGCTTTGTCAGATGGCCTCTTTTCAGTTGGTGCATGCTACCCATGGATTGGATGTCGAAGGGTTTCCGGAGGTGCTTTTGTACATGCTTCGGGAACTCGGATTTCCATATCTCCCGGAATATCTCGTGCATAGGGCCAACCTAGGGTTCGGCATGTACGAGTATCGGGCGCGCGTGTTCATCCAACCGCGTGAGAGTGATCCTCCTCATCAGCCGTGTTTCTTCAACGGTTATGGAGCGGAGTTGGAGTCTGCTGTCCAAGATGCAGCTTATTCGGCCATATGCCATCTTCACCATGAGCTTCCGGGCCTCGCCGTGGGCCCCTTCTCCTTCTTTCCGTCGCGGACTCCCATGGAGAACGTGGCACCATCTGAAGATTTTACTCAGGAACCTAACGTGGCACTAGCTCATCTGGGCCGTCTCGTCCGATCCTTGGACGTGGCGTATCGTGCCCGTGGCTTTGAGCTGAGGTGGTATCGCCACCGTCTCATCATTTCCCTTGAGCTGGCTCGACACCAAGGGAACTTCTTCGCACCGCCACCACACTTCTGGACCGGGGAAGGCATCTACTCGGTCTATGAAGGAGGTCCGCGGATGCATTGTTATCCGTCGGTGGGCGGAATGGAGATTGGAGTTCAACCTGACGTCTTGCGCCCGCAAATGGCTATGGGTGGCGTTCGTCGCATCCCCACCATCACTCCTCAGTTTGGTCATGGGATTCCTTTGTTTCATACCATGGTCCCTCTCCCCACTGACTTGGAGGCAATGGAGATTCGCCGTAACGAAGGGTCTCCGTACAGTCCATAGCAGGGTTGTTCAGTTTTAGCATCTGTTTGGGTCGCAATTTTGTGATGTAAGGTTGACCCAAACCCTAACCCTTAGGTAGCTTTTGGAGGCATGTAAGCGGGTTTGGGTGGCTGCCAATTTTGGTACATTGTGAATGTTTATCTCCCCTTTTCGGTGATTTAAACCGCAGCCCCATGTAATGAACCATGTTGAACGCATTAATACACTGATGTATTAGTGTCAATCGTTCTTACATTCGCTTTATATCTCATTTTCCTCCTGAAAATGTGTATGAGCTAATGTGACATACTCATGCATACCTTGCTTTACTATAGTGGAAAGTTTTGTCTTCCTAGCCTCTCGTGCTATCGTCTCATCGTGTTGTCGAATTGTTACAACAGGATGGCGTCGGGAACACGCGGAGCTGGTCGTGCTCGCCGTGGGCGCGACGAGGAGGAAGTGCCACCTCCTCCTCCTCAGCAACCTAATATTGCGGATTTGCTGGCGACGCAGAATCGGATTCTTGAGCAGCTTGTGCGCAATCAGGGCCCAGGAGGTGGGCAAGCTCGAGGTGGTTTGGCTGACTTCCAGTGGACTCAACCAGCCATTTTCGACCGAACAGATGATCCGCACAATTGAGAGAAAGCTTCAGATGGCTCAGTGTGCCGAAGCCGATAAAGTCAACTTTGCTTCTCATTTCCTCGAGGGTGCTGCTGCAGATTGGTGGGATAATTTCCTGGCCATGCAAGCCCCTGGCCATGTCGTCACCTGGGCAGAGTTCCGGTCTGGTTTTCGGGAATTTCATATCCCTGCGGGTGTTATGGCCTTGAAGAAGGAAGAATTTCACGATCTTCGTCAAGGCAAGAAGACAGTTCTGGAGTTCCTCCGAGAATTCAACCACCTGGCTCGTTATGCTCAGCGGGAAGTATCCACAGATGAAGACAAGGTGGAGAAGTTTATGGGAAAGTTGAACGAGGAGATGCAAGCTAAGCTTGCTACTGTCGACGTGGACAATTTTCAACATCTCGTGAACAAGGCCATCAGAGTGGAGGCAAAGGAACTCGCGCTTGACAAGTCTCGCAAGCGTGAAAGGGAAGCATTGAAGTTTGCTGCAAGTAGTTCTCAGAAACCACGGGTGTGGCAGCAAACACCACCCCGTCCAGTTGGGACGCCTCTGCAAAGGCCACCGGGATTCGTTCTTCGCCCGCAGCAACAAGGTTCTCAGCCTCGTCCTCAGGAAGGGCAGCAGCGATCTTTGCCTGACCTAAGCAAGGTTAGATGCTACAATTGCGGGAATATGGGGCACTATGCAAACCACTGCTCTCTTCCACGCACAGGACACACCTATGCCCCTAAGGTGCAGCAAGGGCAACCAAGTGGAAGTTCCCAAACCAGGGGACCCATCCCTAACAAGCCTCAGGTTGCCGGCCGTGGCAGAGTGAACCACGTCACAGCCGAAGAAGCCCAGGATGCGCCAGAGGTGGTGCTGGGTACGCTCTCCGTGAACTCAACTCCTGCCACCGTTCTTTTCGATTCCGGAGCATCCCATTCATTCATATCTAACAAATTTGTACATGAGAATCATGTTCCATCGTCGGCATTGCATCCTCCCCTCCTTATTGCAACTCCTGGTTCGGAACTGAGAACCGAGTCTGTCTGCGAAGGCGTTAAGATAGAAATTGGTGGGGAATCCTTTCTGGCCAACATGGTAGTTTTGGGATCAGCAGGGTTAGATGTTATATTGGGCATGAATTGGTTGATACAGCATAAGGCCAAGATAGACTGTGCCGAAAGATCAGTGTCCCTTACTTTTGATTCCGGTAAAGAAGTGATGTTCGTGTCCTCGTCCCCATCAGGGTGTCTCTTTGCCCTGAGTGGTACCCAGGACCAAGGAATTGAGCTCATTCCAGTAGTATGCGAGTACCCAGATGTTTCCCCAAAGAATTGCCGGGTATGCCCCCTGACCGTGCAGTGGAGTTCGTCATCGATCTTCCACCTGGAACCGCTCCTGTATCAAGGCGCCCGTATCGAATACCCCCAAATGAATTGTTGGAGATGAAGAAGCAGCTCAAGGAGCTTGAGGACAAAGGATTCATTAGACCTAGTTCTTCACCCTGGGGTTGCCCAGCCATGTTTGTGAAGAAGAAAGATTCAAGCCTAAGGATGGTAGTTGACTACCGCCCGTTGAACGAGCTCAAAGTGAAGAACAAATGCCCTCTTCCCAGGATTGATGACCTATTTGATCAGTTGACCGGAGCATGTGTCTTCTCCAAAATTAATCTCAGATTGGGTTACCACCAGATAAAGATCAGATCCGAAGACATTCCAAAAACAGCCTTCACTACTCGTTACGGGTCATATGAGTACACGGTTATGTCCTTCGGATTGACCAATGCCCCTTCCACCTTTACGCAACTCATGAACTCAGTATTCATGGAGTATCTTGATCAATTTGTTGTCATCTTCTTTGATGACATCCTCATCTATTCCAATTCTAAATCAGAGCATGAAGATCACTTGAGGATGGTGCTCGACAAGCTCCGTGAGCATCGTCTGTATGCCAAATTCTCAAAGTGTAAATTTTGGAAGCATCAAGTGGAATTTTTGGGTCATGTACTTTCAGCTCAAGGTGTCGCGGTAGACCCAAGCAAGGTGCAAGCGGTACAAGAGTGGAAGCAACCCAAATCGGTTACTGTAAAAGACCAAACTTTTACGATGGATTAAATATATAGAATATGGTCCCAATTAAAACTTTTGTGTGCCAATTGTCTTTTCTCATGCATTCCATCCAAAAGTTTTGCAAAACAATTAAAAACCTTGCATACCGGTGTGTATCCAAGCTACACCACCATACCAAACTAAGAAAAACCCTTCAAAAACCGTTGTTGTGTATTTCTAAAAGTCACTTATGACCCATATAACACCTTTGGAAAGTTTCACAGGAAAATATTAAGGTTCGGTATTTGAATCAAGGGCCACAAGTCCATTGAAGCTCACTCGTACATCAAGATCAAATTATTTTCCATGCTTTCTCTCCTCAGATAAATATTGGAAGGAACTAATTGAGCCAACTTCCTCTCCTCCAATATAAACGGAATGAACATTTAAAAAGTTAACTATCATATCGACCTCAAGATTAACGTTTGAAAAATAATTGAAGAGATGATTCGAGTACCTAGGGTCCAAATTTCATTTTTGAACTATACTACTAAAGCGTTAAAATAATACAACTAAACTAGGTTTATAGACTTTTTATTGACTAACTTTAAAACAGCAAAGAACAAAAATAGAAGAAAAGAAAGATGCCTTACCTGCCAAGCGGGCCCTGGCCCCACCTGTAAGTGTGCAGAATCCTCAGCTTGTGGTGCACTGGTGTGAGAGAGGGAGTGAGAGGGAGATAAGTGTAGTGAAAGGGGCAGCATAAGAGGAGCACGTGCTGCTCCCTTTTCTTTTCCTCACCTGCCCTTCTTCTTCCTTGGAGCAGCCCCCCCATGCCTTCTTCTCCCCTCCAAGATCCCATAAAAAATCAAGAATCTGTTCATGCATGTTATACCATTGGATTCCCCATCTCCTAATCCTCCCATCCATCCAAAAAACGTTTGCATGCAGGACCTCTCCACCTCTCCACCGCGCCACCAAGTCCCTGCTCCCCCATTGCTGCAGCTGCTGCTTGCTGCGTGCTGCTGTGCTGCTGCTGCCGTGGCAGCCCCTCAAGAGGAAGAAAAGAGAGGGGATTTCGTGGTTCTTGTCGAGCTCATCTCAGATTAAAGTTCAAGCTGTTAAGGTATGCCCCAATTAGTTCCTAGATGAGTGTGAATCGAAGAAATTTCGAAATTTTCAGATTGGGGATTAGTTGCATGTTTGAAACTAGGTCAGCGAGTTTAATCTGAAAACTGCTACCAAATCATGCAGAATTCTGAGTTCGTCCAATGGAAGAAGTTGTGGGTTTCATCCTCAGCTTTCCAATGCCACTGGAATTGCTCCAATCGGAGTTATACTCTAAAAGTTATGGCCAAAATACTGCTGCAGCTATGAGCGTTCTCCCAGGGTTGAAGTCTGTCGAATTTCATCCTAATTCTGGGACTAAACGTTTGGGATTCTGATGTCACCCCCAAAAGGTAAAAGATGGGTATCGTCGATAGCTTTCCAACGCCACTGAGTTTTCTCCCATTAGATTTGTTGATCAAAAGTTATGGGCAAAATACTGCTACTGGTATGCTGATTTTCGAGGGCTGAAGTTGTCGGGAGTAATTAGGAGGTCTTAACAATGAAATTGAAGTCTGAGGTGGATAACAAAGTTGTTAGAAATTTGATTCAGATGTCCATAGGGAATTCATTTGCCTAATCTGGATTTTTGGATTAAGATTACCTAAATAACAGTGAGAGATTGATTTCGATGATTGGATCAACGAGCAGATTTAGTATTTTCAAATCTGGTGTTAAACAGTACAGAATTTCAAGTTTCCCCAAAAAGATAAGATTTAGATTATGTTCATAGCTTTCCCACGGTATATCATATGCGTGTTTACAATCAAGGGTGCGAAAGTTATAGTCTAAACAATATTCCTATCCAGACCTAAGTAAATATGCAAGTAACCAGGCGTGTTTCGACTAAGCAAATATACCACTATTACTATTACCTAACGACTAATCTAACATTTCTCACCACCATATTAAAGAGGGATCAGCCAAATGCAGTAAATTGGTCCTTGCTGAACCCACTCTTCTAATTCAAATATGGACAATTCAAAACTAAGTTGACAATCCGATTGCTTATTGATTAACTGATGTGTAGACGTGACAATGAACCCACTTGTTGTTCTTAGATGATGTAATAACATTGGGAATAAGATATACAATACCTTGTTCTTTACTGAGAAGAAGACAGGAAATGCTAAATATGATTAAGCTTGCAGAATTCGTAAAAGAATGTAAATGACTGCCCAAAAGTGTGAACCTAGAGAATCTAGCTTAACAGTCAAATTTAAAATAGTTAGTGTCACAATTCGCCTAACGGCCAGAAAATAATCGCGACCCCATGTTCTCACCTACAACAACGAATCGATCAAATGAGCCCTAATTCTAATTATAGATTTAAAGCCCTTCTCTTTAGTTGCATATTACATCCCATGCATGCATCCATGTTAGATGTTCATCCACGTTTAAAGTTATATCGCAACTAAATCTAAACCAAAATATTGAATGAATACGAGCCTGCTTATGTAATCGAATACTCCATTTTTAATCCGCTATAGTTGCATCCATGTCACTTGCATCCATGCATTTTCGTCATTTTCAAATTGGCTTCTTAGGTTTGCCTTTCCCTTTTGGAGGTCACTTGCTTCTTACCGGTATTTCGAGTATTCTGGAGTTCTTGCGCATGATCCCCATACTTCCCCAGGCAACCAGGCAAGCTCCTTTGCTTGTTGATTAATCATTACACTGTGTGTTACTCTCTGTTTGGCTCGAATTAACTAAAGTAACTTGGTGCTTGTGTGAATGATTGCTTGATCTGTGCTGGATGCTTCATTAGTATGTGTAGGTCTTGTTATTATGAAGTAGCTAAGGCTGATACTTTAACCTGATGCCCTTTCAACTTGAACCTAATAAAGTGAGATGTGAGCGCCGAGGGGACATGTATGTGGGATACGACTGGTGGATAGTGAGATTATTGAGATTATGGAGATTGTGTTTGTGCGCCCCAGTCGGAGGTTATTCCCACATACACTACCCTTACCACACGTAGGTGAGAACCGAAAGTGCACCGAGGCCAACACTACGGTATAATGGGGATAAATCTCAGATACTGGTGGGAGCCTTGTGAACTCCACCAGGGTTGCACTCCTTATACCCGAGGTGGTTGAGTCGGCGGTGAAGATGAGAACCGAGGGTGTTACCGAGACCAGCACTACGGTATATTGGGGATACGTCTCAGAGACTGCGTGGAGCCTCACAACCTCCAGCAGGGTTGCACTCCTTATACCCGAGGTGGCTGAGTCGGCGGTGAAGACCCGAGGGAAAATGCGTAGGTCACCAACGAAACGAAACTACGATATAGTTGAGGTAAGTCTCAGAGACTGGGGGGAGTAGTGTGAACTCCACCAGGGTTGCACTCTTTATATCCGAGGTTGTCGGCTCGTTGGTGACGGTTAGGCATGTGTTGCCATGAGAGTGAGTTTAAAGGCATGTGTTGCCATGAATTGGAGTTTGAGGCATGTGTTGTCGTGAGGAAGATTGAGATTTTTAAATGGGTGTGGGCTACCCAAATAAATTGGAAATGATGACATTCGTATTGTTATATTTGTGTGTATGCTCGTAAGTTACTTTTATCGTCATGTGTTTATCATTGCTATGCTCTTGCTACAATATGAGATTAAATTGTGTAGTTTATGTTCATTTCATCTCTAGTATGTAACTTGAACTTGTTATAAAATGCGAACCTTTATCACTTGTCAAACTTGATTAATACCATGTTTTAATTAATCAATAAGCAATGTCTTGCGAGTACGGTGGTTGTACTCACCTAGGTTTATCCTAGGCAGGTTCTTGGAGCAATTGAAGTTGACGTCGCTGCTTGGATTTACCACTCTCGGTTTCGATTTCCTCGATGACCTTGTTGTGAGCTGTTTTGAGGTGGTTTCCCCACCATCTCGGGCATTTTTTCGTTTTTCTTCCGCTACTGTTTGTAATAATGTATATTGTGATCGACTTCCGAGTCGCTATGTATATATATATGTATTCTATAAGTCTTTCTCTAGTAGAGTTTGTGCTGTGGTAGTCCAAGTTGTTACTTGCGGTTGTCCATGTACAATGCGTGTATGTGATGAAGTATGTGGACAACTGTGCAGCGGTATTATTGCGTGCTAGGATTGCGTTTCGTGATGGCAGAGGTGAGCAAACCACTAGTCCTGTGTAGCTTTGGTTAAGTCGATCCAGGGGATTCGTCCCGTACTCGCTAAGCCTCCTACGACCGTCATGCCTCGCGCTGACGGCAGAGCAGAGCTGGATCCTCCCAAAGTCACACCTCGTGGCTAGGTTAGGTTGAGGGGATGCATATCCCGGGCTCTAGTCCTCCTATGACTATCGCGGAGCGCAGACTTATCACGCGGTCTTACCCCTTCATCGGTATCTGGGATTTATATGTGGTTTGGGGAAGATTGGTCACTTCCGGCCTGCCCGCACGTGGCGGGTGTCGGATCGTTCCGCCTTGGTGCGTACGGCACAGGTACCGTGTCACCGGGCTGACGAGTCCTTCGGTCCTTGGCGACTTCGCGTTTCCCCTAATCATATGTGGATTCCGGGTCCGTGACAGTTACCCAGATCCGAAGCTTCCTTGGACTAGCGGGATACTACCGTCGATTTATCGAAGGGTTCTCCTCCATAGCGAAGCCAATGACTGAATTGTTGAAGAAGGACAAAAAGCTCGTGTGGTCTGACAAGTGTGAAGCAAGTTTCCAAGAGCTCAAAAAGAAGCTAACCTCAGCCCCAGTGCTCATTCTCCCAGACGTCCACAAGGATTTCGAAGTCTATTGTGATGCCTCTCGGAATGGGTTAGGTTGCGTTCTCATGCAAGACGGTCATGTGGTAGCATATGCTTCACGTCAATTGCGTCCTCATGAGGCCAACTACCCCACCCATGATTTGGAATTAGCTGCCGTAGTGCATGCTCTTAAGATCTGGCGGCACTATCTCATCGGTAATCGCTGCGAGATCTATTCTGATCATAAGAGTTTAAAGTACCTTTTCACCCAACCAGATCTGAACATTCGACAAAGGAGATGGCTTGAGCTCATCAAGGACTATGACTTGGGTTTAAACTATACCCCCGGCAAGGCTAACGTCATTGCCGATGCGCTTAGCCGGAAAGCTTACTGTAACAACATCATGCTTATGGAGCAACAACCACCCCTTCATGAAGAATTTCAATGACTCAATCTGGAGATAGTTGAGCAAGGTACCCTCACCACTCTTGAGGTAAAACCATCCTTAGAAGACCAAATCAAGGCTGCCCAAACTCAGAATGTCGGCATGCAGAAAATCAGAGAAAAGGTAAAGGATGGCACCGCAACCTGCTTTACCGAAGATGAAAATAGAGTTCTGTGGTTTGGAAAAAGACTCGTGGTGCCCAAGGACCAGCAGCTAAAGGACCTAATCCTTCATGAAGCACACAACTCCCCGTTGGCCATTCATCCTGGCAGTACTAAGATGTACCAAGACCTTCGTCGCCACTTCTGGTGGACCCGAATGAAGCGGGAGATCGCTCGCTATGTTGCCGAGTGCGACGTATGCCGTCGGGTGAAGGCCGAACATCAGAGACCAGCAGGCCTACTTCAGCCACTCCCTATTCCCGAGTGGAAATGGGAAGAGATTGGTATGGACTTTGTAGTTGGTTTGCCGAAATCTCCGAAGGGCAACGATGCCATATGGGTGATTGTAGATCGCCTTTCCAAGGTCGCTCACTTCATCCCGGTGAAAACTACCCATAAAGTGAGCCAACTGGCGAGATTGTATATTTCCCGGATCGTTTGCCTCCATGGTGTCCCCGTCAGGATCATTTCAGATCGCGGCACCCAATTTACCAGCCGATTCTGGAAATGTTTGCACGAGGCTATGGGAACCTCTCTGTCGTTCAGCACCGCATTTCATCCTCAAACCGGAGGTCAGGTTGAGCGGACAAACCAAATTCTTGAAGATATGTTGAGGTCCTGTGTTCTCACGCTTGGTTCCAATTGGGAGGACTGCTTGCCATATGCAGAGTTTGCTTACAATAACAGTTATCAATCTACCCTCGGTATGGCCCCTTTTGAAGTGCTCTATGGAAGAAGATGTAGAACCCCACTAAATTGGTTCGAGACCGGTGAGAGGCAATTCTTTGGACCAAATGCAATTGAAGAAGCCGAGGACCAAGTTCAGCTCATACGGGAACGCCTTCGTGAAGCTCAGTCTAGGCAAAAGAGCTATGCCGACCCTCACCGCCGAGAAGTTACATTTCAGATTGGGGATAGTGTGTACCTCAAGGTCACTCCATTCAGAAGTGTCCGCCGTTTTGCAATGAAAGGAAAGTTAGCTCCTCGTTATATCGGTCCCTACCGAGTCCTAGCCAAACGAGGGGGCCGTCGCATACCAATTGGAATTACCTCCTGAGCTGTCTCAGTTGCATGATGTTTTTCACATGTCCTAGCTAAAAGCTTGCCATCGCGTCCCCGAGACGAAGGTCAATCCTGAGATGGAAGTATTACATGAAGACCTCACCTACCGGGAACATCCAGTACGCATTCTTGATGAATCTGAGCGCAAAACCCGACACCGAGCCATCAAGTGTCTCAAGGTGCAATGGAGTAACCACACCGAAGACGAAGCAACTTGGGAGCGCGAAGATTGGCTTAGAAACGAGTTTCCTTCCTTGTTTGTCGACCGTTAGATATCTCGGGTCGAGATCTTTTTAAGGGGGGTAGGTTTTGTAGCACCCATCTCAATATATAAATAGGTTTCTATTTTGCCTCATGCATACATGGCATCATTCATGCATAACCCTTGCATAAACTTGAATATTGAGAAACTATGTTTTATAGAATATGTGCATATCTCATCTTAGGCAACCAATTTTTAATAAGTTAACACCAATCAACTTATTTGGGTAAACCATAGTACCTAAAGCTAATATGTTCCTATAGTCCAAAATGATTTTTGGGGCAAGTTCTCCTTCTCTGTGCTGATCCGGAAGTTGGTCCGGAACCTCCGGATGGAACCTCCGGGTGACCTGGAGAATTCCGGGTGGGTTCCGAATCAAATTCTGAATGAGTCCAGAGAAGGTTTTGAGGGTCGTTGTTGGTCGGAGGTCTTCTCTGGAACCTCCGGGTGGAACCTCCGAGTGACTCGGAAAGTTCCGGGTGGCCTCCGAATCAATTTCTGGGTGAGTCCAGTACGGGTGTTGGCGAGTCGGCCCAGTCGGAGGTCTACTCCGGAGCCTCCGAGTTCAACCTCCGGGTTGTCCGGAAATTCCGGATGGTCTCCGAGCTATTTTCCGAGTGAGCCCAGAGAAGGAAAGGTTTGGCCGGGTTGCTGCCGGAGTGCAGTCCGGAACCTCCAGGTGGATTCCGGGTCACCCGGATTCCGGGTGGGTTCCAGGTGGAATTCCGGGTGAGTCCAGAGAGCGAGTGAGCGATTCCGGTGCGACCGGAGGTCCCATCCGGAGCCTCCGGGATGAACCTCCGGGTGAGCCCGAAATCTGGCTGGGTTCCAAGTGGTTTTCCGGGAGGGTCCAGTAGGGTTCGGCCGCAGTTTTGTGAAGGCCGGAGGTCCATCCGGAACCTCCGGGTGGTACGTCCGGGCTACCCGGATTCCGGGTCATTATCCGGGTTGTTTTTCGGGTGAACTCCGAGTGTCAGATCTGGGCTGCCACGTCGCCGCCGCCGTTTGGGGGCGATGGGCGGTGGTGCCTTCGTGGAGAACCCGCCGGGGCCCCTATAAAAGGCGCCCAAGGTCCCCCCTCTCCTCTTTTTCTCCTCCCGACCACATTTCCTTTTTCTTTTTCTCTTTCCCGAGCTGTTCTTCCCCACCGGTACTTTCTTCCTCAGCTCCGGCGCCAGCTCCGGCGAGCCAGCGCCGCCACTCCGGTGAGCCAGCTCCTCTCCTCTCCCTTCCCTCCTTCTTCCCCGAGCTCCCATTCCCTTTTCCCTCATCTCTCTCCTTCTTCCTTTCTTTACTCAGGTCCAACCGAGTCCCAGCAACAGCCATTCCAGGCCATCCGGAACTCCTCCGGGCTGCTCCTCCTCAGTGAAGCAAGGGCTGTGGGGTAGAGAGTGGGTGAAGTTAGCCATCAAAGTTTGAGGCAGGGTTAGCTATTGCATTTGCTTCAATCCTTGGGTGTTTTCTCAAAAGGTATATAGTTCAACTTTAAACAAAATTGTATTTTCAAATCTTTACAGAGTGTTCCTATCTAATTAGTTCAACCACAATGTTCCAATTAACAAGTGCACCATGTAACCAACATTTTATTGTGTAAAGATAGTTCTCTATTTGTACTAATTTTCACATTCATATATCATGTTATGTGAATTAAAATGCCTAACTCCTACTTTAGTAATTGTTTTCTTAGTTTGTTTTCTCCAAAATGTTACCCTAGGTATAACCATTTGTCGTGCATATCACGTTTAACCCTAACTCAAGTTTAACCTAAATAAGCCATGCATATAATTGCTAGGATAACCACTTTTACCCCATAAGTTCAAAGTGAGGCATGGTTCTTGTCCCAAAACCCTAGTAGTTCATGCCTAGCATTTCCATCATGCATACACGCTGAAAACTCATTTCTTTTATCACTTCCTTTCCGGTGTCTCGTGTTGCTTGCGACAGAGCCCGAAGAGGAAGAACCGCAGATCGTTGAGCTCACCCAAGTCTCCGAATCCTACGACGAAGGCAAGCAGAGCTTGTTGCATTTTTTCTTCCGTACTTATGTGTATGCCCTGTTCATGTGTGCTTATGTGTGGATGTTTGCTTAAAATATCATATGCGAGGTTGAGCACACTAGTATGTGTAGGATGTATCTTACGTTGAGAACATATTATGGCCCTTCAACCAAATTGTTAAGTGAGTTGGGAGAGCCGAGGGCGTGCACAATGGGTACGGTTGGTGTTAATTGCAGTGTGACGGCGACCCAGGAGTAAGTAGAGTTTTGTCGCCACACCAACCTTACTTCAGCGTGTCACCATCCCTTATCACCGCGGAGCGTTAGCGGGAACCAACGCTAGGGTGTAGTTGAGGTAAGTCTCCACGCCCCTTGGAGGCTAGCTACCTCCAAGCGGTTATGCACTCACTATACTTGCGGTGGTTGCGTTGCCGGTAACGGTCCGAGAGATTGTTTGAAAACTATTGTTGTGATGAACCTGTGATCTAAATGGGTGTGGGCTACCCCTGAATGACTTGAAGTTTGTGATACTCCAATTATTGTGGTCACCCTTGAATCCATGTGAGGTTGAGCTGAACCTCAATTCTTCTGTTATGGTTATGTTCCGTACCTCGTCATATTGCTTATCCCTATCTGTTTACTTGCAATGCATCACGTTTAATCGCTGTTATGTCTAGCATGTGTAGGACATTTAATCAAGCATGAATAAGTCTTGCGAGTACTTTTGTACTCACCTAGGATATTCCTAGACTTGTGCAGGTGAGCCAACTGTTGCGGAGTTTTACGATGATGCTTAGTTCGCCGGCTTTCCTTGGTCCGCGTTCGGCTCGTGGGAATGTTTGAGTTTTAGGCAGCGGTTGATGCACCGCTGTGGGCTTTTGTTCTTTTATCCGCTGCGTTGTAAATATTTCCAAAGTGACTAAAACCTTCGGTTATGACCGACTGATGCATCTCTAAGTTCACTAAGTGGACATCTAGTATTATTATCGTATCATAGTGCTTTGTTGTGATATACAAGATGTTATTCGGGCTGCCCATATGCAATGTGTGTATGATATGAAGTGTGTGGGTATGCCGTGAAGGATTAAAGTTGTTCCCCTTTTTACCATGTCGAGCAGGAATCGGTTGAGTGACCCGCTTGCTGAGGTGTTGTGCCGGCCAGGCAGGGTGTGGACGTATTCTACCGGGCTTTCGAGCGACCCACTAGCTTCTGAGCTAGGTTAGGGTGTGGGTAGAATCGTCGGGCTCCTCCGACCTTGCTTTGCGTGGTAGAATTCGGGAACGCCTCTAAACCTTCACCGGATCAGGGAATTGTATGTGGTTCTGGGAAGTTTAGTCGCTTCCGGCTGGCTTGCGTTGGTCAGGTGTCGGATCACTCCGCCTCGGTGAGTACGGCGCAGGTACCATGCCACCAGGTCGACTGGTCCTTCGGCCCTTGGCGACCATTCGTTCCCCTAATCATATGTAATTCCCGGGTCCGTGACAGTTCCATACCTAGAACCGTCTGTACAAAGAATTTGTACAGACGGTTCTACTCCTGGAACCGTCTGTACTACTGCTGTGGCAGGAAAACCATGCTGCCGCGGCAGCGGAAACAAGCGTTTCTGCTGCCGCGGTAGCAGTGCGGTTGTACAGAGGGCGCTGCCAGCTGCTGTCACAGTAGCAGAAACATACGTTTCGGCTGCCGCGGCAGTCATGCGGCAAGGCGGCGTTGCTGCCACGTGCTGCCGCGGCAGCGGAAATGGCTGATTCCGCTGCCGCGGCAGCCGTGCGGCAGGACGACGGTGCTACCGCCTGCTGCCACGGTAGCGGAAACAGAGGTTTCGGCTGCCGCGGCAGCCGTGCGGCAAGGCGGCGTTGCTGCCACCTACTGCCGCGGCAGTGGAAATGGCTAATTCCGCTGCCGCGGCAGCAGTGCGGCAGGGCGACGGTGTTGCCGCCTGCTACCACGGCAGCCGTGCGGCAAGGCGACGTTGCTGCCGCGGCAGTGGAAACTACCGTTTCTGCTGTCGCAGCAGCCGTGCGGCAGGGTAACGATACCCGGTGCGGTACAGACACACAACATGTAGATGTTGTGGCTTAACATTCCTAAACTCTAGAGCGGTCCTGGCGCGACAGTGAAAACGCTAGAAACAAAGTGATCAATCACAGGCATAGCATGCACAGACACACAATGTACTCATTGATCTTAGACATAGCATTCAGAAACAAACATTAAACGTCATTCTCAACCACAAAGTCATTCACATGCATTACTAGGGAAAAAAACTCTCAAGTCATTGAGGAGGAACATTTTGAGGACAATGGAATTCTCCGGTTTCCTTCAACACCTCTCTAAGTATGAAAGCTATTAACTGTTTTTGAACAAACCGGACGCCCTCAGTGTCGAGCTCATCTGTAGGGAACTTAAAACTCTGCAGAAGGTAATTAAATAGCTAGGTTAGGCACGACGTCCGAACGATGAAAAATGGAACTACATAGTGTAATGACACTAACCGCCACATCTACCGGACTAGAGCTAACGATCTGCCTCATATATGTCACGACATAGTATCCACAGAGATTGTTGCCCGGCGGCTGCTTGTGGCACTGTAGAAATCATGGTTACGTGCAGGGTAATTTAGTTTTACCGAATACATATTAGAACGTGCAAGGTGATTATTCTTAGGCGAGGGAGGAATTATTACCGGGAAATGAAATCGGTGGGTCGGTTCGGTTCGTGTTGTTTTCACAAGCCCCCCCTTGGCAACATACTTCTTGAACGCCCTGGTGAGCACCGTCGTCAAATTTGCGTACTTCTCTGGTGGGGACTCCCTGGAGTCGAAGTACGTGGCATGTAGATATTGTGGCTCGAGGCAGACGAGCATCCAGTGGAATTCATAGTTGTACGGCAGAAGAATGACGCGCTTAGTAGAGAGAAGGAGCATGACGTCCAAAATGTATTCCTCGACCTTGTTTGGCTGGAATTGGACCATTGTGCATATGACCAATTGTGGATCGAGGAATCCGATATTAGGATTTTCTGTCCTAGCCTCTTGAATCATATGTCTACACATAGAAGTAATGTCATTGAAAGAGCGTATCAATAAGTTAGGCAATTCATTTAGCTTAAACAGTGATTGAGAACACTTACAGTGTCCAGCATCTTAATAGGCTGACATCGAGGGCGTCATGATGGTAGAGGTCGGCTAAATCCGAGAAATCGATGGTAAAGGTTCCACCTGGATGGAGGAAATGTTACCGCTTGTACATGGCGCTGATATTCTGAGGAAGCGCTCTCTCCTTGTTGGACCTCTTCATGCCCAACCAAGTCATTCTAACGCCGCCCGTGTCACTAGCGGCTGCCTTTCCGTGTAGACTCTTATCTCGGGTTCTTCGTCTACCTCTTTGCCCTTGGCCGACTTCGTGCTATTTCTGGTGGCCCTACGCTGAGCTTGAGGAGTCATTTTGGCAGTCTGTTGGCTAGATCTGCTAGATTGCTTGGATTGTGCTGAAGCGGATTTCACCTTCGGTGGAGGAGCACGGATTGAGAAATCTGGACTGTAACGTACCGGAGACAGGGACCGTGCAGGAGGTGGAGGGGCAACCAGGGAAATGTACTTCTTCGGCCACTGGATGAACGTGTTGACGGCCTGCCCCAGTGTCCTGACGTCGTCCTCCGGCGGTACAAGAAGTGTGAAGGAGGAGCAATTCGCATGCACCAAGTCCACTGCCACCTTAGCGTTACCCGCCGCTATCGGAACTCTGTGCACCCTCGAGTCTTCATAATATGGAAATGCTAACCCCGTGCCAGCCTCAAGCATGTCAGTGGGGCCAAAACAGCTGGGCACGAGGAGCTTGCAGCTAGTTACCATCGTAATGTCGTCGACAGGGAATCTTTCGCCGACGACGTCTTGAGGAGGGATCGGCTCGATATGTAAGTCATCGGCGCGGTCGTCATCCGGAACGTTCTGATAGTCGAATTGTTCGTGGACGTCTTCCAGGGATGCGCAGCTACTCCTGCGCCGAGCATGTGGGGATGAGCCTGCGGGGCTGCGGTCGGCCGCGGCGGTTGCATCCTCCTGCCTTATCTGCCGCACCCGTTCTTCGACCCTCGCATCGATCCTCTGTTCCAGACCTGCATATATTTCTTCCATCAGCTCTTTTTTCATCCTTTCACGCTCGGCTGCCTCGCGCTCTGCTTTCGTTCTCCTCCGACTCCTGTACGAACCCGCATCGTCGGGGAATCCCATCTTCCATGGAACCGTCACCCCCATGCTACGTGTTCGACCCGGGTGCTCTTTGTTTCCCAGAGCCGAGGTTAGTATATCCTTTTCCCTGGCTGCTTGGAAAGTTCCTTGGACAGATTGTTCTGACAGTCGCAGGATGTTTTCAGCCACCTGGACGGTTTCGGGCTTGTTGAAGGCGACGGTGCCATCAGCCGAGATGTTGGCCCTCGCGCGATACCAGTTCCGGGCCCGCCTCTCTGGGATCTGGGAGAACGGTGTGTCGCGACTCTCCTGAGACGCCCGCTCGTCCTCTGTTTTCCATTCCAACTCTTTGCGCGCATACCCACCGCTTCCGAGCCTATGGGGGTGAACGTTGCATGCCTGGCGGGCCCTGTTTGCTTGACTCTGCTGCACAAATTCCTCCGACGTGCACCTCTCCACAAATTCCGTCCATTGATCCTCCAAGTACCCGTAAGTCTTCGGGTCCTGCCTGTAGGGCATAAGATCGTTCTTCACGTACGTGTTGTAGAGCTCGCTCTTGAAGGTCTTCCATGCCTTGCCCATCTTGGCTTTTGCCTGTCTTTCCACGGCCTGCTCGGTACCTTTGGGGAAGTCGAACTGTGCTTTGATTGTGCTCCACAGGAACTCTTTCTCGTTATCTGGCACTGACGGCCAGCTGGCGTACGTTATCCGAACATTCGTCCTCGCCAGTGAAGCGCACGCACTACGGAATGCCGCCTGAGCCTGCTGAGGCAATATGGGCACACCCTCATCGCTGACATGAGTTATCGTGTAGTGACCCGTGGGCATTTTATTTTTGCCTCGGCCACCTCGCTTTCGCTTCTGCCCACCCGATTCTTCTGTTTGCTCATGAGACGAGGCTTCTGCATGTTGGGAGGGCAACGGTTGAGCCGGTTGAGGAGACAAGTGTGGCTCATCTTGTCGAGGCGAAGAGGCCACCGGCAGTTCACGTTCTTCTCCTCCGGACGCCATCTTCAAAAGACAAAAAATTCAGATATGCAGTACACGACAAGATTCCAGACATTTTCATATAAAGACACATGAACTCTACCTAGACTAAGAAAGTTTTTTGTATGCACACACACGTATGAGTCCCCTAACACCCCTCACCGGAGGTTTACCTTTCCGAATGTGCAAATATATAACCCTTGTCGAAAGTGCAATAGCTTCGTAAATAGTGCTAATGTTTGTAATCTCATTATAAATATCTTCCTGAACTCTTTTATACAATTCCCAAAAATTTTGAAATCATAATTACCAAAATATGTTAAAGAGGCCATTCGAAGATCAAACCCTAAATCCTCGGATTAACGATATCTGCCATAGTCAGTTATACATGAGGGCTACATGAGTTATATATGACGGTGACAAGATGTCTTTGCCTCCGGCTTTGCTTCACTCTCCGATGACTTAGACTAACGCTTACGACGGAGCCATTCTCTCGATCACTATACAACTCACTACAAATTTCAGAAATTTGTAGCTAGCGTACTGCTCAGTCAACTATACAAAACCTTCTGTTCTGTTCCAGTACTTCATCTTTTGCAAAATATACAAAACCTTCTGTTAGGGTTGAGGATGGTACATTGTTTGTTTGCCTTGCTTGTTTCATTTAGCTGATTAGAGTTTGATCTGCTTAGTGCTTACTACTTATGTACACAGATGTGTTTTATTAGGTTCCCATATATTGTACAATGCTTCTGAAGGAAGCCATAATATGGTAGTTTGCTTTCTTTTGATCCTTCTATAATAATATTGTTCATTCGCATATCAGCCCCAAGTTATCTGGTACGGATATTGAAATTAAGTTGGCATAACCGAAAGTAGTTTACTTTGAGAGAGTTTTGGTAGAGATAAATTCATAATTGATGTTTCATGTAAATAGATGATATTTTCTCTGTTAACTTTTGCTTTAGTACGTTTGCAACATCAATGGATGTGCGCTTACTGCATTAATAAGGGAGATAAGAGAAACAATGCGCACATGAATAGTCCCAATCTTCACCACATAGGTATAGTTATGACTCGGGTAACTAGGGTTAATGATCTAAAAAAAGAGGCAGCCAACAATCTCAACAATTCCCGAAATCAGAAGCACGAATCAGGGGATTTGCTATACATAGAATTAACAAGAGCTTGGTTTCTTGTGATTACCCTTTTCTGAACTCATGTAAACCTTAATATAAGTAGACTATACTAATATCATACCTAAAATAGAAAGCTATGTATGTCGATATCGTTTTATCCACATGATTGCATTGTTCTAACTCATTCCACAAAACATAAATAGATTGTTCTTCTTGCCCTACAAGCACATTCTTGCCCTACAAGCACTTCAGCCACCCCCTTTTTCCATGAACAACATATTGGCAAACACTATTTCGGCTCCTCCTCTTGAGTTCCTTATGATTCCTTGCTGGTCTTGGTGTTTGATCTCTCCAGAGGTAGCTACTGACCACTGGCTATGGGCGCCCTAACCTTGGAAACTTGAAATAAACAAAGAAAACAAGAACATGGAGGAGGAGGTGCTCGGGGACCCTAACCTTTGAAGATTTGGAGCGTTGGGGAGGAGGACGAGGAGCTCGGGGGTCGTCGGCGAGGCCGGCGGTCGGGGGAGCTCGAGGAGGTGATCGGAGGAGGCCGGCGTTCGGGGGAGCTCGGGGGCGGTGGGGAGCTCGGGGGCGGCGGGGACCTCAGGGGCGGCGGAGCTCGTCGGGAACGGCTTGGGGCCGGGCGGCGGAACTTCTCGGGGCCGGCTTGGGGGCAGCGGCGGCGGCGGAGGAGCGGGACGGCTTGGGGGCGGCACTGGCGACGGCTGAAAACCTAGGGTGGGAGATTGAGGGCGCGGTGCGGGTTTTGGAAAGACATAACCCGCGCCCAGGGGTACTTATCGAAAAGGTTAATCCAGACAGTTCGGAACGTAGAAGCGTCTGGATTAATAGTCCAGACGGTTCTCAATACGGAGCCATCTGGATTATCATTAGTGCAGACGGTTTTCAGTGAGGAGCCGTCTGTACTAATAATGCAGCGGGACCCCTGGCCTAATAGTCCAGACGGCACGTACTATAGAGCCGTCTGCATTACTATTAGTGCGGACGCTTTCCTTCATAGAACCGTCTGCACTAATGATAATCCAGACGGCCCTTATTACGGAAACGTCTGTACTGATGTTGCAGGCGGGACGCCACCCTAACAGTACAGACTGCTGGTTGTACTGAGCTGACCGTCTGCACTATTATTCGGGCCCACATGTCATTCTGTTTGGCTTAAAAGATGCGGAGTAAAATAAGGTTTTATATTATTGATTCATTGGGAAAAGGACATAGAATGCAAAAAATGCCTTAAACTTGTAAAATTCATAGAAACTTCATATGAACTCCAAACGAGTTGAACTTTTTTTATAAATTCATATTTTCATATGTACAATTTTATGGTATAACTATTTTGGGGTTACTGTACACTACAATTTATGAACCGTGAAGGTAAATACGTAACAAGCGGGTTACATCACACAAAACAACCTAATCTCCTTTAACAACCAGCCCTTCTTGATGATCGACGCGCAGATAGCAGGTGGCCCCGATCGGTAGTTGTTCTTCGTTGAGCGCGGTGCCGTCTCCAAGAGGGAACTCATCAAATTGATTGTACTCTTCTTCGTCCACGACATTCTCAACTCCGACAATCCTTCTTTTCCCTTGAAGGACTACGTGAAGTTTCTGATTTGCCGGGTCTTGGACATAAAAGACCTGAACAGCTTGCTTAGCGAGTACAAATGGTTCATCTTTGTATGCGGCACGTTCGAGGTCCACTGTAGTCATGCTGTACTTGTCGACCTTAACACTTGAGAGTGCGATCCAACGGCACCGGAAGAGGGGGATCTTGAAACGTACATAGTCGAGTTCCCAGATCTCCTCAATGTGGCCGTGGTACGCACACACCCCACGTTTGTCCTGGAAGGCATCTATGCGGACACCGCTGTTTTGTACCGTGCTCTTCGTATCCTGTGCTCTGGTATAAAAGGTGTACCCATTTATGTCGTATGCTTGAAATTTCAGGATTGTGTGACTTGGCCATCTAGCCAACCAGCCATATTCTCCTCTGTTGTACTATCAGCACTTTGAACCCACAACCAGTTGTTGAAGCTGCGGTTGTGCTGTCTGGTAAGCCAAGCCTCCGTACGGCCTGGATTCTCTCTGCGTAGCTCGTCCTTATGCATGTTGATATACGGGGCTACTTCAGTCATGTGTTGCAAGACTGCGAAATGGGCTTGAGATAACGACACGTAGTCAGGAATGAGTGTTTTCCTTCCTATGGTCCCTTTGCCGTCCAGTCTCCCCTGGGGAGACGTAGGCACACCTATTGGTTTGAGCTGTTCCATGTAATCGATACAGAACTCGACCACCTCTTCGGTTGTGTAACCTTCGACGATGCTGCCCTCTGGACGAGATCTATTTCATACGTACTGCTTGAGAATTCCCATGTACCGCTAAAACGGGTACATCTGACGTAGAAATACCGGTCCACAGACCTTTATCTCTCTCACGAGGTGGACGGTAACACGGACCATGATATCAAAAAACGACGGAGGAAAGTACATCTCAAGATGACATAATGTCTTCACCACATCGGCCTGCAACGCATCTAGTGCTTTGGGATCGATGACCTTCTGAGAGATTGTGTTGAAGAAGTAACACAGCCTAATGATTGTGTCTCGGAGATAGGTCGGCTGGATATTTCGGATTGCAACAGACGCTTTAGACGCGGAATTACGGGCAGATACCACACCACCTTAGCGGGAACTCCTTTCTTCGGCTCGATGAAAGACTCGCCGTCGTCTGGTTGGCTCTTACGCTTGTAACGAGATGCTTTGCACACTGGACATGAACGCGAGTTCGATAATTCATTCCGGTACAAGAAACAGTCGTTCGGACATGCATGTATCCTTTCTACCTCCATCCCCAGTGGACAAACCACCTGCTTTGCTCGGTATGTGTTTTTGGGCAGCTCGTTACCATCCGGAAGCATCTCCGAGAGGAGACCTAGGAGCGCCGTGAAACTCTTGTCTGACCAACCATAGCTTGCTTTCAATTTAAGCAGCCCGAGCATGGACGACAGCTTTGTGTATTTCGGCTTGCAACCCGGAAACAAAGGTTTTTCTGAGTCCTCAATCAAGTACATGAACTTGTTTAGGTCTCTCTCAGTATTAAAGTTCACGTCAGCATCGCGCAGCATCTGATCCAACCTATCATCATCCTCTGCGCCACCACAATCATCGTCTGCACCTACTTCCTCATGGCGGCCACAATCATCGTCGTCATCTTCTCTCCTTTCGTTGACTTCGGGTTCTTCGACGACTTCTCTCCTTTCGTTGACTTCGGGTTGCCTTGTCTGGTTCTTTACTCTGGCCCGAAAGGTTACGTAGAGCAGGCAAATCATTGACCGTGCAGAACAACATGGCGTGTAGGGTGAAGTTCTCTTGTTTGTACGCATCCCATACCTGTACCCCTTCATTCCACAATGTTTTCAGATCTTCCACCAAAGGTCTTAGGTATACGTCAATATCATTCCCAAGTTGCTTCGGCCCTTGGATAAGCAGTGACATCATGATGTACTTCCGCTTCATACACAGCCAAGGTGGTAGGTTGTACATACTAAGAGCAACTGGCCAAGTGCTGTGCCGGCTGCTCATGTTGCCGAAAGGATTCATTCCGTCCGTGCTCAACGTGAACCTTATATTCCTCGGCTCCGCACCGAAGTGTTCGAAGATCATGTCGATGTTTCTCCACTGCGCGGAATCGGCAGGGTGTCTTAGCTTTCCATCTTTCTTACGGTCCTCTGAGTGCCAGCACAACAATTTGGCCTCTTTTGGGTTCGCAAACAAACGCTTCAGATGCGGAATTATGGGCAGATACCACACCGCCTTAGCGGGAATTCCTTTCTTCGGCTCGATGAAAGACTCGCCGTCGTCTGGTTGACTCTTACGCTTGTAACGAGATGCTTTGCACACTGGACATGAACGCAAGTTCGATAATTCATTACGGTACAAGATACAGTCGTTCGAACATGCATGTATCCTTTCTACCTCCATCCCCAGTGGACAAACCACCTGCTTTGCTCGGTATGTGTTTTTGGGCAGCTCGTTACCATCCGGAAGCATCTCCGAGAGGAGACCTAGGAGCGCCGTGAAACTCTTGTCTGACCAACCATAGCTTGCTTTCAATTTAAGCAGCTCGAGCACGGATGACAGCTTTGTGTATTTCGGCTTGCAACCCGGAAACAAAGGTTTTTCTGAGTATGAACTTGTTTAAGTCTCTCTCAGTATTAAAGTTCACGTCAGCATCGCGCAGCATCTGATCCAACCTATCATCGTCCTCTGCGCCACCACAATCATCATCTGCACCTACTTCCTCATGGCGGCCACAATCATCGTCTGCACCTACTTCGTCATCATCTTCTCTCCTTTCGTTGACTTCGGGTTCTTTGACGATGCCAACGTCTTCGTATAACATGTTCTGCTCTTCACCATGTTTGGTCCAACACGTGTAGTCCGGTTTGAAGCCCCTAATAATCAAGTGCGCTTGGATCTGTAGGGCTGAGTTGTGTCCGAGAAATGATCTCTCATTTCTACAATCGCAACAAGGACAATATGTAAATTCAACACCCTTCTTCAACCTATCCTCCTCGGCGACTCTAAGAAAATTCGTCACACCATCAAGGTATGCTTGGTTCGTACGAGTACCGTACATCCACACCCGATCCATCTGGCTACACGCGCTGCACAACAAGGAAATTAGTGTTAAATTGACCTAATAAAAGAAAGCCACCTGGCTTCTCATTGAAAAAAAAGAGCTTATGTAGAAATCGTACTGCAATTTAAGGGTTTAAGGGTATAAACGTAAATATCAAAACACGGAACATCGGCATGAGATGAAATGCATGTCATGGAATAGAGGACATAAAATAAAGACTAATGCAAATGTAATCAATTTAATCGGAGTCCGGACGCTCAAAATATCGCGATCCGAATTTCTCCGGCGGTTCCGGAAACCCTAATTTGAGTTTTTAGTCAATTTTATTTTTTCTAGAATGCAAACACGAATGAAAATGACATAATTGCATAGATCTTATTTTTCTGAACATTTTGATATATTATTTGCATTTTTCTGACTAATAATGAATTTTCTATGATTTTTATAAGATTTAAATATTTAAATACTCTTTTTGATATTTTCCTCAGTAAAAATAATAAATAAATAAATTCAAAAATAGTAGGCCCTGACAGGTGGGTCCCACTGGTCATATTTTTTTTTGGCTTAATTCGCCTGAGGGCCGGCGGTCGGCCGGGACGCCGGCCGAGCTCGGTCGAGCACCGGCGGCGGCAAGCAGCGGTGGCGCGGGACCGTGGCGGCGGACGGAGCAGGGAGCTGGGAGAGCAGCGGCTTACCGGGAGGCGGCGGGGCGAGGCAGGCAGTGGCAAGGTGGAGGCCACGGCTGGCGCCGGGGAAGCTTTGTCGGGGGCTGGCCTGGCGGCGGCGGGAGAGCGTCGGCGGGTGGCGGTGGCGGCTTGGGGAGGTCACCGGCGGGCGGCATGAGCTCCGGTGGCGGCGGCGCTTGCGGGCGGCTCGAGATGCCGGAGGTCACGAAGCTCGGCTGGGAGTGGGAGTGAGGGAGTGAGCATTAGTACAGACGGCTTCAAGTAGGGTACCGTCTGTACAAATAACACAGACGGCTCCCAACTGGGACCGTCTGTGGCATTAGTACAGACGGTACCGGTTGGGAGCCGTCTGTACTGTATATATTAGTGCAGACGGCTCCCAACTGGGACCGTCTGTGGCATTAGTACAGACGGTAACGGTTGGGAGCCGTCTGTACTGTACGGGTTAGTGCAGACGGCTCCCAACTGGGACCGTCTGTACTATTTGTGCAGACGGTTCTGTGTGGGAACTGTCTGTATTGTGCCGTCCCGCGTTTTCCCCATCCTTGGTCGTGATTTGTGCAGACGGTTAGTGTTGGGAACCGTCTGTGATAAGAATTGTACAGACGTCTCCCGGTTGCCGTCTGTACAAGGGGCATCCCGTTAAATGCTATCTGAGTAGTGTACCTATTATGGCACTCCGTCTTTGCAATTCGAGTATCTTGCCATTGCACTTATCATTTATTTGATGATTTGGTTTTAGTTTTGCATAAATAGTCTAGTTATTTAGCTCCTCGCTTGTTTCATGTTGTAAAGAGCTCATCATGATAAGGTACCTCTCACATGTTGTACGGATTTGAAAAGGAAGATGAAAAAAAAGAAAAAATAGAAAAAGAAAAGGAAAAAAAAGTAGAAGAGAGGTACCATGTTCTTCAAAAGATTAGTTCTTGCATAACAATTATAAAGCAACTATCATTATAATAAGTGATCAAATTAAACTCAATGAATACTCTAGAAATAAATGACAATTAGCTCTATTTTGTAAATTCCCCCAACTAAACAAAGTGAGTATGCAAATATTTTTAGAGGCTATCATAGGATTATTTTCAGCATGAAAGCCTAGAAAAAATTCATAAAAATCAGAGACAATTACAATAGAAGAAAAATCTAGAAAATTCATATTCATGAATGGTGAAGCATAATAGAGAACCACGAAAAATTGGAGCACATGGGGAGCTCCGCATCGACCAGGCGACAGAATGGGGCAGCAAGTAGGTGCCACTTGAGCCTGCCGTCTGGCCACTCTGTGTTAGGACTAGTCCCCAAAATTTTATACTAGACTACGTATCTTCAGTAAATCTCAAATATGAATTTCACAATGTATTAGGCACTCCAGAACATTAAAAATAACAGAGAGGTTATCAAAGCAACAATAATGCAATCATAAGCAATAAAACTTGATACCATTTATCTAAAACATAAAACTAAGACTCAGTAGAAAATAAACTTCAGGTTTGCCTCCTGGGAAGCGCTTTAGTTACGTCTTCCTTGAGCCATCGAGCTAATACTCCAAGCCCCACAATTATTACCTCAATTTCTTCCTTGTTCCTATTTTTCTTCCTTGGGAAATGCATCACAAGTTTACAAGAGGGAAGATTGAACTTCCCCTCTCTCATGTTAGTCAAGGCATCTACAGTTTTCAGAAATGCCTTTCCAAAATAATTGGAGTTATATTATCTTCAACAACATCAAGCATAATTAAATCAATGGGAACATGACAATCATTAATATCCATAATAACATTCGCAACCATACCAACCGTTCTTTTAATAGAAGAATTCGCTAATTGAAGTTTCATATTGCAAGGAATAAGGTTACCCAATTTCAATTTATCATAAAGAGACTTAGCATGGTAGAAACATAAGCACCAAGATCACATAAAGCATTAAAAAATGACTACCAATTTTAATCTTAATAATAAGGTCATAAATATCATTCAACTTGAGAAGTAGCATTTCTTCTCTAAGCATTTCATCATTTCTAAGACCAAGGACTTTCATACTAACTTTAGTAATAAATTTCTCATGCATAGGATCTTTAATAGTAGCATGAGAAGAACTAGCATTCATAATTCTAATCAACTAATCAATAGAAAGGGTACTAGCAACATCATGAGCATATTTATCATTATAGCATCACATGAGGATTCATCCATGGCACAGAAGAAGCATTTTTTAAATCATTAGTAGCATCAATAATAGGAACATCATAAGTAATATGAATATTACTAATAGCAATAATAGGAGCATCATCCTCAATTTCAACAAGATGAACCATTTTAACACTTTCTTTAGAATTAGGATTAGGCTTCCCCGAAAAGATATCAATGAGAACTTGTTGACTATCCTCAATTTTAGTAATAGAAACATCTATGTTATTAGTTCTACTCTCCAAAATTTGATCATTAGTATGAGAATTAAATTTTTGCATCAATTCATTCAAGCAAGTACGATGTTCACCAATCTGTTCATTAAAATTTTTATTTTGGTCTCTTTGAGTAGCAATAAATTGATTAAGAAAATTTTCAACATCATGAGAAGTAGTATTATGACAACTATAATTATTATAGTCATTACTTTTGCTACCACAATTGTTAATATAAGGTCTAAAATTTTCCCCACCATAATTATTCCCCCGACCATTAGAATTAAAATTAATTCTGGCAATGAAATTAACATCCTTATTTCCTAAATTCATAGCATTCATAGGAATATTATCAACTTTAGAAGCATCATTAGCAGTAGCCAGCATATCAATAATTTTATCAATCTTAGCATGAATATCATTTACTTCCTCAACCATGTTTACCTTTCATGTTAAAGCAACGGGAGCACAATCCTTGTGCCATTGAGAATGGTCCTTAGACATTCATTTAGCAATTTTTTAGCTTGTGCCTAGCCTTGTTCATGAAAGTGTCACTGGTGAAGGCATCAAGAGCACTCCTACACACAAAAGTTAGTCCATGGTAGAAAGTATGTAAGATCATCCAATCAACAAAGCCATGGTTAGGACATTCTTAGCAATTCTTTCAAGCATTTCTAAGCAATAGGTAAAGGTTCTAATACGGAGGGCTCCCGATCTTCACGGTTGGATGGATAACTAGCTAGGCCTAGAAGGAAACCCACCCCAACAACAAACTCCAACGAGAAAGCCTTTGGGGAACTAGAACCAAATCAGCCAAGCTCTTGATTGAATACCACGATTTCCACTCGGAGGCATACGCCGATCCTTACAAATCCAAGAGAAGAGTAAGGCCTAAGGTGGAGGTCCCAATCTAGAGGGATGAACCCTAGATTAGGAGCAAAGCTCTACTTTTAGTTAATACATCAAGTCTAAACCTAATTAGGGTTTGGGTATGGGTATTTATAGTCCTAACCCCGTAACCCTTGAAGGATAAGCCAACTCATTACATGGGCCTCGGCCCATTACTGTGCGCAGACAGTGTGCCCGGACATTCTGGGGTACCTTACCCGAAATGTCCGGATGTGTTATTCAATGTACGTCCGGAGGATTGGAGCTGACACTCCAGGGAGAAGACGTCCGGAGACTCTAGGGTTGATGCCCAGAATGTCCGGATGTGGAGCTGGAACACAGTGCTGTCGGGTACCCCTCCGGAGTGTCTGAGATAGGTACCGGAGTGTCCGGGTACCATCCCGAGAGGAGCACACTCCGGGTAGAGGACATCCGAAGACTCCAGGGCTGATGCCCGGAATGTCCGGGTGTGGAGCTGGAACACGGTGCTCTCGGGTACCCCTCCGGAGTGTCTGGGATAGGTACCGGAGTGTTCGGGTACCATCCCGAGAGGAGCTCTTTGGCTTGTGCATCCGGAGTATCCGGGCCAGTGCCTCCGGAATGTCCAGACACACATTCCAGGCAGCCCGGGCTCTTCCTCCACTTGGCTTTGCTCCAGTTTGTTGACCCTTCATACCTGAGCAAGCATAGAGTCGAAGCACCAGGTAGCATACCATTCAAGCTCAAGTCAATTGGAGATGTATCAAGGAATAGAGTCACCTCATGTTGTATAGCCTTAGCTCGAGCTCTTGTCATTGGACCACTTGGTTTTGGAGGTGGACTTGGTGAGCTTGAGTGAGTTGTGGGGTCTTCACCCTTGGTGCACGTGATGTCCGCATCATTCCCCCCGTCTTGAAAAGGAGTCATCCTCGACTCGAGCTCTTCATCTCCATAGAAGGGTGATAAATCGGAGATGTTGAAGGTATTGCTCACCGAGTACTTGGATAATGGGAGGTAAATTTTGTAGGCGTTGTCACAAATTTGTTGAAGTATATGGAAAGGACCATCCCCGCGAGGCATAAGCTTGGACTTGCGTTCCTCGGAAATGCGCTCCTTGCGAAGATGAACCCACACAAGATCACCAGGTTCAAACACCATCTTCTTTTTGTGCCTGTTTACCTTGTCGGCGTGTCGACGGACGTGTTGCTCAATAGTGTCCCTTGTCGCCTCATGGAGTTTCTTGATGCAAGTGGCTCTCTTGGAGGCATCCATATTCACGCGCTCTTGTAATGGTAGTGGAAGAAGGTCGAGGGGTGTAGAGGGGTTGAAGCCATACACCACCTCGAACGGGCTCATGCGCATGGTGGAATGTGCCGCGCGGTTGTAAGCAAACTCCGCATGAGGGATGCATTCCTCCCACTCCCACAAATTCTTCTTGATCATGGCTCGAAGGAGTGTCGAGAGGGTGCGGTTGACGACCTTGATTTGCCCATCGGTTTGTGGGTGGCAAGTTGTGGAGAAGAGAAGTTTGACTCCCAACTTAGCCCACAATGTCTTCCAAAAATAGCTTAGGAACTTGACATCACGGTCGGAGATGATGGTCTTGGGCACACCGTGGAGCCTCACAATTTCCCTGAAAAACAAAGTAGCAACATGTGAAGCATCGTCGGTCTTGTGGCATGGAATGAAATGAGCCATTTTTTAGAATCTGTCCACAACCACGAATATGGAATCCCTCCCCGTTTTGGTCCTAGGCAATCCTAAAACAAAATCCATGATAATATCCTCCCAAGGTGCACCAGGAATAGGAAGTGGGGTGTAAAGACCATGAGGGTTGAGTTTGGACTTAGCTTTGTGGCATGTAATGCACCGTTGAACGAATCTTTCCACATCTCTTCGTATCTTTGACCAATAGTAGTGGTTCTCCCAAAGTGCCCCATCAAGCTACCACCATGTGATTCCTGCAAAAGTAGCAAACGCACGGACGACTCGGGGATGCATAGTTTGTTAGCTCGAAAGAGAAAGCCCTCATGCACATGATATTTTTCCCAACCCTTCCCTTCTTTACAATTAGCAAAAGGAGTAGTGAATTCAGGGTCATTAGCATATAGATCTTTCAAACATTCTAAACCCATCACTTTAACTTTGAGTTGATTCAAAAGGGTCATTTTGCGGGAAAGAGCATCCACCACAACATTTTCTTTACCCTTTTTGTATTTGACTACATAAGGAAACGTTTCAATGAATTCGACCCATTTTGCATGCCTACAGTTCAATTTGGCTTGGCCCTTAAGGTATTTCAAAGATTCATGATCGGAATGAATAACAAACTCTTTTGGCTAAAGATGGTTTTGCCATACCTCAAGAACACGTACCAAGGCATACAACTCTTTATCATAAACCAGGTAATTAAGTTGAGCACCATTCAATTTCTCACTAAAGTAAGCAACCGGTTTACCCTCTTGCATGAGCACACCCCCTATACCGATCCCACTAGCATCACATTCAACTTCAAAAGTCTTAGTGAAATCCGGTAAAGCAAGCAAGGGTGCCTCGGTTAGGCATTTCTTTAATTCTTGAAAAGCATTTTCTTGAGATTGCCCCCACACAAAAGGAACATTCTTCCTAGTCAATTCATTCAAAGGAGAAGCAATAGCACTAAAGTCTTTGACAAAACGGCGCTAAAAACTTGCTAGGCCATGGAAGCTATGCACTTGACTCACATTGATAGGGGTAGGCCAATTTTTAATTGCTTCGATTTTGGACTCATCTACCTCTATGCCATGAGTAGAAACAACAAAGCCTAAAAACACAAGTTTTTCTATACAAAAAGTGCATTTCTCAAAATTAGCAAACAAGCGTTCATCCCTAAGCACTAGTAGAACTTGCTTAATGTGGGTAAGATGATCATGCAAAGTTCTACTATATATGAGAATGTCATCGAAGTAGACTACCACAAATTTACCAATGAATTGGTGCAAGACATGATTCATTAGGCGCATGAAAGTGCTAGGAGCATTGGATAAACCAAAAGGCATGACAAGCCACTCATACAAGCCAAATTTGGTTTTGAAAGTAGTTTTCTATTCGTCGCCCTCACTCATTCGTATTTGGTGATAGCCACTCTTCAAATCAATTTTAGAGAAAATGGTTGCACCACTAAGCTCATCAAGCATGTCATCTAAATGAGGAATGGGATGACGATAATGCATGGTAATATTATTGATGGCTCGACAATCAACACACATGCGCCAAGATCCGTCCTTTTTGGGGACAAGAATAACAGGGACAGCGCAAGGGCTTAAGCTTTCGCGAACATACCCCTTGTCAAGTAGCTCTTGTACTTGGCGTTGAATTTCCTTGGTCTCCTCAGGGTTGGCGTGGTAAGGTGTCCGGTTGGGAAGTGGCGCTCCTGGAATGAGGTCGATGCGGTGCTCGATGCCTCGAATGGGTGGAAGCCCCACCGGGATCTCATCGGGGAAGACATTCTTGAACTCCTGCAAAACATGAGACATAGCTAGAGGAAGTGGGGGTGAATCATTAGTCAAAGCAACTACATCTTTGTATAGAAGTACAAAGTGTAGTGTAGGTGGGTCACTCCTCATTCCTCTCATCTCGGATTTGGTGGCTAGCATCACTAAGCCTCTACTCTCTTCCTTGCTCTTTTCTCTCATTTTGGGCTTGTGGCACTCACTCACCGATTTGTGGAAATCACTCAAGGTTGTGCTCTCTCGCTCACTTCTCTTCTTTTCTTCTTGAAGCCTTGCCAACTTTTTAGCATTGTCGGCGATGATTTGGCTTGGTGTCATGGGACGAAGCACATACTCCTTATGGTGCCACCGAAAGATGTACTCATTGGTGTGGCCGTCGTGGCGCGCCGCTCGGTCGTATTGCCATGGGTGGCCCAAAAGAAGGTGGCACATCATCATGGGTACCACATCACACTCAACCGTATCTTGATAGGCTCCAATCTTGAAGGAGACTTGCACCATGTGTTGTATCTTGACGATGCAAATATCGCTCAACCATTGCACATGGTAGGGACGTGGATGCTTCTCGTACTTCAAGCCCAGCTTGGCACAGAGTTCTTGACTCGCCAAATTGTGGCAACTCCCGCCATCGATGATGACCTTGATGGTTTTGCCATCGATTGCGGCTTTAGTTTAGAAAAGATTGCACCTTTGCTCGGGTTCATGTTGAAGCTGGACGGTGAGGATCTTCTTGGTGACGACGAGGGATGGTCCCGCCTCGGTCTCGTAATAGATTTGCTTTTGTCCATCTTCATATTCTCCTTCTTGCTCAAGCCTTGCTACTTCATGGATGGCATCAATCTCGCTTTCGCTTGTAGACTCATACTCGCCTTCTTCGGTGATCAACATAACACGTGCATTGGGGCACTCTCTTTGCATGTGACCACGCCCTTGACACTTGAAGCATATGATGTCACGAGTCTTGCCCGTGGAAGCCATTGAAGAAGCATTGCTTCGAGCCGGTGCACCCCTTGAGGAAGAGGTGGTAGGATGGCTTGTGTTTGACCATTGGCGCACGCTTGTACTTCCACCTCCCACATGACTTTCTGTCTTGGTTGATGTAGCCCTTGGAGCAAACTTTGCACTCGGAATGGGGCGAGGAGCAACCGTCGTGGGGCGCGAGGTGTAGGGAGTGGGGCGTGAGGTATATGTCGATGATTTGGAGTAGCGAGCATCCTCTTGCACCTAGCGCTCTGCCTTGATAGCTTGATGCACTAACTCCACAACTGTGTTGTAGGGTTGATATTCGGCAATGTGCTTTATTGGGTGGTTCAATCCAGCCAAGAATCGTGCCATTGTTTGCTCTTCAGTCTGTTGGACATTAGCTCGGATCAAGGCGGTCTCTATTTCCTTGAAGTATTCTTCAACTGTCCGACTGCCTTGTTTGAGATCTTGAAGTTTCTTGAAGAGATCTTGCTTGTAGTACTTGGGCACAAAACGGGCCTGCATTTCTCTCTTCATCTCTGTCCAGGACATGACAGGTGGTTCCCTATGGTTGCCTCGTTGATTTTGCACTTGTTCCCACCGAATGAGTGCATATCTATCGAACTCAAGGGAGGCCATGGCATTCTTCTTCTCTTCGGAGTAATTGTGCATCCGAAAGACCTTATTCACTTTGAGCTCCCATGTGAGGTACTCTTCAGGATCAATGGCATCACCGGAGAACTTGGGCATTGTGAACTTGAGCTTGCCAAACTTTTCCTCCCCATCTCCTTGTTGACCCCTCTGCCAATGGTCTGTACCTTCATCATGATAATTCTGTCTTCGGAACCCTAGGTCTCTATCTGGATGTCTTTGATGTCTTGGTTCACTTGGTTGATGAAAGCTTGAACCTCCTTCTGATGCACTTCCTTCATTCTCATCACGCCCATGGTGGCTCCTTGATCGCACTTGATTGTGTGGCCCATGAGTTGGAGCTCGAGCTCTTGACGAAGTGAGAGGTGCTCGGTGTCTTGCGGTACCTCGAGCTTGAGCACGCCGTACCACCATCTCGGCATCGGTCTCATCGAGAGGCTCTTCTTCATCAATCTCTGCTTCTGGAACTCGGCCTCGAAGTGCTTGAACAACTTCCTGCACAATGCTTGTCTTCATAGCTTCCATTTGTCGGGTCATGTCGTGCCTCAAATTGCCCACGATGTCGTGGAGGCTCCGTTGGAGGGCCAAGTGTTGCCCTCGAGTCACACAGTCTTCATGGCCACTAGCTCCGTGTGATCTTTCCCTAGACATGGTTAGTGGTGCACAAGATATACGTGGTTATGAAATGTATGGAAAAAGGAGAAACTTTGCTTACCACCCAATCCTCACCTCCCTTGGATGGAAAGGATTGATGGCCGCCGGGGAAATGGTGACCCTCAAGAGGTGGTTGACAAAGGTTCCAAGTCCCAAAGCACTATCTCAACCAAAGATTTTAGGGGACCTCGGCAAGGACTAGTACAACACACACACTAAACAATTGGATAATGAGGTTTTGCAAAGATTAGTAATAATCCACAATAGAAACAAAGCAATAAGAATTGATCTCAAAAGGATATAAGACTCACACACAAAGATAATGGGACTTGTGCAACCAAGAAATTAGCTATCACAAGACTTTACCTAACGAAGACTAGAAGCTCTTGTTGCACAAATGCTAGGAAAGATGCTAGCTCGATTGCAAATAAGTAGGGTGAAAGATTTGCACACTCGGCTACTCCTCTACCTTATGTTTCCTTCTAAGCTTTGCATTTTCCTACAAAAGATAAGGCACTTTCTTTCTTCTCTTCCTCTTTTCTTTGTGCCAAGTTCTTACAAGACTATCGATTACAAATTGCGGAAAACAAGAGTATTCTAGATAGCATGAGTGTACAAGGCCCTAGCAATCATCAAAGAGCTAGTCTTGATAGGATCAAAGTTTTCGCAAAGGAAGAAGTTGGCTCACAAGGAAAAGGGCAAGAAAGATGGGTTTTCGATGATTATACCTTGCTTGTGGAGATTGGTGTATGTGCGGATGACATAGAGCTTGTCATTATCTTCGCAACGAGTCCAAGATCACCCCAAACGAAGGTCGGAGGCAAAATTTGCGACCGAAATGAGGTTTGCTGCAGTCTGGAATTGGACTGTTCGGAGATTCCGGATCAGCTTGTCCGGATACTCCGGGGCAGGCCAGAGATTCCAGGGTAGATTTTCCGGACACTCCAGATCTGAACAAGGGTGGACCGAAAAACAACAAATCGGAGAGGAGATTTGGAAAATAGGCCAAGGTAACGCAATAGGAGGTTAGATCAACAAGTAAAGCAATGATCTAGTGGATCAAAACCAACCAAAGCTCACCCAAAACTCTGAATCGCATCTAGATCTCAAATCGGGCTCTTTTTGTGGGATTTTCGAAATAGGCAAGAAAACCAAAACAAAGCTAGCAATTGGGGGTAGGGAAAAGAGGGAGTACAAGTCCAAACCATGGAAACCTTGAGCTCTGATACCAAGTTGATACGGAGGGCTCCCGATCTTCACCGTTGGACGGATAACTAGCTAAGCCTAGATGGAAACCCACCCCAACAACAAACTCCAACGAGAAAGCCTTTGGGGAACTAGAACCAAATCAACCAAGGTCTTGATTGAATACCACGATTTCCACTCGGAGGCACACGCCGATCCTTACAAATCCAAGAGAAGAGTAAGGCCTAAGGTGGAGGTCCCAATCTAGAGGGATGAACCCTAGATTAGGAGCAAAACTCTACTTTTAGTTAATACATCAAGTCTAGACCTAATTAGGGTTTGGGTACGGGTATTTATAGTCCTAACCCCGTAACCCTTGAAGGATAAGCCAACTCGTTACATGGGCCTCGGCCCGTTACTGTGTGCAGACAGTGTGTCCGGACATTTTGGGGTACCTTACCCAGAATGTCCGGACGTGTTGATCAATGTACGTGCAGAGGATTGCAGCTGACACTCCGGGTAGAGGATGTCCGGAGACTCCAAGGCTGATGCCCGAAATGTCCGAATGTGGAGCTGGAACACGGTGCTGTCGGGTACCCCTCCGGAGTGTCCGGGATAGATACCGGAGTGTCCGGGTACCATCCCGAGAGGAGCACACTCTGGGTAGAGGACGTCCGGAGACTCCGGGGCTGATGCCCGGAATGTCCGAGTGTGGAGCTGGAACACGGTGCTCTCGGGTACCCCTCCGGAGTGTCCGGGATAGGTACCCAAGTGTCCAGGTACCATCCCGAGAGGTGCTCTTTGGCTTGTGCATCCAGAGTATCTGGGCCAGTGCCTCCGGAATGTCCGGACATATATTCCAGGCAGCCCGGGCTCTTCCTCCACTTAGCTTCGCTCCATTTTATTGACCCTTCATACCTTAGGAAGCATAGAGTTGAAGCATCAGGTAGCATACCATTCAAGCTCAAGTCAATTGGAGATGTATTAAGGAATAGATTCACCTCATGTTGTATAGCCTTAGCTCGAGCTCTTGTCATTGGACCACTTGGTTTTGGAGGTGGACTTGGTGAGCTTGAGTGAGTTGTGGGGTCTTCACCCTTGGTGCAGGTGATGTCCGCATCAGGTTCATCATTACCTTTGTTTAAAAGCAACAATAGCATTTCTCATTTATACTATCCTAATAGGGGGATAATATTTGCCGATAAAAACATTTTTAGCTCTTTCCTAAGAAGTGATATTACCCATAGGTAGAGACATAAGCCATTCTTTTGCCTTTCCTCTAAGTGAGAGTGGAAATAGAGTCAACTTTACGGTGTAGGAATTAACTCCTTTAATTTTTTTCATATTATAAATTTCATTGATTAATTCAAATGTTGAGAACCACCATCTATGGGAGCACCACCAAGTTGATTATTAATAACCAAGTTCAACAGAGAAAGCTTAATATCAAATTCTTCCATGTTAGTTTCAGGAGTAGTAATGGGTCTTCTAATAAAGTCATCATTAAGACACAAGAAAATTCAACTAATTTAGTGTTTTCATCATCCATTTTAGCAAGATTAAATTAAACAAGTAGCAAATAATTCTTTTGTTATTTTTAGTAAGACAAACTAAGCAAGCAAATAAACAACTAACAAAAATAAATAATTAGAAAGAAAATAATGCAAGTAATAGAAATTAAAGAACAAGAAACTTAAAGAGATTGGTGAAATCAAATTCAGAGTGAAACCAATGTTGCATCCCCGACAACGGCGCAGAAAATAGGCTTGATGACTTGCAAGTGCATAGGATGTATTGTAGCATTTTCGATGAGAAAGAGTGTCGAACCTACAGGGAGGCGGTGATTAATCTCACTTGACCCAAGTCTAAAATCACACTAAAAATATTAAAATGCAACGGTTGAGATGCACAACTACCTTTCTCAAATAGTTATGAACGTCTAGGATGCAATAAACAATTAAAAGGAGCAACTACTTGAACTAGAAAATAAAATATATTTTTTGAATAAATAAAAATAGAAATATAATAAATACTAAAAGTGCTAGTGGAGGTGTTCTAATAGATAAAAATGAGGCATGAGATATATAGGTTCACTAGTAGCAACTCTCAAGCAAGTAATAGGCATTATGCAACATAAAAGTACCAACTATGAAATACCAACATAAAAGAACTAATTGAGAGGCTAGTGTTATTAGTAATAGATAGTTAGTTATACTTTTTGTCCAACCGCCAATTTTAGGTGTATATTGAGGCTTGTGCTAGAACAATACTAATAAATTTGCTAGGGAAATACGAAAGATGACCACATGGTTGGCTGCTCTACCCCATCCTCCATGCTTACCGAAAATTCACATCACTAAGTGTCATGCATGGCCAATCACAACACACAATTAAAAAATGTGAAAGACATATCATGCATAAGATTATTCTCAAGCAAATAACTAAAAATGGATAATAATCGTAATAACAATTGATGGCATCAAAGATGAATGGCCATCATAAATAAATAAAGAATGCTACGTAGCTACTAATATACACCTCTGAAAGAGCATCTAGGCCCCTAAATGGTTTTGATGGTTAATGGCAACCCAAACTGGAATCTAATGTTTACAATGAGTGTAAGCAGGATGACTAGGTTCCAGGAAGAAGAGTCATCCAGGAAAGGATAACCACCCAAAAGTACAAAGGTGGTTTCTCAGGACAAGAAGATAGCAGCGCTGGGCAGCTGTGCCACAGCTGTGAAGAAGCCGATGCTGTGCAAGGAGTTGCAAGCAAGGTGAAGGTTGCTTGATGCGTCAAGAGCCGTGACTACAGTTGGTGGAAGCTGAAACCTAGGTTTGCTAGTTTTCTTGAGTCCTTAGGAAGCACATGTACTATCAAGAGGGATGAAGTAGCAATGACTTTTGAAGGTTCTTTTGCTCAATGCTCAGAGTGTTGGACAGTGGCACTGATGCCTTGAGATCAGTGGCCCTGTAACAACAGTTTTACACAAGTGTGAAACTGGGTTGTGCTAGCACACTGCTGTGCTAGCTCCCTAAAATCCTAGAGCCAAAGTCACCTGTGTGACATAGCTGTGTCACAGGTGAACAACCGCTCTATGACCCAGGTACATCTCTATGCCAGGGGAGAGCTTGAAAATGCTAAGGGAACTACACCACAATAGTTTGTCTATCAAGTCAGAAAACTGTTGGAGGTTCTCTCCTGAGTAGGCATCAGAGTTAGTGTGTGCGCTGAGGGCATGTAATGTGCCAAGGCTGGACTAAGTAGTGAGGCTACGTTAGTTAGGGCTTCACCTGTGTCAGCCTCCGGTGACACAGTTGTCAGTCTGCCTGAGCCGGTTACCGTTGTGTGTTGTGATTAGCTGTGTCACCGGTGCCTGTCACCGGTGACCCACTTAATCCTACATGGCATGAGTGTAACGGTCAGGTGCCTATGGACCCTATATATAGGGGACCAGGGGAGGTCTTGGACCTCAACCTTAGCAATCTTTGCCAACCCTTGTGAATCACTTTCGACCGTTGCAAACCTCTCTTCTCCTAAACAGAAGCCAATCTTCCTAAGTCTTAGTTCAAGAGAGAGTTAGAGCTTTGAGCAAAGAGCACTGGTTCCTCCAAGAGTTTGCGTTGCAAATTCTTTCTTGGAGTGTCTACTCCTAGACGGGTGTAGGAGTTGCTGGTGACCTCCCAAGCTTGTGTGGGTTGGTCCAGTAGTTTGTGAAGGTGATCTGAAGTCTACCTGCTGCAAGGCGAAACGACTTCCACAAGCTAAGGCAAGAGACCTAAAAGCTCAGGTACTCGAAGAACAAGCACGATTCAGTGCTGGCTATCTCTTCAGAGTAGCCTCTCCAACGGAGATGTACCTCTCTGAAAAGAGTGGGAACTTCGGTGAAAAATCCCTTGTCTCTCTGAGTATTTTTCATTCTGCTTTTACTTGCTCATCTAGTTGCATGCTTGTATGATTCACTGATATACATAATCTAGTTGTGACCTTTACTCTTTGCCTGTGTTAGTCTAGCTGTGTCACAGTTACCTTATTGCTTGTCCCATATCTGTGCAAGTTATCTGTTACATAGCTATCTGTCTTTCACATTGGCTTATGATTGTTAGTACACCTGTGTTAGGCACCTGTGTAACAGCTGTGTGTTAATTTACATATCAAATACTACCTAAGTATCTAACCTGTCACACAGCTAGCTGAACCCTTCAACCTGTTAAGCCTTAATCTTGATAAATTGAAGTAATTGTTCTAAAATTGGTTAGCCTCCTATTCACCCCCCTAGTCGGCACCTACGATCCTTTCAACCTTGTTGCCTCGATGGACTAGTCATACATCATGCAATTCATCAAAAGTAAGGATAGATTGATTTCATATCAAAAGTACCGATGGCACAAACCAATGCCAAAGGTTCCAGTGAAGTAGATGAAGTACAAGGAGGTTTTTATCTATGCAGGCTTGTTGTTGGTGATGATCTATGGGTGGAGATTGTGATGGTGATGCTGGAGATGGAAGTTGTGGTTGTCAGCGGCCTCAGTCCTCTCTATCCCGAACGCTTCTCTCCCCTCTTTTCGATGCGAAGTCTACTTTATATGGAGAAACTCCGTAGGAGTCTATTTGTGAGCGATATGGATCTACTTGCAAAAGGACGATGGTGGCCAAGCACTAGAGGGCACAAACGGCCAGGTGGGGCAGCAGGTGGGACCAACCCCTAGACCGCCCCGCCTAGCCGTAGCTCCTCTGGTCTCCTCCTATATCGCCCGGATTTCTAATAACCCAAAAATTTAGGTTTACAAAAACTTTTTGTTGCTAATAAAGTTAACTTAAGTGGACATAGCTAAAACTTTTATCGTAGAGATGGGTAAACTAGATCTTAAGAATAAAACAAAACTAAGATAATCTACCCTTTTCTCTTGCCTCCTATGTACCGTAACCCTAATCTACTCCTCCGATGCCCCGGCACCCTCCCTTCTCTCATGTAGGTAATGATGCACCTCATCTTCACCTCATTCTACCTTGGAACCATGGAATGTCGAGACCCTAAGTCCTCGACACTCTCCGCTTGTTTCTGCCACAAACCATTCGCATATATGTGGGTATACTAGTGACTCCACTCCAACCTCAACCCACCATGGCCTCCCATGTTCCTTTTCATCACACAATGACAACATATACGCTAAAACCCTAAATGTATGTGGGCACGTACACTTGGTACCATGATTCAACTACTCCGAGCGAGTGGGAACTCCAAAACCGTACCTTTCCCTTGTTCTTCCCTCAACACTTCCGAAGAACCCAGGATAGTGCACACATCCATCCCCCACATATGTACCATATATATACGCGTATATGCAAACCCTAAGTCCTTTTCTTTTCGAGCGATGGGGTAAACATTAGGGCCATCTCTCTACCACATATCTCTAAAATATATAACGGATCCACATTCCCCTATTGTTCCCCTCACACGTGTTGTCACCCTCTCGCGAATACACCCTTTCTACCCCTTCTCTCCTTTTGCTGTATATCTGGTCTCCAGGGCTAAAACCCTAAATCCCCATTTCACTGTCTTATCTTCCCACCAAAGATATACCAAAAAATTCTAAAAATATCTTGATTATATTTCCAACCTATTTCTATAAAAATATGGTGAGGTGTAGTGTGATACTTCCAAACCATTTCAAATATGAAATTTGATCAGAATTCATCCTTGAATTACCAACCCTAGAAATAATACTCAGAAAAATCTCAATAAATTTCCCAAGAATATTTACATATGAAGGGGATCACATATACGAAAATATGATGACCCTCAATTCAAAAATATTCAAGTAATTCCAAGGCCATTTGAGCTGTTTTTGAATTTTTAGCAAAAACCTAATGTTTGAAGCTTTAGAAAGATCTCTGAAAGTAGTGGGGGGTATATTTTCTCATATATATCTCAAATCTATGCCCAGCCCCTTTTACTACTTTCAAAAATTTCTAGTGTTTACAATTACATTCAATCTTCCCTTCTTTTTCTTGCACCTCCAAAAGTCTTCAAAAATTTTGTAGGACATCCTTCTTTCATAAGTAAACTGTTGGGGAAGGGGTCCCCGCGCTACTTGGATTCGACGCTTTTTCCATACTTGGGAGAAATCAATGAATCTCCGGACTCGTCAGCGCCAAGACCGTGCCGACATCACACTCGTGTGAACGCCAAGCTCGTGCGGACACCAAGACCGTGCCAACGTCAAGCTCGTGCGAACGCCAAGCTCGTGCGGACACCAAGACCGTGCCGACGTCAAGCTCGTGCGGACGCCAAGTTCATGCGGACACCAAGACCGTGCCGACGTCAAGCTCGTGCGAACGCCAAGTTCGTGCGGACACCAAGACCGTGTGGGGCCCGTGGGATATTCCCAGAATATTCCTGGAGGAAAAGACTGGTTTGTCCTCGAGGGCACTAGTATACTTAGGGGCAAGACTGTAAATAGCCTGAGGGCGTTTTTGTAATCTCCTTCGCCCCTCCATTTTTCCTATAAATAGAGCGGCACCCCTCCCATTCCAAGGGTTCCAATTTCTGGATAAAAGTTCATTTGCTCCTCTTCTCCTGTAGTTCGTGGCACTTAGCCGGTTCGGGTGTCTTCGCGTCGTGCGACCCGCGTGCGCGACTGCGGTGTCTCCGCGACGTAGTTTCCCAGGCAATCCTCGTAGGTCCGGGAAGCCGTGCGGGGGTGCCACAAGTTTATTGTCTGGCCCTCGTTGCTGCGACAGCTGGCGCCGTCTGTGGGCAGCTAGCAAGAAGCCATGTGACGAAGACCACAGCCACCACCGGGTGCGCGAAGACGCCACCGTCAACCCGCAGGGCGATCGAGCCATGCTGCCCAAGAAGCGAGGAGGAATGAAGCGGAAGGCTGTGGCCGCCGCCACGACGAGCGCGAGAGCAACGACCTGAAGGACGGCGCGTACCGAGGTACACGCAGCGGATGCCGCGCCCAACCCTTCCACCGACGCACAGGTAGTTGGCTCGGAAGCCTCCGCCCAGGTTGCCAACAATGAGGTGGAAATCGAGGCTCTAAGGCGGCAAGCTGCGAAAGCAAATCGGAAGGCGGAGGAGCTGCAGGCCGGGCTAGAAGCGCTCAAAGCCGATGGCCTGCGCATGGAGGCGCTCTTACGCGAAGCCACCGAAGCATACACACGACAAGCAGCGGCGGTGGACACGGCGAGCCCGGCCCCCGACACTGCGACGGCACTGGCTGACGCCCTTCGCAATCGGCAAGCACTAGGACGTGCAGCGGCAATGGAGCAAGTCCAAGCAAACCCGCAGGTCACCAAGGAACAGCGACGCCAACTGCAGGAGAAACAGCGACGCCAACTGCAGGAGGAACAGCGACGCCAACTTGCGACCCCGCCGGGAACCTCGGAAGTGGAAGCACTGCGAGCGGAAATTCGGTGAAAGCGTGAAGCGGCCCTCGTCACCCTACGCAAGACGGATGCCATCCTGGATGCCGACGAAGACACCCGTGAGTACGTCTCCACACCAACTACACACGCTGTGAGGCACGAGGTCATCAACATCGCTGACGACCAAAGTCCCCTCAGCCTTGGGCTCGAAGCAAAGCCATGGCCACACAAGTTCCGTGACGCCGACCCAGCCGAGTTCACCCGCATGTACGAGGCCGCCGTATCTGCGGCAGGAGGGAATGAAGCCACCATGGCGAAGAGCCTCCTCCTCAAGCTCTCCGGGATAGCATGGTCGTGGTACCTCATGCTCTTCGCCGGCTCGGTATACTCCTGGGAGCAACTCTACCAGCTGCTATACTCATGCTTCGAGGGAAACAAGACCAAGGCTGTGACAGCTGCGGATCTCTATGCACTGGTCCAAGGATCGCGGGGAACCATCCAAGCATTTCACAAGCGCTTCGCCAACATGCAGTGTTAGATATGCAGCATCACCGATGAAAGCGTGTGCTCCGCCGCGCGAAGGTCTATCTGGAACCCAGCCCTGTGCGCCAAGCTAGACCGGAGCCTGCCAACCACCATCCAAAAGTTGTACGACACCATGGAGAGGTACGCGCTTCAAGAAGAAGGAGAACTCCAGCTGTGAAACAAGGCGCTGGTGGCCGATAGGCAGCCCAAGGCAACTCATGCCTCAGCCATGCCATCACGGCGTGCACCAAGTGGACAGGTATGACGAGCGGTCCCCCGCCCATCCCAGGCATGACGACGACCGTGACCAAGCGCGGGGCCGTGAACGCCCCGAGGACCGCGACCCCATGCGTCGGGGCCTCCACGGAGGCGAGTGAAACTACGATCGTGGTGGAGGACGGGGCATCCGTGGCCGATAGAGCCATCAATATGCAACCAGGAACAGCAACCAGGCGAGGAGGTTCTGCGAGCTACACCAGTCATACAACCATTCCACCACCGAGTGCGACGTGATCCGGAGGACGCGCGAACAGCTTCGCCCAAGACCAATGGACAATGCTTGACCCCCAACACGAGCTCCCGCTCCAAGGGAGCCACGCCTTCAGCTACCACCGCCACCGCCCCTTCCCCAGGGTGTGGCTCCGGTACAAGTGATCAACCCGCACCGCATCATCCACGCCATCATAGGAGGAAACGCGCATACCTTCCCGTCCAAGCGCCAAAGGCGCGCGTATGCCCGATAGATAAGCCACATCGCCTCTTTCCCGCCCACTGAACTCCCTGCTTGGGCATCCACACCCGTGACCTTCGGGCCTGAAGATGCCGTGGGGATCACCCTCCCTCATCATGACGCGCTCGTCATAACTGCGATGATCTCGGATGCGGAGGTGCATCGCGTCTTCGTTGACGGGGGGAGCTCCGCGGACATCATGTTCTCATCAACCTTCAAAGAGATGGGCATCCCATCATCATTCCTCCATGCCCCTGGCATCCCCTTGCTAGGTTTTGGGGGCGAGCCGATCGCGGCCATGGGACGCATCGAGCTCCCCGTCACTTTCAGCTCGGGTGGTTGCTCCCGCACCGAGAACATCACCTTCAACGTCGTCGACCTACCGTACCAGTACAACGTTATCATGGGGTGGGTGTCACTCAATAAGTTCGGTGCTATACCACACCACGCATACCTGTGCATGAAAATTCCAGTGCCGCAAGGTGTCATCACGGTGCGCGGGGATCAAAACTTGTCCTGAAGAATTGATGAACGAACGCAAGCTGTCAACTGCTACGTCCACAACGTGCAATTAGAAGAGGGCCCGACGGGGCCAGGGGCTCACCCCTTGCCAGGCGCGGGGCGATGGACCCCGAAGCCGAAGCCGGACGGGGAGACACGTGCCGTTCCCCTAGGCGACGATGTGCCGGGTAAAATCACGCTCCTAAGGGCGGATCTTGCTCCGGAGGTGTCTGAGGAGGTCCTCAAGGTCCTCCGGGACAACGCCGACATCTTTGCTTGGGAACACGAGGACCTCCCAGGCGTTCCGCGGGAGATCATCGAGCACAAGTTGTACGTTCGCCCGGACGCCCGTCCCGTGAAGCAAAGGATGAGGAAGATGTGCACCGAACGCCAGCAGGTGGCCCGTGAGCAGGTCAACGAGCTTCTGAAAGCCGGAGTCATCCGAGAAGTCTTGCACCTAGAGTGGCTCGCCAACCCTCTGCTCGTGAAGAAAGCCAATGACAAGTGGCACATGTGCGTCGACTACACTAGCCTCAATAAGGCGTGCTCGAAGGACGAGTTCCTGCTCCCACGTATCGACCAACTCGTTGACGCCACGTCCGGCTGCGAGCTCATGAGCTTCCTGGATGCTTTCTCAGGGTACCACCAAGTTTGGATGGCCAAGGATGACAAGGAAAGAACGAGCTTCATCACACCGTCCGGCACCTTCTGCTACGTACGCATGGCATTTGGCTTGAAGAATGCTGGAGCATCCTTTGCCTACCTAGTGCAGAAGGCGCTTCTCACCCAGGTGGGGCACAACGTCAAGGCCTACATGGACGACGTAGTCGTCAAGAGCACCCTCGCACGCTCTCACGCACAAGACTTGGAGGAAACATTCGACAACCTCCGCACGGTAGGGATGAAGCTCAACCTTGAGAAGTGTGTGTTCGGAGTGCAGGCCGGCAAGCTGCTAGGCTTCCTAGTGTCCAAAAGAGGGATCGAGGCCAATCCGACCAAAATCAAAGCTCTGCTGGACATGCCTCCGCCCCAGAACGTAAAGGAAGTGCAAAAACTCACCGGGCACCTAGCCGCACTCGGAAGATTCATGTTCCGGTCCACCGAGAAGGGACTGCTATTTTTCAAAGCCCTCAGGGGCTCGTCCAGCTTCGAGTGGGGTGCTAATAGCCAGCGCGCGTTCGACGAACTCAAGGCATACCTGACTTCGCCCCTTGCTACAAAGCCCGACCCCAGGGGAGGGCCTGCTCCTATACTTGGCCGCGATGCTAGGGGTTGTGAGTGCGGTGCTTGTTAAGGAGAAAGACCACACGCAGCACCTGGTTTATTACGTGTCTGAATCGCTCCAAGGCGCGGAGAGTGCACTACACCAAGCTGGAGAAGCTCACCTACGCCCTCCTTATGGCATTAAGGAAGCTCCGGCATTACTTCCAGGCACACTCCATCCGAGTGCCGTCCTCGTACTCCATCGGTGAGATGCTTCGCAATAAAAAGCCTCAGGACGCATCGGGAAGTGGGCAACGGAGCTCGCACAATTCACCATCGAGTTCCTCCCTCGCACGGCAATCAAGTCTCAGGCCCTCGTAGACTTTGTGGCAGAGTGGGTCACTTCCGAGCACCCAACGCCCCCAGGACACGCCGAGCCAGTATGGACCATCTGCGTGGATGGCTCATGGTGCGCCGATGGCACGGGCGCAGGGGCGGTCCTCGAGTCGCCGGACGGAGCGCGCACGTCCTTCGCCGCCCGATTGGAGTTCAAGGCTACCAACAACATCGCCGAGTATGAGGCCCTATTGCTTGTTTTGCGGAAGGCGCGCGCTGCGGGGGCCCGGCGAGTGTTGGTCAAGAGCGACTCCCAGCTCATCGCCGGACACGTCGACAAGAGCTATCAAGCAGAAGAGCCGGAAATGATCAAGTACTTGGCCATGGCGCGAGCGATGGAGAAGCACTTCTCGGGCTTCACTGTTCGCCCCATCCCACGAGGTGAGAATCTGGAGGCGGACGTGCTGGCCCGAGCGGCAAGTACTTCCGTGGGCATGCCACCCGGTGCTTTCTATGAAGTACTCGTGGCCCCTGCAACGAAAGGGCTAGCAGAGGTGAACATCATAACCCCACAGGACTGGAGGACGCCCATCATGCGGTACCTCCTTGACGAGACCGAGCCTGAAGATCACGTCGAATCTCACCGCTCAAGGCGCATGCGAGGGGCTTTGTCATCCACCAAGGCTCCCTGTACAAGCGCGGTGTATGCGCACCGTATCTCAAGTGTATCGCGAAGAAGGAAGAGGCCGAGCTGGTGCGCGACATACACAAGGGACTGTGCGGATCCCACCTCGTTCCACGTGCCCTGGTCTCCAAAGCTTTCCGTCAAGGCTTCTATTGGCCAACAGCACTACACGACGTGCAAGACTTGGTGAAGCTATGCCCGGCATGCCAATGGATGGGATGAGGCACGAACCTTCCAGCGCACGACCTGCAGCCTATCCCACCTTCGTGGCCGCTCGCATGCTGAGGCGTCGACCTGGTTGGCCCGTTCAGGACCACGAGCCATGGCGCCAAGTTCGTAGTTGTAGCAGTCGACTATTTCTCCAAGTGGGTAGAGGCAGAACCGATCATCAAGATCACCTCCGCCTCTATGCAGAAGTTCGTATGGAAGAATTTGATATGTCGCTTGTCACGGGCCCGGGAATCGCATATGATTAGGGGAACGACCGGTCGCCAAGGGCCGAAGGACCAGCCGACCTGGTGGCACGGTACCTGCGCCGTACGCACCGAGGCGGAACGATCCGACACCTGATTAACACAAGCCGGCCGGAAACGACTGGACTTCCCAGAACCATATAGCATTCCCTGATCCGGTGAAGGTTTAGAGCCGTTCCCACATACTACCAGACAAAACAAGGTCGGAGGAGCCCGGCGATTCTACCCACACCCTAACCTAGCTCGGAAGCTAGTGGGTCGCTCGAAAGCCCGGTAGAACCCACCCACACCCTGCCTGGCCGGCACTGCATCTCAGCCAGCGGGTCACTCAACCGATTCCTGCTCGGCCTAGTAATAAGAGGAACAACAGTACCCCTTCACGGCATACCCACACACTTCATATCATTCACGCATTGTGCATGGGCAGCCCAAATAACCACTCGGATATCACAACAAAGCTCTACAAATACGATATTAATAGTAACTACCCACGATGGGGCAACACATTACATCATTCGGCCATAACCGAAAACATATCCGAGTACGGAGAAGTTAAACGACAGCGGAAACAGGTAAATGAGTCCCACAGCGGCATAGTGACCGCTGAACAAAGCTACAACCTATCCCACGAATCAACTAACTAACCGAGGAAACACAATTTCAGGCATCATCAAAATAGTCTTCGAACACCGGCTCACCTGCAAGCTCCAGGAGTAACCTGGGTGAGTACGAACGTACTCGCAAGACTTATTCGTGCTTGATTAAATGTCCTAAACATACTAGTATAACATAATTAAACATGATGCATATACGATTAACAAAATCTAGACAATACCAGTAATCTACCAACATCCCAAGGAATAACATGAGATCACCAACAACTCAAATTTTCATATATCACAAATCAGGGGGGGCGTGATGGTAACCACTAGTCACATGTGCTCAAAATATAAACTCAGTGGCTCACTTGCCATCTCCCAGTTACGTGGGACAATATTCACATAAGCTCCCAGTTACGTGGGGCAATAATCTCTCACATAAGCTCCCAGTTACGTGGGGCAAAATTCTCATCTCAATATCTCCACATTGACAGTGTACCATCACGACCACACCTCAATTTAATCTCTCGGACCGTTACCGGCAGCCGATCACCCTGAGTGCAAAGAGTGCCTTATCCCTTGGAGGTTGCAAGGCTCCAAGGGTCTTAGTCTTACCTCAACTACACCCCAGCATCGCTGTCGCTAACGTCCACGCGTGACAAGGGGAGTAATCACGATGGAGTCACCTCAGGGTTGGTATCGCGACAACTTCTTCCCCCGGTCGCAACATGCCACTCCAATGATACCAACTTTATCCATCTGACACTTTCCCTTCGACTCTCACATCTCACTTCAATATGTTCAAGTGATTAGTTCATCGATTTAAACTCAACCATGACCAGACCTAATTCACCGCATACCCTAGTCATACTAGTTTAATCGATTTCAACCACAAGTCCTAAGTAACAATCCACACATCACATATATATATAAGTAAAAACAAGTACTGAACAAATAGAAGATACAACAAGCTCTGCTTGCCTGGTTGCTTGGGGAAGTACGGGAATCATGCGCGAGAACTCCAGAATACTCAAAACACCGGTAAGAAGCAAGCGACCTCTAAAAAGGGAAAAAGCAACCCTAAGAAACTAATTCGAAAAGGACGAAGATGCATGAGATGCAGACATGGTGGATTAAAACGGAGTATTCATTCCATATCAGTGTAGGTTTAGTTGTGGTATGACTTTAATCCGGGATGAACATCTACATGAATGGATGCAGGGAATGATAGGTTTTCGTACTGGGTTTGGGTGAGTTATGATACTAAACATTTTTAATTTGGCTGTTAAGCTAGATTCTCTAGTATATATTATTAAACCTAAAGGTGTAATTTAATTATTTCTGAAATGTATATTACAGTATCGTGCAAAACAATGGCATCATTGATTCTACAAATTGAATCAAGTCTAGCATTTCCTGTCTTCTTCTCAGTAAAGGAAAATAATCTTACATTGAATTAGAATGTATCTACTGCCGTATACTTACTATTAACCATGAGTATGTTTCAGCATGAGTAACCAGCATGGGTACAAGTGATGGTCCTTAGAGTCAAAAGTGCATGTATTAGAAAAATAAGGATAAGGTTACACTAACTAGCATTCTTATTCATATTTGACTGTTTGCAATATTCAAGTCGTAGATTTAGTTGTGTTCAACAATTGACCAACTGTTGTCCTAAACGAATGCATATTTAGATAAAGTAGCAGCTAGGTGTTCTAATTGTTAATCTGCATTACTAGCTAGTCTTTTAGCACATACCAAACAGGGACCCCCTATAAGTCATGTTTTTCTCATGTGGCCTGTTTCCAAGGAATCCATGTCCCTACTATACATAAGGGCATCAAATGGTATTAGCTAATGATTTAATCCGTTGGTTTATCGATTAAGTTGGCCGCTGGCTAGTGAACATTTGAATTATTTCAAAAGATCTAGACTTAGCTAATTGATTTGACTTATCAAACGTTAACACAACTAGAGTATAATATCGGCCATGCATCAAGCAGATTAATTACTAACTAGCTTGTCTTACAGCGATTAGTGTCCCCATGACAAGTAGTTGGTAGGCGTGTCTTATTTACGTTAACTGTTCATCCGGTGTACCTAGTTGTGAACGGAAACATGAAGGCATCAAGGCAGTTATTTATAGGAAGCGATTAATTAGTGAATGCCCATTAATTTATTAGCGATGCTAACGATTGAACCAAGTCGTACTATTACAGAACCTTGATTATTCGTTAGGACTATACATGTGGCAACATGTTCGGGAAGTATTAGGACCGACGTTGAGCTTGCCTAACATTGGTGAAGTAAATTTTTAATTAACTGGTCATTGCATTTCTTGCGCTTACTGGTGAATCAACCCATACATTAACCGAACGGTATTTGTTGATTGGAGAACGCATAGCTCTACGTTTTAGCAGGACGTTATAACCTATCCAACATAAACTGAAGACCTAATGTCGTATCTGTTCTTATTAAATCACTCGACCATCAGCGCATATATAAATCCATACATCGCAACTTTCAAAGTATAAATTTTTTAATTTGAACCTCATGCAGAAGAGGAAATCGCGCGGCAGCTCGGTCCCTCCGTGGAGACCTCGGTAGCCCGTCGGGGGCGGCGTTTCGATTATCTGCGCTCGGGCTGACGCCGGGGTGGTGTCGCCGGTGGTGGAGCCCGAGGGCGAGCGGCGAGGAGGCGGCAAATGGGCCGAGGGCTTGCCGGCCGGGGCGGCACTGGAGGCGGGTTGGCCGGCGGTGGCCTGGGCGCGGGGAAGTCGGCCACGGTGCTGAGGGCGGCGACCAGCCGGCGGAGGGGGAGCGCGGCACTGGGCGGAGCGGCGCGCGGGGACGGAGCCGGAGGAGCGGCGCGGGGAGGCCCTGCGGAGGAGGGGCTTGAGGGCGGCGCTGCGGATCTGGGCGGAGGGGAGCTCGGGCCCTGGGACGCCGGCGGCGAGCTGGTGCGTGGAGGCGGCCGCTGGAGGGAGGCGGAGAAGGGGGCGACGACCGGGGCAAGGGCGGTTGCCGGCGGCGCAGCCAGGGGCGGCGGCGGAGGGAACCGGCCGGCGGGGAGCGAGCGACCAAGGGGGCGCGGGTGGCAGGACCAGGGAGGCGCGGCGGGATTTGGGGGAGCGGCGGCGGCGCACCAGGGAGGAGGAGCGGGCCTGGCGGAGCGGAGAGGCGATGGGGCGGTGGCGCGGCACAGCCCCGAGCTCGGGCGGCGGCAGGCGACGACCGGAGCGCGGATTGAAGGGGCGGAACCGGCGGTTGAGGCGGCGGCTTCACCGGGGAGGAGCGCCGCGGGTGGAGGGTGAGCAGAGGGAGGGCGGAGGCAGAGGTGTGGAGAAGAGGCGGCGCTTGGGGATGAGGAAAATGGCACCGGCGGCGGGGTGTTTCTTAGGGGAGCTTAGCAGGGGAGCTTGCCACGGGAAGAGGCCACTGAAGCCTTGGAGAACTCGGTGGGGGATGGTGAAGAAAAAGGCAGGGGAGAAGAAAAGGGCATGCGTGCTACGTGGAAGAGAAGGGCTGCAGCTGTGGCAAGGTGGAGAAAATGGACTGCGGGCAGGTCTCACGTGACAGGTAAGGTAGGTAAGAGATTCTCTTTTTATTTTATTTGGGTTTTCTTTATTACCTTGTGAGTTGGCTAATCAAATTTTTGTAAACCTAGTTTTAAAAAATTTTATAGGTTAAAGGTAACACCCTATTTTGACCTCATATTTTAATACTTTGGTATATAGACCCTAAAATGAAATTTGAATCCTAGGTTTTTGAATTATTTCTTTGATTATTTTCATCAATACGACAATTAACTTGTAAATATAAAATTTTATTATACTTGGAGTAGAGGAGGATTAATTAGTTGAGAACATATACGAATTTTAGAATCATAAGTTTTAGTGGCATTAGTTTTGCGGTCCGATCTCACGCTAACCTTAAGGGCGCATGTTAGGGTTTTTAATCGAAATCATTTTAAAGTATCTATATGCATGCATGCGAACGAAAGAAATCATTTTTGTTCGTGAAAATTTTTTTTTCACTGACGTCGGATCTGAGAATAGGGTCGTTACAAAACTACCCCCCTTAAAGAATCTCGTCCCGAGATTCCGATGGTAAAGAGGAAAAAAAGGTGTTCAGCTTGCAGCAAGACTTTGATGAGATACCAAGCTTGCGATAGTAAGAAAGCAGAATCACTTATCGACTTTTACACTAGTTCTGGAAAGAGAAAACCAGATCAGATTATTATTTTCTTGGAAATGACTCGTCCTACGGTGTTCCAGCTTTAGTAGGCTCCACCCTTGGTCGAAAGAAGGGACGAAGGTGGAAAGAGCAGTAGCAACTAAGAGGTGTTGCTGGGATCGACAATCTTGCAAACTCAGAATTCAAGATTGTTGGTTTGAGTGAGAGGAACGGGTATGAGCAAATGATTTTAGCTCGAGTGTGGAATGGAGGAGAGGGTGGAAATGTGATTCCGAAGTAAAAGAAATGCATAGTCGTGATTACTCCAGATTGGAAAGAGAAAATAACGAAAGGGGAGAATTGACCTGAGATCATGGTGATTGCCTTGATTATCTTAAGAACAATTCCCTTTAAGAGATCAGCTGAGATGCCCCTTGCTTGAGGACGGAGGAGTTTGAGATGTCCTTTACTCGAGGATAGATTAGGTGCTATTCTTGGATAATTATGCCTCTATCAGGATAAGAAGGAACAAGGTGGTATGAATCAAATAGCGGAAGATACTGTCTAGAGAGGGACTGATCTAGGAACTGTCGGGACCGAAGAATAGTCTCGTACTACACATAGTGCTGATCAGAAGCTACAATCTATTAAGCTGAAAATGGTAACCTTAATTCCAGAATTATAATTGGAACTCAACAGCAAACTTATTGGAAATTTTGAGTAGATATCGCTAGAGTTTTCATTTACTTGAATTGGGTAAGTGGAACTAAAGATACATAATTAACAGCAGAGGATCTGAAAAGAGGTGATACCCAGCTTTTAGTATGCAGCCTAAACATCAGACTCGCTCAAGGCATAAAGAGAAGGGTTTCCATTATCGTTCGAGCGTGATTGTATGTCAGCGATAAGAAAGATCTTAGAGTACAACTCTCAATTAGGGGTTACTGAAGGGTTAGAATCCTTGGTCCCACAAGAGGAAACAAGGGGGAGGGAAGTTGTCAATGAGGCACGAGCGGAGTGGTTGATTCTAGAGAATGCCGATGGAACTTTGGTCGTAGTGTGGTTATTCTATTTGGGAGAATCTAAGGTCTCGATGAAGAGAATCCAAGGCCATAAATAGCTAACCCGGTGTTCAGGAAGATACTGAGATGTAGGGATCACAAGGAGCATAAGTATGGTAGCACAGTGAGGCTGAGAGGGTATACTGCTATTCACGAATTTCCACCGCACTACAGGAAGATGAGGGCTAATGAAAATGTTAGTCACGTAGACTTTAAAACGTGGATTGGAGATAGAGATATTCTCAGCATCCAAAGATGGAAACTAGAAACTTAAGTTCTTAAAGATAGGGATTCGGTCTGGCTTGCTCCTTTGGACTGTGGGGTACGTATACAACCACAGGGATGATCAGTCCCGGTAGCGGTACTCATACCACTCCAAGTATTCAGGCCGACCGATGTTAGCCTCATCAGGGCTAAGGACAGGGCATACAGGGATACACCACTCGAGCGCACTAGAAGCAACTAGCAGGGTAAACGGTATGGGGGCCAATCCATCCCGTACCCAAACTATTGACTCCACACGTCGATGGTCGAATCATGTTGCCTAGTACTCAACCAAAAGATTCAACGTGGATGATAATCTATAGAAAAGGGGTGCATCACCACCAGGAGGAGGGGTTGTTACCCATCACTTAACCCCACACATTAACATCCAATCGAGATGATGGGTAAAGGCATCGCTCAAGAAGTGGGTTGGGCATTAATCCAATCACCTCATTAGGGATGGAAAACAAGGGTAAGATTATCAGTCGAGTCATCAGAAATTCAGGAGATTAACTTAAGCTTAAAGGTTGGTTTCTCATCATAAACATGGAAGAGGAGCAATTTCAGGTTTCTTCAAGTAGGCTGTGAGACAGCTAAAGAAGGTCTCCGAAAAGGTTTCCTAGGAGAAGGAAGGAGGATAACCACAACTGAGAGTAGGAATGAGTTAAGATTTTAAACAATTGATAGGCTGATTTTGCCGTCCACTTGCACTGAAATGGACGAAAGAACTGTTGTTTATTTGAGATGCTACCTAAGTATGGAAGGAGGGAACTGTTGATTATCACTCACTTGACTCAGGTATGATAGTCAAGCTATCAAAATGCCTTAGAACGCACGATTGGATTAAGAGGGATATGCTCGTAGTCGCAGGGAGAAATGCCATGGTGCTCAAATCAATCCTTTAGCATTTAGAATTCAACCATTTCACCAAGACATCTTCCTAAAGACAGATCACTACCTTAGCAATTTCCTATAGGAAAATCGAATTCCAAAGATCGTCTACCTAACCTATAAGTATTATCTTAATGGTAAGCCAACATTTATCCTTGCCCATAATCATTTTCTATTAATCCTCCATCTATAGACTTCATTTTTGTCTCATCCACTAGTATTCAAAATCTTCATTATTGATCATACTCCACCGATCCAACAATTTATCTAAGTCCCTTCATCTATTACTACTGATTCTTTCCAAATCCAATAGTAGTGTTGCCATCTATACGGCTTCTATCGTATCACCTGCCAACTCGTAATTATCCAAGCCCAACGGCAATACTTCTAATTTCACCAATATCCAATGACTAAACCAATCTTCGGATCTATTATAATTATTGGCACCAACAGCAACTTAAGGTCCTTATCACTAGAGACTTATGAATACATTAGATCCTCCAATAATGCTTATATCATGAACCGCCAAAGATCCATTCATCTTTGATGCTAAGTCATAATCATAATCAATTGGTCTGGTAACCAATCTCTACTTCTGTCCATCACTTTTTCATTTAGAATCAATATCAAGGAAATTATCTACTAGCAATAATTAATTACTTTACTAAATCAATTAATTCTTCGCACTCCATTGCATCTCCTATTAATCCAACTCATTTAGGTAATACTATGACTTTTGACCTAGGAATTAGTCCAACAATTTCCTATAATCCAATCAAAATCCAAGATTTACATGGCCCTGTAATCCAAATAAACTTATTAATCATCTACTCCTTTCCCAAATTTTTATTTTCAGCATGACTCTGACCTCGAAAACATCATCCACCGACAATAGAGTCATTTTCCTAAGAGGAATCCAATAAAACTTTATATTTCTTGAGATTTCTAGAACTCTATAGTCTAATTACTGTAATTAATCTCATTAAACAAACCTTAGTATCTTGATTACTAGCCAAGGCATCATACCATCTTCCATCTCCGATCATACCATCAAGGGTTCACATAGACATTCAGATTCCTATTTTTATTTCTGAATTCTTACTCAATTCCATCCATTCCAATTTTGCTTTGACCAAAGATCATCTACTTTCTAATTATCCACCGACATTTGTCATGATCCATCAGTCCTATACAATTTTAGGGTTAGAGAGAATAGGGTTAGCCACACAAAGGAAAACAAACGCAATAGAGAAGAACATTTAGAACTAAGAGCGATGAGGTTAAGGAATGAAAAGCAATCTACTTATTAAATTTAAACATAGGGTTTAATTTTGCAAATAGTTTTGCTGGCCAAGTGGCACAGCGCAGCGGAAGCTCCTATCTAACGACCACCTGCAATTGGCTTCCTACGGTCAGCTCGGCTCTGATACCAAGTTGTCACGGACCCGGGAATCGCATATGATTAGGGGAACGACCGGTCGCCAAGGGCCGAAGGACCAGCCGACCTGGTGGCACGGTACCTGCGCCGTACGCACCGAGGCGGAACGATCCGACACCTGATTAACACAAGCTGGCCGGAAACGACTGGACTTCCCAGAACCATATAGCATTCCCTGATCCGGTGAAGGTTTAGAGCCGTTCCCACATACTACCAGACAAAACAAGGTCGGAGGAGCCCGGCGATTCTACCCACACCCTAACCTAGCTCGGAAGCTAGTGGGTCGCTCAAAAGCCCGGTAGAACCCACCCACACCCTGCCTGGCCGGCACTGCATCTCAGCCAGCGGGTCACTCAACTGATTCCTGCTCGGCCTAGTAATAAGAGGAACAACAGTACCCCTTCACGGCATACCCACACACTTCATATCATTCACGCATTGTGCATGGGCAGCCCAAATAACCACTCGGATATCACAACAAAGCTCTACAAATACGATATTAATAGTAACTACCCACGATGGGGCAACACATTACATCATTCGGCCATAACCGAAAACATATCCGAGTACGGAGAAGTTAAACGACAGCGGAAACAAGGTAAATGAGTCCCACAGCGGCATAGTGACCGCTGAACAAAAGCTACAACCTATCCCACGAATCAACTAACTAATCGAGGAAACACAATTTCAGGCATCATCAAAATAGTCTTCGAACACCGGCTCACCTGCAAGCTCCAGGAGTAACCTGGGTGAGTACGAACGTACTCGCAAGACTTATTCGTGCTTGATTAAATGTCCTAAACATACTAGTATAACATAATTAAACATGATGCATATACGATTAACAAAATCTAGACAATACCAGTAATCTACCAACATCCCAAGGAATAACATGAGATCACCAACAACTCAAATTTTCATATATCACAAATCAGGGGGGGCGTGATGGTAACCACTAGTCACATGTGCTCAAAATATAAACTCAGTGGCTCACTTGCCATCTCCCAGTTACGTGGGACAATATTCACATAAGCTCCCAGTTACGTGGGGCAATAATCTCTCACATAAGCTCCCAGTTACGTGGGGCAAAATTCTCATCTCAATATCTCCACATTGACAGTGTACCATCACGACCACACCTCAATTTAATCTCTCGGACCGTTACCGGCAGCCGATCACCCTGAGTGCAAAGAGTGCCTTATCCCTTGGAGGTTGCAAGGCTCCAAGGGTCTTAGTCTTACCTCAACTACACCCCAGCATCGCTGTCGCTAACGTCCACGCGTGACAAGGGGAGTAATCACGATGGAGTCACCTCAGGGTTGGTATCGCGACAACTTCTTCCCCCGGTCGCAACATGCCACTCCAATGATACCAACTTTATCCATCTGACACTTTCCCTTCGACTCTCACATCTCACTTCAATATGTTCAAGTGATTAGTTCATCGATTTAAACTCAACCATGACCAGACCTAATTCACCGCATACCCTAGTCATACTAGTTTAATCGATTTCAACCACAAGTCCTAAGTAACAATCCACACATCACATATATATATAAGTAAAAACAAGTACTGAACAAATAGAAGATACAACAAGCTCTGCTTGCCTGGTTGCTTGGGGAAGTACGGGAATCATGCGCGAGAACTCCAGAATACTCAAAACACCGGTAAGAAGCAAGCGACCTCTAAAAAGGGAAAAAGCAACCCTAAGAAACTAATTCGAAAAGGACGAAGATGCATGAGATGCAGACATGGTGGATTAAAACGGAGTATTCATTCCATATCAGTGTAGGTTTAGTTGTGGTATGACTTTAATCCGGGATGAACATCTACATGAATGGATGCAGGGAATGATAGGTTTTCGTACTGGGTTTGGGTGAGTTATGATACTAAACATTTTTAATTTGGCTGTTAAGCTAGATTCTCTAGTATATATTATTAAACCTAAAGGTGTAATTTAATTATTTCTGAAATGTATATTACAGTATCGTGCAAAACAATGGCATCATTGATTCTACAAATTGAATCAAGTCTAGCATTTCCTGTCTTCTTCTCAGTAAAGGAAAATAATCTTACATTGAATTAGAATGTATCTACTGCCGTATACTTACTATTAACCATGAGTATGTTTCAGCATGAGTAACCAGCATGGGTACAAGTGATGGTCCTTAGAGTCAAAAGTGCATGTATTAGAAAAATAAGGATAAGGTTACACTAACTAGCATTCTTATTCATATTTGACTGTTTGCAATATTCAAGTCGTAGATTTAGTTGTGTTCAACAATTGACCAACTGTTGTCCTAAACGAATGCATATTTAGATAAAGTAGCAGCTAGGTGTTCTAATTGTTAATCTGCATTACTAGCTAGTCTTTTAGCACATACCAAACAGGGACCCCCTATAAGTCATGTTTTTCTCATGTGGCCTGTTTCCAAGGAATCCATGTCCCTACTATACATAAGGGCATCAAATGGTATTAGCTAATGATTTAATCCGTTGGTTTATCGATTAAGTTGGCCGCTGGCTAGTGAACATTTGAATTATTTCAAAAGATCTAGACTTAGCTAATTGATTTGACTTATCAAACGTTAACACAACTAGAGTATAATATCGGCCATGCATCAAGCAGATTAATTACTAACTAGCTTGTCTTACAGCGATTAGTGTCCCCATGACAAGTAGTTGGTAGGCGTGTCTTATTTACGTTAACTGTTCATCCGGTGTACCTAGTTGTGAACGGAAACATGAAGGCATCAAGGCAGTTATTTATAGGAAGCGATTAATTAGTGAATGCCCATTAATTTATTAGCGATGCTAACGATTGAACCAAGTCGTACTATTACAGAACCTTGATTATTCGTTAGGACTATACATGTGGCAACATGTTCGGGAAGTATTAGGACCGACGTTGAGCTTGCCTAACATTGGTGAAGTAAATTTTTAATTAACTGGTCATTGCATTTCTTGCGCTTACTGGTGAATCAACCCATACATTAACCGAACGGTATTTGTTGATTGGAGAACGCATAGCTCTACGTTTTAGCAGGACGTTATAACCTATCCAACATAAACTGAAGACCTAATGTCGTATCTGTTCTTATTAAATCACTCGACCATCAGCGCATATATAAATCCATACATCGCAACTTTCAAAGTATAAATTTTTTAATTTGAACCTCATGCAGAAGAGGAAATCGCGCGGCAGCTCGGTCCCTCCGTGGAGACCTCGGTAGCCCGTCGGGGGCGGCGTTTCGATTATCTGCGCTCGGGCTGACGCCGGGGTGGTGTCGCCGGTGGTGGAGCCCGAGGGCGAGCGGCGAGGAGGCGGCAAATGGGCCGAGGGCTTGCCGGCCGGGGCGGCACTGGAGGCGGGTTGGCCGGCGGTGGCCTGGGCGCGGGGAAGTCGGCCACGGTGCTGAGGGCGGCGACCAGCCGGCGGAGGGGAGCGCGGCACTGGGCGGAGCGGCGCGCGGGGACGGAGCCGGAGGAGCGGCGCGGGGAGGCCCTGCGGAGGAGGGGCTTGAGGGCGGCGCTGCGGATCTGGGCGGAGGGGAGCTCGGGCCCTGGGACGCCGGCGGCGAGCTGGTGCGTGGAGGCGGCCGCTGGAGGGAGGCGGAGAAGGGGGCGACGACCGGGGCAAGGGCGGTTGCCGGCGGCGCAGCCAGGGGCGGCGGCGGAGGGAACCGGCCGGCGGGGAGCGAGCGACCAAGGGGGCGCGGCGGCAGGACCAGGGAGGCGCGGCGGGATTTGGGGGAGCGGCGGCGGCGCACCAGGGAGGAGGAGCGGGCCTGGCGGAGCGGAGAGGCGATGGGGCGGTGGCGCGGCACAGCCCCGAGCTCGGGCGGCGGCAGGCGACGACCGGAGCGCGGATTGAAGGGGCGGAACCGGCGGTTGAGGCGGCGGCTTCACCGGGGAGGAGCGCCGCGGGTGGAGGGTGAGCAGAGGGAGGGCGGAGGCAGATGTGTGGAGAAGAGGCGGCGCTTGGGGATGAGGAAAATGGCACCGGCGGCGGGGTGTTTCTTAGGGGAGCTTAGCAGGGGAGCTTGCCACGGGAAGAGGCCACTGAAGCCTTGGAGAACTCGGTGGGGGATGGTGAAGAAAAAGGCAGGGGAGAAGAAAAGGGCATGCGTGCTACGTGGAAGAGAAGGGCTGCAGCTGTGGCAAGGTGGAGAAAATGGACTGCGGGCAGTTCTCACGTGACAGGTAAGGTAGGTAAGAGATTCTCTTTTTATTTTATTTGGGTTTTCTTTATTACCTTGTGAGTTGGCTAATCAAATTTTTGTAAACCTAGTTTTAAAAATTTTACAGGTTAAAGGTAACACCCTATTTTGACCTTATATTTTAATACTTTGGTATATAGACCCTAAAATGAAATTTGAATCCTAGGTTTTTGAATTATTTCTTTGATTATTTTCATCAATACGACAATTAACTTGTAAATATAAAATTTTATTATACTTGGAGTAGAGGAGGATTAATTAGTTGAGAACATATACGAATTTTAGAATCATAAGTTTTAGTGGCATTAGTTTTGCGGTCCGATCTCACGCTAACCTTAAGGGCGCATGTTAGGGTTTTTAATCGAAATCATTTTAAAGTATCTATATGCATGCATGCGAACGAAAGAAATCATTTTTGTTCGTGAAATTTTTTTTTCACTGACGTCGGATCTGAGAATAGGGTCGTTACATCGCTTCAGCGTCCCGCGTGAGATCACAGTCAACAACGGCACCCAATTCGACGCCGAGCCATTCCACAAATTCTGTATTTCACTGTAACATCCTGATTTTCAGAGCTTTTCAAAATCTTTTTATCAAAAGTCAGAGCTAGAAAATTTTGTTGTTTATTGTCGAATGAATTAAAACTTAATTGAAATTTCACAAATTGGACCGGAGTTAATTTGAATTAATCCAACTTGAATTGGATTGGCTTTTCAATTTGGAATATGTCTCCAGAGTTTTTCTCAGAACTTTCAGAGTTCGTTTGGTATTTAATCAAGCTCGGTTGTTTTTTTATTATTATTTTTGTTTTCTCCTTCTCTCTTTGGTCGCGCCGTCCCGGCCCATCTCCACTCGGCATCCCGCCGTCTCATTTCCTCCCTTGAGCAGCCACTCCGGCGAGTTCTGCGTAGCGCAGCATGCGTCGCCACCTCTATTCCAATAGAATTTGATCCAAATTTCTTTTCCTAACCCTCCTATAAATACCCCACACCCCTCCCACCTCTTTCCCACTCCCCCACACTCTTTTCCCACGAAACCCTAGCCCCCACACCCTCCAAACAGCCACACCCTCTTTTTGCCTCCCGTGCAGTTTCTGAACAGCACATATTGCTTTAGTATTTTCTCAATTCCTGTCGCCTCGAATATCGTTTGCTAAATCCCTTCAGTGAGATTGTGTATAACCTTTCTCTCTACCTCTCTGCAAAATTTGGTGAAGATCCAATAGTGCAATCATTGGGAAATCTCCAAATACTTATGTGTTGTTTGCATCCAGATTTTCTGCACATGCATCTAGATTGGAACGATGCCCTCGTCGGCTCGGACCTCCGTTTCAAGATGCATTCAGTGGGATCTTCGGAAATGTTGTCAAGATCATCTCCACAAAATTTGAAGGCAATCCAATGGTCCAATGGAAAATCATGTTTCTTCGTGCTGCTGTCCGTGTGTAGATTTGTCTATGCGAACGGTACAGCGGCATTATCACCTTCTTTGCTGTTGATCTGGTGAGTCTATCATCAATCCCTTCAGTCAAGTTGTGGCTTAGGTATCTATAAACACCTCTGTAAATTTTCACCTTCGTCCATGTAGCCGTTTGCCGGGAATTGATCCATCTCCGATGTGCTATCCGCGGACGTCCAGATTCAATCTACAGAATGTCTAACTTGCCTGATCTTTTCCCATTGACTCGGTAAGAATTCTCCAAAACCCTTTGGTAAGTTTGTACCTCTGTGTGCCTAGTTTCTAGCCCAATTGACGGATTGCAATTTCGTTGAGCGAGCATCGTGCAGCGTCCAAAATCCTCCGGTCTGTCCAAAACCGATCTATGTCCAGTTCCAACCGTTTCGTGTTGCGAACGTCGCCCCCACCCATATAGTGAATCTCCTATCATCTTGTGGCACATTATGCCATTCTTTTCCACCATTAATCTCTATCCAAAATCATCCGCATCACCTTACGTTCATCTATAAAGTTTTTCATCATTGTTTCATCACCAAATTAAATTGCATGTTATGTTAGACTATAGTTTCATATATTTATATGCCTAGTTCTTATATAGTCTTTGCTTCTATTTATGTAATGTTCATGCTTAGAATTCATCATGTGATCAATCATGTTTAGTTCAATACTAGGTTTATTCATCCATATAGCTACATGTTGCATGTTGTATAGTTGAATATAATATACGCATTTACAATATAAGTCGGTTTTAATAGTTAGTAGACATGTGAAAGGATCTCAGGAGTCGACTAGAGGGGGGGTGAATAGGTCGGCTCTATAAAATTAAAACCTAATGGGCTTTACTTAAAATAAATGGGCCAATCCTAAGCAACTGACTCAGGCAACTGACTCTCAGATAGATAACTCAGATAAATGCAATCAGTGCAGAGCAGAGACAACTATGTGCCAACTGAGTCTCAGGTGAGTGACTCAGCTGGGTGCAACAGATAGACAAAATAGTAAAGGAGACAACTTGCTCTAGGTGTCAACTGAGTCTCAGGTGGGAAACTCAGTTGTGTGCAGCAGTAAGTGAACAATGAATATCAGCACAAGTGAACACAAACCAAACAAATAAGAGAGAAGACACAAGGGTTTGTTTTACCGAAGTTCCCACTTTAGCAAAGTGGTACGTCTCCGTTGAGGAAGCTGCTTTCACAGCCGGCACTGAACCGTGCTCTTTCCTCGTTCACTTATCTTGTGTGGAATCCTTTTGATCTCACCGCAGCGAGACAGGCAGACCCAAATCGCCTTCACAAACGCTTGGAGGCAGCCACACAAGACTTGGCTTGCTCACCAACGGCTCCAACTTCCCGGTCTTGGAGCAGACGAACTCCAAGAGCTCTCTCAGACTCTTGGAGGAACCAGTACCATGAACTCTCTCAGTTCTGAAGCACTCAGGATGCAAAGCAACTCTCTCTCACTAGTGGATGCACGCAGGCAACACTCTCTCGGAGACTAAGAGCTCTTTCTTCCGACAGCAGGGTGCTTTCTATGGTAGAGGTAAAGGTTGAGGTCGAAACCTCCCCAGGTTCCCTATTTATAGGGTCCCTGGCAGCTAGCCGTTACCCTCATGCCACGTCAGACAAAGAGCCACCAGACACACCTATCTGAGACTCAGCTAACATACACTAGGTAACCTACTAGCCACGGCTGAGCTACCCACCTGAGTCTCAGATGCCAAACTCAGGTGGACTCGGTTGCCTCAGGCAGCACCTGAGCACAACACTGGCCGGCTCACTACAAGCCTAAAACTGATTCAGGAAGACAATGGACTCACCACTGCCACTGACCAGCTCGCTCAGAATCTTGGCACTGGTTCCAAGCTAACAATCTGAAGACGACAGCCCTTGAAGACGCACAGCGAACCCCTTGACGCAGATCCACCAGCTTCCTAGCTCCTCCAGGTCTTATCCAGCTTGCAGTCACGGTCCTTGAACTCCATCAAGCCACCATCACCTCGCTTGCCCTCGAGCACAGCCTCGGCTTCCTCGCAACTGAGCCTCAGGAGACTAGCTCAGCTAGCCCTTCTGACCTTCACGGTTCCTTGCTCTTTTTAGGCCTCATCATCACTCAGATGTTGTCTTGATCGATCACCTGTTCATCTAATCTCCTGTTCACACTCATTGTAAACGTTAGATACAGGTGAGGGTTGCCATTAACCATCAAAACCAAACCTTGGGGCTAGATAATCATCCTCCCACACTCCTTGGGACTGGATGCACTTTCAATCTCCCCCTTTTTGGTGGTTAGTGGCAACCCCTTTAAACATAGCATTAGATGTATAAAAGGGTATGACATTCAACCAAGTTTAGTATATACTCCCCCTAAAGCTGTGCATATAAGAGATTTGTGTTTGAATACAAATGCACAGTTCTGTTTAAACATGGAGAGTAAATGCTAAACAGGATTGCCATGAACATGACTGAAAGATTAAGCACAGCGGAGAATAGCAGTCATGTTGAATAAGTACTCAGCAACAGATGTACAAGGAATAGCATGCTTGAGTACGAATCTAAATTCTCTTAAAATAGATATTATCAGAGCAGATCAAATATTATCAGAGCAGATATCATAGAATAGATATTATCAGAGCAAATAGATATCAGCAATATGTATCAGAGCATATGAATAAGCAATATGTATCAGAGCATCCAAAATAATAGAGCATCATATGAAAAGACACCAAAATGTATCAGAGCATCATATGAAAAACAGAGAATGTCTTGACATACATGCACACACAAGCACCTAGCCCTTAGCCCTTTTTACATATACATATGCTCTCTAATCTCTCCCCCTGAATCTAATCTCTCCCCCTTTGCCACTAAACACTAAAAAGAGATAGGAAGAAGATCTTCAGGGAGCTGGCTTCTGTTGCAGAAGGGATAAAATCTGATCAAACTTGCTGCTGACTGAAGCCTTGAGATCTGCCATATCAGCCTTGAGTTCATTCTTCAGCTCGGCCATTTCTTGCTGCAGCTCATCTTGCCTTCTCTTGATAGCAGAAATCTGGACTGGCACAACCTTCTTGATAAAAGCATCAACTGCAGCAGGGTTGTCCAGACGTTGAACCATGGGCACACTATCTGAGGAGAGGCCAACTGAGACTGACGCCTGAAGCTCAGCAGGAGGAGATGGTTCCCTAACTGAGTCTCGGGCAGGAGACACCTGAGGCTCAGGTAGGTCTGCTTGGGGTACTACTGCTGGCTGAGGAACTCTGACTGAGGCTCTGGGAGCTGGCTCAGGTGGCACTGAGGCACTTGGGCTGAGAGACATCGAGGATGCTGTAGAAGGGTTTTCTCATCTTCATTATCATCCTTTTGGGGTCTGAACTTGCTGAGATAACACTTCTTGTCAAAGGAAAATGATGAAGGTGCTAAAGATGTTCTCTGAAGGATCATATGCATTAAGTATGAGCCATATCTCATCTTGTCTGTTCTGTTCTTCTGGCATTCATTGATCTCAGAGAAGATATATCGAGCAACATCAAACTTTTCCTTCATTGCAATCAGCTCAAGAATTCTCCAGACTGGGTTATAGATAGCATCAGTTCCTCCACCCTTTGCACAGATAGACACATTTAAAATCTTCACAATGTGTTTTGGTGTCTTCATGAGTCCCTTAAAGTTCTGAATGTACTTGGGGACTACACCTTTGACTGAGGGAAGCACAAAGTCAGTGGGAAAGAATTTCTGCCTTGTTTCATTTGGCACCCAATCTGGTTGCAAGCTTTTGTCTTCTTCTGACCCTTTGGAGATGCTTATCTTTGATAGCTTGGGCCCTGATGGCAAGTTGAACAATTCAGCAAATTCTGGAGCTGTGATGCACAGCAACTGACCTCTGGTCATCCATAGCATAAAATCTTGGTGATCTTGCTCAATGAATACTGTTGCATAGAATTCCTTGATCACTTCAGAATCATATTCTTGGTTTATGCTGCAGATTTGATCTAATTGAACAGCAGCAAAGATATCTTTTAGATCGCCCAAACCATTCTTGGCCAGATTGGCCCAATCTATGGGCATGCTGTCAACAAAACCTTTCTTGGGAATCAGGAGATGATAGCTGGACTGCTGCTGATCATTCCAAAATCTTTGATCATTACACCTCCTCTTCTTGATATTGCCTTCGCTGTCAAAATATGGATTTGTTGTTCTCATGGCAGTGTAGTTTGAGGTGCTTCTTGTGTCCAGATTTATGATAGCCAGACTAGCATCTGCCTTTGGAAGCTTCTTGTGTGTTGCTGCAGACAGAAATTTCATCTCTTGAGAGTTTGTCCTTGCAGCTTTAGCAAAGATAGCAGCATATTTGACTTCCAGAGACTCATCTGAGTCTCCCTCCTGAGGTTCAGCTGAACTGGCTTCTGAGTCAGAGGAAGATGTGGCATTTCCAGCTTCTTTTTCAGAATCTTCTTCTTCAACATCTTCTTCCACACCCTCATATTCTTCATCTGAATCATCTGGCTTTTGTTTCTTCCTGCGAGGAGAGGGAGGATGAGGGTCACTTGGGCTCGAGTAAGAGTCATCTGATCCATCTGACTGAGACTCAGCTGATTCAGCCTGAGACTCAGTTGGCTCTTTTGGTGCAGACTCTGGTGCTGAAGATGTCACTGCTCTCTCTTGATCAGTGAGCTCTTGGTCTCCTTGAGCAGGTACTAAATCAGATAGGGACTGGAATACTGATCCCATGCTTACTGATATTCCAGCTGAGGGATCTGCTTGAGACACAGGTGGATTAGCATCAAAGGATGTTCTGAGCTGGGTCATAGAATCATCTAGATTCTTTTCTAGCTGCTTTCCACTGGAATCTAGCTCTGCAAGAATATCTTCTATAGATTCAAGAGCAGCTTTCTGTTGGATTTCTACTTCTGTGGGAACAATCTCTAGCCCAGCTGAGGATACTGCCTGAGACTCAGCTGGCACACTCGGCTGAAGGGCAGGAGCACTTTCTTGTTGCAGAGGGACTGCTGAGATAGGGGCAGTTGAACAATCTATCCTGTTAATCCTCGAATTGACTGCAGCTATCTCATCCTGCAAGACCTTCTTACGAGCTTCATCTGAGCAGGAGCTCAATTCCATTGTGAAGGCATCTATCCTTCTTTGCAGCTTGTTATCATGATATTTGCGCCATAACTGTTTATACTGCAGTGAGAGCTGAGATACAAGGAGTTCCATTTGCAGAATCAGAGCTGTTTTCTCATCTCCTACAGCTTTCTCTTCTCTTCTCAGCAGCTCATGAAGCTCTTCATTGATTGCCTTGTCTTTCTTCCATATATCCTTTTGAACTGAGACATCTTTAGGACATCAGAAGAGTCAAAGATTAATTTCTTGAGATCTTGAATTTTTGAATTTAGAGCATCTCTTTCGGCTCCTGAAGCAGCCGGCAACATCCCAATTAATCATGCAGTTCTTTGGCTAGAGCACTGTGAGATTTTCTCTTCTCAGCTTCAGCTTTCCATGCATCCTCTTCTTCCTGTTTTCTGACTCTTAACCTTGCTGGATTCAATGACAGCTTCTGTAACACCCTAATTTCCGTAACCCAAAATTTAGGGCTAACAAAAACTTTTTACCGGTAATGCTGATGTAAAATACACCCAATTAAAACTTTTACTCCAAATCAAGTTCCTGCTAAACCCTAAAGCAAAGCGACCAAAACTGTTGCCTCTGTTCCTGTCCCCTTGGTTTCTGCTTTGTCGAAACCCTGTCTAGCGAGGAATGCAAACCCTGCTCTACCCTTGGCCTCCATGCGGGACCGTTCACCCATGTGTCCCTGCCTCGACAGCCTGAGGCAGCTGCCACAGCCAACTTGCCCTACCGCGACAGCCCATGGCAACCGTTGCCGCTGCCACGCTCTTGCCACGGCAGCCGCCGTTACCCATTTCCTCTACCGCAGCAAGGCCTCTGCCACCGCCGTTACTATCTCTCTCTGCCGCAGCAAGCCATTCCTGCCGCGACAAGTTTCTGCCGCGCCACCGATCCCCTGCCACGGCACCGCACAGCAGCTACCGTCGCTGCCATGCCTCTGCCACGGCGACCCCTCCGCGGCAATGTCGCCGCTGTTCCTTTCCGCCGCGACAACCGAGTCCCACCGCGATAGTACCGCGACAACAGTTCCTCTGCTGCGACAGCCCTTCTCCCCGCCACAAACATACTTTCGACATGCATCCCCCTCTCCCCTTGATTCGACGAAAGGGCAAAACCCTAAAACACCCTGATATTCGAAAACATGGGTATTATTCCGAACCCACTTATATCGGGCATGTTTCGAACCTTACACGCATCCTTTAGACCCAACCCCGCCACACGCGCACAGACCCGGATAACCCTAACCCATAAAATGACGTAACACAATACACGCGCCGTTTATGCCACCGTATCGACGGTACCTCACCACCAACACGTCTTAAGCCAACACAAAGGTGTCATCTCGACTCTCAAGTCCCTACCCCATCTTGCCGCACACCGAAAACTCTGACCTAGCCCCAACCATTGCCTTCTAATTAAATACCGATTCTTCCAAAACCCTAATTCGTTGCACAGGCAAAATCCATCGAAGCACTCGCGGCACCATGGCCCCACACATTTCCGAGTATCGTGTCGAGACCCCGAAGAACTTTCCATCCATTCCCCCACCTTGCCACACTCCGGAACCCCAGTTCCTACCTCCGATATCTCTTCCTTCTTATTTAATCTTTTCTTCCTAAAACCCTAATCCGGGAATCCACCCTCTCCCCCTGTTCGATTGATATCCGGCGATGCCCTCGTGGCACCTCCCCGCCATCTGTGCCCAAGCACCATCTCGAAGCTCCGGAGACATTTCCATCCACCCCCTTCCTTGCCGCACTCCAAAACCCTAGTTTCAATCCCGATTTCCCCTTTCCCTTTTATTTAATTCTTTCGTTCCTAAAAACCCTAATCGCGAAATCTATCTCTCCCCGGTCTGCCCTAAAAATCCCAAATAAATTTTTGGCGAACCCTAACGATACCCTTGACCTAAATATAACATAAAATATAAATGGCCAATGTAAAAATCCTGAATTATAAAAATACTAAAACTTAGGTCAATTTCGAGCATTGCACTGCAACCTCTATATTTAATTCTCAGAAAATTTTGGTAAAGTCCCACATCAATCCCCACATTTCCCGGAGTCCAAATATCTAATAACATGGCCAAGTTCTATGTAAGAATCCAGCACAGCCAGCACCGAGCACCTTCCCTGTATTAGCTCTACGCATGTAATCACAGCCTGTTTCTCTGCCAAAGCTGCTGTCATGTCTTGGGAAGTTACCACACACTGCCTCACCTCTCTAATCACCCGTTAAAACCCCCTGGCTACTCACGTCTAATCCATTGACTTCAATTCAAGCCACGTCTCTCTCGAACGATCACATCCTGGCACCCAAAAAGCTATAAGCATTGATGCCAACCTGATGCATCTGGTAGGTCCAGTCCCCTCCTCCCCTGTGGCCACAGCCTCACCTCCGATGAGTCCCATCCCGAGTGAACCCAGCAATGGCAACCAATCGGCTTGCCCTTCCTTGCTATCTCCTGTCCTGTCATCGGGTTGTAGAGGAGCAGCGGCCGCACGTGCACCAGCTCGCCGCCGGCCTTTATGAGGAGCCCGAACACCCTCACCTCCATCAGAACAGCCATTCAATCCTCTTCCTTGAGCTCGGTGTTTTCCCAACGAACTTCCTGAGCTGTCCCCGACCTCGCCATCCGTAGCGGACATGAACTCCCAGTAGCCCCACTGACCACTTCTAGATTCCTAGCTCGCCGTGCTGAGCTCCGCCGCCGGCGCCCGGACAGCAGTAACCGTCGCCAAGCTCCAACTGCCGCAGCTGCTCTAAGCTTCCAACACCCCGCCGACCCTCCTCCATCCCCGCTGAGCTGCGCCACCCGCAGTAGCTCAGGCCGCCGAGCCCCTCTGGTCCTCCCTATGGAGCTTGAGCGCCGCCGGTCGACCCTCCCCTAGCTTCTCTGATCGACCGAGAGCACCCCAGCTACTGAGCCCATCGGCCGACCAAGCCACACCGGAGCCTGGAAATCCATTGCCGCCCCTCTGTGCCACACTCCAAACCCCCAAATCCCCAAGCTCTACCAATCAATCAAGCAGCCTCAGCTGAGCTCCACCACGCCCGACAGTAGCCAACCGCCCTAACCGCCGAGCTCCGACAGCCTCAACAGCCCCAACAACCGCCGCCCCTGTCCGAGTAACCGCTGCCGGTCGGATTCACACCGAGCTCGCCTCAGCCGATTTCCTTGGCCCATCTCTCCTATAGCCGGCCACGGCCTCCCTCGGACCAAGCTGGAGCGCCGCCACCCTGTTCCACTCCACCGCCGCAGAGCCGCCAGCAGGTGTAAACCGAGCCAGTGCGCCGCCGCTTCCTCTGTTCCTTTTTCCTTTTTTTTTCGTTTGAGCACTAGAGTAGCTTAAGGTCCACACGCCGGCAGCTTATTTATTTTTCTCCCCAGCTCACCAAGTAGGCCGTTTCCTTTTTCCTTAAGGAGCTCTCATTTTCTCTAATCAATCAATAGCACATTTACATCACTGATTTAATTCGTGTTAACTAGAAACCCTAAGCCAGCCGGGTAGTTAGGTTAATGCTTTGCTTTAACCGGTAATTATTAGCCCAGTCCGAGCCAGGCGCCGAGCGGTTGCGTTTTAGTACCTGCTGCCGTTTTAGGTTAATTAAGGCATATGTCGGCCGGTTAATTAGCTCCTTTAATACACTAGTTAATCCCCAATTTGCACACTAATCCAGCTGATTAATGCCCTAATAGCCGACTGTTAGCACCCCATTTCTTTTGGTTCTGGAATCCCAAAGTTAATTCTCATTTTTGAATTCGAATGCATATTCAAGAGCTAAAGCTTCTAGGCTGTAATTAGTAGAATAGGGTTACCTTTAGATGTTAAACCACGCATGCAATATATATATATGCACTCATGAGCAGCCCATAAGGAAATTCCCAACCATCCAGTAGCCCTAAATCATCCATTGTAAGTCCGTAACTCGTTTAAGCAAAAAAAAATTTAATTAAAAGGCTTAGCAAAAGTGTCCTTCCGAGCACTAACTTTAACTTTTTGTCAAAACCCAAAACCATTTAAGGGAGCTGATAAAGAATAGAACTAGAGTTAGGTTATTAAGCCGCCGATTCCACGTATGTAGCATATACGCATGCGTAAACTCTTGATCAGCCCTAGTGGCCGACTCCTCAATCTGAGTTATGTTCTGACATCCTAGTTTAGTTCTAGTCGATGGATTCAAATGCATTTCTAGGATTAGAGTTAGTTTGCATATAAATGATAGGGATTAGAATTAGAGTTAGTTTATTAAGCAGCAAGTATTTAGTTTAAAGTATTTCTTTAGCTTTCTTCTCTCTCTAAAACCATATATATACCATATGCTGGTAATTTTCAGAATGATCAAAATCGAAGTCCTATAAACTAACATGTTAGAATATCCTTAGCAACCCATAGAATCACAAGAAAAACGATTTTGATCGCGAAACCCTAATAACATGAGCTCTATTCTCTGATCTAATGCGTGGTCATTTTATGTGGTATTTTCGCGTATACCCGTTGCCAAAAGCCTTCTTTGTACCCGAGAACCCATGTCCCAAAACCCTAGAGCCATACCTACCGCCTAAACCCAGATATACACCTCCTCCCCCTTACAAACATTATCATTTCATGTGAAAATCCATGCATATACCCATCGTCAACATTATTCTTTGCATCCATAAACCTAAACCATGAAATCTTAGGGTCGAATCTTGAACTTAACTCCAGGTATATGCATCCTATTCTTAATCACTGTCCAAAACCATAAATCGTAACTCGATCGTTCTAGGGCAAGCACCCTCTTTAGTTCACCGTGTATTCACCGTTTCCTTTGTCATGCTTATTGTCTGATTTTCTTGGAGTTTTTGGATTGCTTCTTATTCGATGTTTTCTTCTGACGCGTAGTTAGCGGAGTGAGGCACGTGCGTCAGGACGAACCGGGATCACCCCGTGTCAGGAACCAGAGCAGGAACTACCAGGCAAGCAATCTCCCGCTTTGACCATTTTGAACCCTATAATTGTGAAGTATATTTATTTTAATTTCGAAAACATGCATGCTATATTTTAAACCATATTTTATGTAGAATTGGTTAATTCCGATAGATGCATTCAGACTAGGATCGAACGTCTGATTCCTTGTAACCCTAGGGATCCGTCGGTCGGCTTCCAACCGACGGCATACTAAGGTTATAGGCAGTAGCCAATGCTTAGCCCTGCTATAGTTAAAATTAAAATTTTGTTTAAAACCGGGGATGGGAAAAAATCAAGCCCGCGGATAGCATATGTTATCCGCGGTGAGTTTAAATGAGATGTTGCCAAAACCCAAAATGGAGATGGAGATGGTTTGGATTCGGGTAGGAAGTAAGGTGGTTTGAAGGGAGACGAAGTAGCTGGAGGCTATTCGGTGATCGATGATAACCTGGAGTCCTACTCGAATCAGTTAAGGACCGAGCCACCGTGCCGCTAAACCAGTTCCCCCACCGTACGTCCGCATGTCCTTTATGGGAAGGACTTGACTCGGTAACCCGCCTAATACTAGGGTTCGGACCCGTGGAAAGTAAGAAGTATGTGCTAGGTAGGACATTGGGCCCCTAGAGAATTCTCACGGCACTACATGGGTCGAGATTCTTAGTGAGCTCCATTTAGGCGTGGGTGAGGATTCGATACAAAGATGAGCGTTTCTCCGTGTTGTGGTGTCAGGCTGCCTGGGACAACCGGAGTTGGGGTAAGTCTCATTTAGCGGGTCCGACTCTAGTATGACAGCAGGCGAAACGTCTCGTTGTACAAACCCTGGACATATGCGACGCGTAGCATGCCCAGGGGGAACTACATCGTGTGGGTAAAGCCGTACAACCTCCGCAGAGTGTTAAAAATCTATTCGAATAGCCGCGTCCTCGGTTATGGACATGAACTGGCACAGCCACACTCCAGCTAGACTAAATTTTGTCTGCCAAAGTTGGACAAAGGGATTAAGGACGTGGGCATGATGTGTCCACAGATTGGGCAATTTAGGCCATGTGTCGGTGGTAAGGAAATTGCCGAAGTAATCCGCCGTATTGCCGGGAGGGACCGGAATACGGTTAGGTGTTGGAAAACCTAGTTATCTGATAGGTAGAAGCCACCGTTCAATGGGCGGAGCCATAGACGGTGAGTGGAAGCTATCAGGTAGTAGGTCGTGAGATGTTTAGCGGTGTTTACCGCGCAAGATGAGAAAGGAAGGGATGTGATGGGATGCTGTTGATTTGTTACCAGTTTTTTTTTCCAAACTGTTTTTACAATCTATTATACAGTATTTACAAATCCAAAACTTACATTTCCGCACAACTGCCAACAGAGGTTAGAGCTATCCCTTGAAATATTCTTGCATGAATTATGGCCGTATAACCCCCCCAATGGGGATTGCTTGCGAGTACATTCAATGTACTCACCTGGCTTGTTGAATTGGCCAGAGGAGGAAGAAGACTTCGATTACGAAGAGGGCGACAGCGGAGCCGAGGGTTAGGACGTTTTCCCCAGTCAGCTGCCTGTTGGTTCGGCAAGCCGATGGGCTATCCACTTCGTTCTGTTTTCCGCTACTGTTTTATTCGGCCAATAGGCCATGTATCGAACCTCGACCATAAAGGTCTAACCGTGTAATAAGATTTCGGTATTGTATGTGAATGCTATCAAGTATTTGTGTGTACTGGCTACTGATCTAGGGACCAGTACAGTAATCACAAATGACGTGTCCGGCCTTAAAATCGGGCACGCCACAGCTTCTGATCGAGGCTTCTTAGGAATATTGCTCAAAGATAGGTCAGCTGGTCCACCAGCAGCTCTGGTTCTCTTGAGGGTGTCCACAACCGGTGCCCTCATAGCTTTGACGGCTGCATCTTTGGCAGTAGCTTTCTTAGCTTTCTCCTCTGCCTTCTTCTTCTTAGCTTCAGCTATTCTGGCTTTCTTTTTATCTGCAAGCTTCTTTCTCTCCTGTTTTTGCTTTTCCTTCTTTTCAGCTTTTACAGCTTCAAGCTCTTTCATCCTGGAGAAGGCATCTTTTACTGCCACATCAATTTGGCGTTTTTCCTCTTCCAAGGCCTTCTTCTTTGCTTTCCTTTTTGGCCAATTCTGCTGGAGACAAGGGGATTATAGCAGCTCTCTTGGCTTTCTCCTCAGCATCAAGTTTCTTAGCAAGTCTCCTTGCTTTCTCTGCCTCCCATTCTTCTTGGTTTTTCTTTTCCAAGATCTGAGTTCTGATGGCAAGGGGAAGATCATCTATGATATCCTCAGGCTGATTACCAGATCCAGACATCTGCATAGGTAAGATAGGATAAAGAGTAGGTAAGGGGTAATCCTATTGCAGAAAGAAACTGACTGACCAACCTTACTGATACTCAGGAGAGTAAATCAGGTGACACTGGAAAGGTTTCACAATTTATCTCATGCTACCTGACTTAGCTACCTGAGACACAGGTGAGATAAAGTGCAAAACTCAGGTGTAGAGATAGAGCAACCTAGGTTTATCGAATCTTGCTGAAATCTAGAAATTCGGAACAATGTGCTGCAAGAATTCATTCTGGAGGCTAAAGGAACAACATCTCTATCTAATTCCGCAGCTAAGAGCTAGCTGAGAACGTGGAATTCGCATAAAGGCGGAAACCACCCTAGTTCTGTGAAGAACAGCTCGAGGAGACTTACGATGAGGAATTTGGATGGAGATGCAGGCGCTTGATCAACCGAAGAGCTTGAGGAAGCTTCGACGAGAGAAAAGAATGGCGGAGAAGCACGCGATCGTCGAGAATCAATCGGCGGAGAAGTGCGCTAGGGCTTAAGAGACTCTGAAGCGGGTTTAGCGTGGACCGTTGCAGAGTGGGGTATTTATAACCTGAGTGGCCCTATGGCACCTGAGAGACAGCTGGCTACTACCTAAGACTCAGGTAGAACTGAATAACTAAGCAGAGCTCTAAACTTAATCTGTTTCCTCCGGATTTTTGAAAGTGTTCAACTGAGACTCATTTGAAAGACTCAGTTGACAAGTTTTTCAATAGGATTACCAGAGAGAATTCAGAGATAAGAAATGAAAGCAGATTAGAGATTTCTTTTCAAGCACAGCTTGCCAAACAATCAAAAATACAAAGCTAAAGCTGTGTTGAATTGAAATAGATAATAAAATCCAACTTATTTAGCTCAATGGAAAATCCATGAGTTCAATAAGGTGCAAAAATCAGCATGTTATCTATTTAAACCTATCCCACCTGAGGTACACCAGAGACTCAGGTGGATGACTCATGTAGAATGCAGAGAATGTAAAATCTAGAAATGCAAACATGTGTACACGTGAATCATCATTTCCTCACTGCACATTCGAGATATCCATGATATTTAGCTCATGCCTGAGGGTGCAGAACCTATTTTCATCTAGAGGCTTGGTGAAAATATCGGCTAGTTGAGCTTCTGTCCTCACATGACATAGTTGGATATCCTTCTTCTCTACATGGTCTCTGAGGAAGTGGTGTCTCACTTCTATGTGTTTGGATCTTTGGTGTTGGACTGGATTGTTGGCTAACTTAATTGCACTTTCATTATCACAGAGGAGGGGTACTTGAGACATGGATATGTTGAAATCCTTCAAGGTCTGCCTCATCCATAATAATTGAGCACAACAACTACCAACTGCTATGTATTCGGCTTCTGCTGTGGATAGGGCTACTGAGTTTTGTTTCTTGGAACTCCAGGACACAAGGGAGCGCCCTAGAAAATGGCAAGTACCTGAGGTGCTTTTTCTGTCAACCTTACATCCTGCATAATCGCTATCCGAATAGCCAATTAGCTCAAAGGGTGCACCTTTAGGGTACCATAAACCAAACCCAGAGGTATGAATTAAATATCTCAGTATTCTACGAACAGCAGTGCGATGAATATCTTTAGGATCAGCTTGAAAGCGTGCACACATGCAAACACTCAACATAATATTAGGTCTAGATGCACATAGATATAGCAGAGAACCATTCATAGACCTATACTCTTTCTGATCAGTAGACTTACCTTGTTGGTTTAGATCAAGATGAGTATTTGTTTGCATGGGAGTTGATATTGACTTAGCTTTGTCCATGTCAAACTTCTTGATGATGTCCTTAGCAAACTTCTCTTGGGAGATGAAGGTTCCCTGCTTGAGTTGTCTAATCTGTAGCCCTAGGAAGAACTTCAATTCTCCCACCATGGACATCTCAAATCTTTTGATCATCATCTTACTGAACTCATCACTTAGCACACGGTTAGTACTACCAAATATTATGTCATCGACATAAATTTGGCATATGAATAAATCCTTGCCTTTAACTTTAGTAAAGAGTGTAGTATCAACAAGCCCAATTTTGAAACCGTTATGTATAAGAAACTCCTTCAGAGTGTCATACCAAGCACAAGGGGCTTGATTAAGGCCATACAACGCCTTGCGGAGCACATATACATGATGGGGTCTTTTAGGATCCTCAAAACCAGGGGGCTGTTCTACATACACAAGTTCAGCAAGCTTACCTTGGAGGAAGGCACTCTTGACATCCATTTGATAAAGCTTGATGTTGTGATGGTTTGCATAAGCTAGAAGTATCCTGATAGCTTCAAGCCGAGCTACAGGTGCAAAAGTTTCACCAAAAATCCAAGCCTTCTATTTGAGTGTAGCCTTGAGCAACCAACCTTGCCTTGTTCCTCACGATTTGGCCGTCTGAGTCTTGCTTGTTGCGAAACACCCACTTGATTCCTATGACATTGTGATCCTTGGGTCTTTCAACAAGTGACCAGACTTCATTCCTCTCAAATTGGTTCAGCTCTTCATGCATAGCATTAATCCAGTCTGGATCAGATAGAGCTTGACCTACATTCTTGGGCTCAATGGTGGAAACAAAAGAATAGTGAGCACAAAAATTAGCAGTATGAGAACGAGTAGTCACTCCCCTATTAATGTCACCGATGATTTGGTCTACAGGGTGATCCTTCTGCAGCCTGCTGATCACAGGGGGTTCGGGTTCAGCCACCTGAGTCACAGCTGGATGTGAGTCAGCTGGGGTTATCTGTGACTCAGTTGGCTCTTCCTGAGACTCAACTGGGTGCATGGAGGCTTCTGAGTCCAGTTGATCATTGGCTGGGTTGTACTCATACTCAATGCCATGCACTTCATCTTGCTCATCATCTGGGTCAAGTAGCTCAGAGACACCTGATGAAGCTAGTTCCTCAGCTTGAGGCCTAACTTCACCGGTTGACTTGTGAAGAATATCTACTCTCCCTGAAATATCATTAGCAACTTGCCCACCTTGTGAGCCATTAGATTCATCGAATGTCACATCTACAGCTTCTTCAACAACCTTGGTGTTGGTGTTAAAAACTCTGTAAGTGTGAGATTCTGTGTTGTATCCAATAAGAATTCCTTCATCAGATTTGGGTTCAAATTTAGAAAGACGTTTGCCTTTCTTGAGAATGTAACACTTACAACCAAAGACTCTGAAATAGGAGACATTTGGCTTCTTGTTGGTCAGTAACTCATAAGGTGTTTTCTTCAAGAGTGGATGAAGATACAATCTGTTGATGCTATGGCAAGCAGTGTTGACAGCCTCAGCCCAAAACCTTGCTGGTGTCTTGTATTCACTTAGTAGTGTTCTTGCCATCTCTATCAAGGTTCTGTTCTTCCTCTCCACCACTCCATTTTGCTGAGGTGCATAGGGACCAGAGAACTCATGCTTGATTCCATGCTTGTTTAGGAAAACTTCAACTCTTGAGTTCTTGAATTCTGTCCCATTGTCACTTCTCACTGCCTTCAGGTTGATATTCCATTCATTTTGCACTCTGACAATGAGATGCTTGAACCTCTTGTACACTGTGACTTGTCCTTCAAGAAAAATACCCAAGTGAAACGTGACAAGTCATCAACAATAACAAAACCATACTTGTTACCTCCAATGCTCTCATATGTGGTAGGACCAAACAAATCAATATGTATGAGATCAAATGGAGAAGTAGTGGTCATGATATTCTTGGGTGGATGAGGGCTCCCAACTTGCTTTCCAGCTTGACAAGCACAGCATGGCTTGTCCTTGTTGAACTGGATCTGCTTTATGCCTAGGACATGCTCCTCTTTACTGAGTTTGTTCAGCAGCCTCATCCCTACATGACCTAGCCGCCTGTGCCACAGCCAGCCTAACTGAGCTTTAACCATCAGGCAGCATGGCACAGCTACTTCCTGATCCTGAAAATCTACAAGATATAGCTTATCTACTCGATAGCCTTTGAAAACTTGTAAGTCATCTGTTAGTTTCTGAACATAAACCTCTTTAGGATAAAATGTGACTTTCATGCCAGCATCACATAATTGAGACACAGATAAGAGGTTATATGAAATAGACTCAACAAGCATTACTTCAGTAAGAGAGTGTTCCTTGCCTTTTGAATCATCAGCATAGTTGACATACTTGCAAGGGAGGTTGTCTTTTCTTATCTCAGTGAACTCCTCTTTGCCTCCAGTCATGTGTTGTGTACAGCCACTGTCCATGACCCATTTAGTTCCACTGGAGGCAGAGCCCTGCATGATTAGTTTCGAGACTTAGGAACCCAAACGGCTTTGGTTCCCAAGTTGGCAGGTCTCTTACTATAAGCATCAATAGCAGAAATAAGCTTAACAGATGAGTTCTTAGCAGATATAGCTTTAGAAAGTTTTGAGAATCTCTGAATCTTTCTCAGATTCTTATCTCCTGCAAGCTCAGATGGAAGGGTTAGCACATTTGCATTGCACTTGAGTGAGCCACCTGAGACACAGGTGACTACAGATTTTGGTACCCAGATACTTGGTACTCTTTTGTATTCACTCCAAGGCCCAACATACTTTGCCTCAAGCTTACCATTCTTCCCAGTTCTAAGCACATAGCTGGGGATTGAGGGAATTCTCATATAACCACCTGTTTTCCGGTGATTTCCTGCAAGAGAGTTAGCATCATATTTTTCCATTTGAGGAACAAAGTTGTTCTTCAAGGATTTCTTATTAGCAGTAGGGGGAATATATGACAATTTATCTTTGCCAAGCACAGGAGTGAAACCAAGTCCCCTTTTACCATTGTTCTTGAGAACTAAGGTGGACTGGAGTCTAGCAAAGTTTTGCATGCCAATGTTATCACTGCATAAGCCTATTCTCATGAGCCTTTTCAGCTCCTCATGCTCCTCCTTAAGCTCATTAAACTTTGCTGCATCAACAGAGTTAGTAGCAGTTGAAGTACTTGATCCACTGGGTGAATCAGCAACAAACACTGTACTAGAAATAATAGCATTGATGCGAGATGCACAGTTTAAGCAGGTTTCTACAACATTAGGGGGACTAGCATCAGGAATAACAATAGAGCAAGCTGAATGGGTTTCCTTAAGCTTATCATGCTCAGAAGTTAGAAACTCATGTGATAACTTGAGCTTATCATGAGCTACCTGCAGCAAGTAAACTTCTTCATCAAGATCAGCTTTAGCATCTGAGCATTATCAAGGGACACCTGCATATCAGTTAGTTTGTCCCTGAGAGAGATGTTTTCCTATCTCTCTTTCCGAAGAAGCTTTTCTGTCTTGTCAAGAATGTCCATTAGCTGAACATAATCAGGGAAGTCATCCTCAGTTAATACCTTGTTGCCTTTAGCCATAAGGCATAGGGCTGGAGTCTCAGCAGATGAAGGATCGGCGTCCTTGTCGAAGAGAGAGCCTGACTCAGGTGTGCAACTGAGTGACCTAACTGAGCCATCGCCTGACTCAGTTGGGCTACTGAGTGATCCATCTGAGACACAGATGACTAACCCAGCTAGCTCAGTTTCTTCTTCTGATCCTTCTTCAAACTCTGAATCATCTGAGACCCAAGCTTGTCCCACATATGCTCTGGCAGCAGAGGTCTTCTTCTTTCTGAAGGTAGGTGGCTTCCCTTCCTTGTATTTCTTCTTAACAATGACCTCCTTCTTCTTGTACTTGCCCTCTTCTGGTTTCTTGCTCTTCTTGGGGCAATCAGCAATGAAATGTCCTGAGTCACCACACTCAAAACATTTCTTGTCATTGAGCTGCTTCTTCCCTTTGAATCTTTCAGCAGAGCCAAAGAACTTCTTTCTTCTGTAGAACTTTCTGAAATTGCGAGTGAGCATCGCAAGTTCAATCTCTTCATCAGTGGACATCTCTTCATCCAAATCTTCTTCATCACTGGAGTCCTTGAGACTGGCCACTATGTTGAGAGCTATATCCTTGTTCTTGCCAGAAGTAGCAGCATGCTTCTTAGAGTGATTCAGCTCCATCTCATGAGTAAGCATCCTACCAAGCATATCAGTGGGCTTCATTCTGTCGAAGCCGTCCTTTTCCTTCATCATCAGACGCAGAGTGTGATATGGCTTGGGAAGGACAAAAAGAAACTTCTTGATCACATCTTCATCTTCAACCCTGGTTGATCCAAGGGCCTTCAGCTGATTTGTGATCATTGTAAGCCTTGTGAAGATGGAGTTGATGTCCTCTCCAGGTTGATAGTGGAAGTTGTCAAGATCACGCTCTAACACATCCTTCTTGGACCTCTTCAAGGTATCACTACCTTCATGTATGGCCTGAAGGGTGTTCCAGATATCATGGGCTGCATCAAAAGTGCTGACACGGTTGAAATCATGTTCCTGCAGCCCCATATAGATAGCATTGGTAGCCCTAGCATTGTTCTTGATGTTAATCTTGTCTTGATCAGTAGGGGTGCTCTCATTCTCTACTTTAAGACCTGTCATGACAATGTTCCAGACATCTGGGTCCAATGCAGTAAGGTGCATTTGCATCTTCCGCTTCTAAAAAGCATAGTTAGTGCCATCAAACATGGGAACTCTGCCCTCGTAGTTCGACATCCCTTAACTCTGGCTGTTAAGCCAGTATGAGCAACGAAGCTCTGATACCACTTGAAAGGATCTCAGGAGTCGACTAGAGGGGGGGTGAATAGGTCGGCTCTATAAAATTAAAACCTAATGGGCTTTACTTTAAAATAAATGGGCCAATCCTAAGCAACTGACTCAGGCAACTGACTCTCAGATAGATAACTCAGATAAATGCAATCAGTGCAGAGCAGAGACAACTATGTGCCAACTGAGTCTCAGGTGAGTGACTCAGCTGGGTGAGTGACTCAGCTCTAGGTGTCAACTGAGTCTCAGGTGGGAAACTCAGTTGTGTGCAGCAGTAAGTGAACAATGGATATCAGCACAAGTGAACACAAACCAAACAAATAAATGAGAAGACACAAGGGTTTGTTTTACCGAAGTTCCCACTTTAGCAAAGTGGTACGTCTCCGTTGAGGAAGCTGCTTTCACAGCCGGCACTGAACCGTGCTCTTTCCTCGTTCACTTATCTTGTGTGGAATCCTTTTGATCTCACCGCAGCGAGACAGGCAGACCCAAATCGCCTTCACAAACGCTTGGAGGCAGCCACACAAGACTTGGCTTGCTCACCAACGGCTCCAACTTCCTGGTCTTGGAGCAGATGAACTCCAAGAGCTCTCTTAGACTCTTGGAGGAACCAGTACCATGAACTCTCTTAGTTCTGAAGCACTCAGGATGAAAAGCAACTCTCTCTCACAGTGGATGCACGCAGGCAACTCTCTCTCGGAGACTAAGAGCTCTTTCTTCCTACAGCAGGGTGCTTTCTATGGTAGAGGTAAAGGTTGAGGTCGAAACCTCCCCAAGTTCCCTATTTATAGGGTCCCTGGCAGCTAGCCGTTACCCTCATGCCACGTCAGACAAAGAGCCACCAGACACACCTATCTGAGACTCAGCTAACATACACTAGGTAACCTTCTAGCCACGGCTGAGCTACCCACCTGAGTCTCAGATGCCAAACTCAGGTGGACTCGGTTGCCTCAGGCAGCACCTGAGCACAACACTGGCCGGCTCACTACAAGCCTAAAACTGATTCAGGAAGACAATGGACTCACGACTACCACTGACCAGCTCGCTCAGAATCTTGGCACTGGTTCCAAGCTAACAATCTGAAGACGACAGCCCTTGAAGACGCACAGCGAACCCCTTGACGCAGATCCACCAGCTTCCTAGCTCCTCCAGGTCTTATCCAGCTTGCAGTCACGGTCCTTGAACTCCATCAAGCCACCATCACCTTGCTTGCCCTCAAGCACAGCCTCGGCTTCCTCGCAACTGAGCCTCAGGAGACTAGCTCAGCTAGCCCTTCTGACCTTCACGGTTCCTTGCTCTTTTTAGGCCTCATCATCACTCAGATGTTGTCTTGATCGATCACCTGTTCATCTAATCTCCTGTTCACACTCATTGTAAACGTTAGATACAGGTGAGAGTTGCCATTAACCATCAAAACCAAACCTTGGGGCTAGATAATCATCCTCCCACACTCCTTGGGACTGGATGCACTTTCAACATGAGGTAGTTCAACATGTTAGTTCAATCTTGTTTATATTGTGGATAAATTTGTTCATATTTAATAAGGTTCATATTGCATGACCTTATGTATGTTCACATATATTGTGTTATACAATATAGCCGAACCTAATATTGCATATGACCTATAATAATAGAAGCATAATCTTACTAAGCTAATATTAATATGACATATCATATGGTAGTTGATCTTTGTATAATGTACATCTTCTAGCACACATAAGATTATTATTGTATATGGCATAAGGTTGCTTACTAGCATGTTAGTGTCTTTAATCACATGTGATGATGATTGTTTAATAAACATATTATGATTCTCATGTCGCAATGTGTAGATAACATGATAAGATATATATGTGTAGATTTAAATGGAAGTATGACATGATGTTATGCAAAATATAATGTTATTACATATATAGATGCTTCCTGTTTGAACTAATGGTGTTGTAAATATTTAGTCATAATAGTAACGTCTGTGTATAATATGGTTAAGATCACACACGTTTCATATTTATTCGATGCATCTCATATGGTTTGCATATAAAGTATTGTAATATATGTATATGCATACATACATAGCACATTCCATGTTTCAGATAATAATTTGCTGGGAATTGGTTTAGCACATTATTGTACTCTTGTTTATATTTTAATTATTTGTTTAAACACAGTTAAGTTGTACATGTTCATCATGATTTGATGTTGCATAATCATGTAGTTACATATAGTTATATGTACATATATATATAATTGGACTTAATATTCTTGACAAGCTACATGTTGGAATAATAATCCCTTACTGAATTATTATTATTTAATCATAACGCCTGTTATTATTTCTTGCCGACTAGCATGTCAGGACCTTGCTTGTTTACTAGTATGATAGTTCATATTTGTTTTACTAGTATGTCGAGTTTCCATGTTTAATCATATGGTTGTGCTATTGTTGTCATCGACCATATATTGTTCCCAGTCGCATATCTATCCCTTTCTCGCATGTAGATTAACTTTAGTCCTTTTACATGCAAATTCTATCCTCCATAAATCTATCCTTTTTCCAGAATGATCTGATCCGGAAGACCATCTTTCGAGTACATGTACTCTATCTGGTTGAGATATATAATCTCACACCTTCCTAGTTGTCTTTCAACAATCATATCCCTTCACCTTTATCCTTTGACACCTATCCAACCCTGCTAGCCCTATTCTTCTGGTATTTCCATTTGATATTTAATTTGGATTTATATTTATTTGCCTTGCACTTTATTGCTGTTGCGACGAATAGGAAGTAGTGAAGTTGGGTAAGGTCAAGTTCTTGCAGAAGAAGACCAACTCGTCAAGGAAGGCATGCCCCTTTTCTTGATCATGTTGATCCTATATTTTCAAAGTCATTATATTTTATTGTTTATAAATATGCATACTGTTTTAATCCAGTAGCTAGCGTGTCGATTGACACACCTTTACCTTTCCGCTTGTCGCCATGTTTACTTGATACCCTAAGTAGATAAATAGGTTTTATTCTGAATAGAGTAGAGATATGCTTAGCCATGCTTAATTGTACATCTTTAGGTTGTTTTGATTTGCCTCTACGGAGGAATGAATATCGGATCGATGATCCTTGTTGAAACTTGTTGAGCTCGCTGAGCTAGGGCCGGATGCCCGATGTTTTCCCTCTCTCGCTCTATTCTTCCTATTCTACTCTGGGTGAAACTTACCATCTAATATGGTGCGGGCGACAGCTGGATCATGTGATGAAGGAGCATATGGTTGTCCTACCCGCAAAAGGCCGGTTTAAAGGAACCATTGGTCGTCCGTACCGCTTAAGGCCGAAGTCTTGAAGTTGGAGAAGTGTGTCAACAGTGCAACCACATGCTATATGGGCAATGGCTTGGTCAAGTAGGTTAGTCAGCCTTGGGTGCCGATGTTGCCGTACCGCAGAAGGGGTGGACGTAGCTACGAGGACCCTTGGCACAGATGGGGGGACCGGAGTGCGGGGACATACTCTCGACTCCGAGCCAGACCCGGTGCGCATGTCACACCTTAGGGGGATCTAGCTAAAAGACCTCGTCACAATCTCCATGTTGTAATGCTGGCGACGGCCAGTGGCAACAAGGCGAGATTGTGTCATGTGGATAAAGTGTACAAACTCTGCAGAGTAATAAACTAATCGATTAGCCGTGTCCACGGTTATGGACAGCACATGACTCATTCTTGATGAAAAGGACCTGTCTTTCTCCCCCTTGCTAATTAGCCGTGTCCACGGTTATTTTCTGCTGTGTTTCTAAATGGTAAGGGACATAAGTCCTAGTTACTTTATTTAGTCATATCGCTGTTATAACTCAATTATTTATGTTTCTAAAATGTTTCGTGATGTGTGCAGTAATATCAATTCGCCTTTGTTCATCAGCTTGATCCTGGACTGATGAGGAGATACACAGGGAGGGTCTGGAAGTTATGTCCGGACTCTCACATTGACTTGGCGTCAACCTCTGCTTTGCCTCCGTGGCCAACCCTCGGGCAAACGGTGCAGTCGAGCACGCTAACGGCATCCTCCGCCACGGCTTGTGCACGCGCCTCTTCGACCTCCCCAAAGGGCGCTGGGTGGACGAGCTCCCCAACGTGCTGTGGTCAAGTCGCACGGCTGCCAGCAGAGCCACTGGCTTCACCCCGTTCAAGCTGCTCTTCGGCGACGAGGCCGTCACTCCCGAAGAAATCAAACTGGGCTCCTCTCGCACCGAAACGCCACCCGAAGACAAGGCCCGCAAAGCCTCCCTCGACAACCTTGATGCGCTGAGGTAGGATGCCACACTCAACATCAAGTGCTATCAAGCATCTATGGCAAAGGCGTACAACAAAGCCGTTCACCCGCGTCCCCTCCAGGTGGGTGACCTCATCCTGAAGAAGGAGGCAAACCCCGAGGCCGACGGGAAACTGAGCTCCAAGTGGGAAGGGCCGTATGAAATCGTCAGCCAGTCATGCCCAATTTCGTTCCGACTAAAGACCCTCGATGGTGAAGAGCTGAAGCACAGCAGGAACACCATCAACTTGAAGAAATACTACGTGTGAGGCCGCCGAGAGCTTGGGATGACCCCACCCATTTTGTAGGCCAACCACGGCCGAGACCGCTGCGTCGGTCCAAGCATTTACTTACGCTCTTTAAATTCTTCCAAAGTGCCGCTGCGTCGGTCCAAGCATTTACTTATGCTCTTTAAATTTTTCCAAAGTGCCGCTGCGTCGGCCGTCACTAGATTTCTCGAGGAGCGTCGTCTTGTCACGACCTTTTCGTATCCTCGTAACAAATGCCAAAGTCATCTCGTGACATATATATATAGATGTATGAAACCGCCATGACATGTGTGAACGTTGAAGTTTGCTCGCCTACATCGCGTACCTATTCAAACAAAAGCCTTCTCGCGTTGGCCGGGAGGAACCACCTCCCCCGCACGGGCCGAGCACCTAAACCTCCTCGTGTGCACTCGGAAGCCCTATCTCCCCCACACGAGTCGAGTCAAAAGCCTCCTCGCGTTGGCTGGGAGGAACCACCTCCCCCGCGTGGGCCGAGCACCTAAACCTCCTCGTGTGCGCTGGGAAGCCCTATCTCCCCCGCATGAGTCGAGACAAAAGCCTCCTCGCGTTGGCCGGGAGGAACCACCTCCCCCGCACGGGCCGAGCGCCTAAACCTCCTCATGTGCGCTGGGAAGCCCTATCTCCCCCGCACGAGTCGAGTCAAAAGCCTCCTCGCGTTGGCCGGGAGGAACCACCTCCCCCACACGGGCCGAGCACCTAAACCTCCTCGTGTGCGCTGGGAAGCCCTATCTCCCCCACACGAGTCGAGTCAAAAGCCTCCTCACGTTGGCCGGGAGGAACCACCTCCCCCGCGCGGGCCGAGCACCTAAACCTCCTCATGTGCGCTGGGAAGCCCTATCTCCCCCGCACGAGTCGAGTCAAAAGCCTCCTCGCGTTGGCCGGGAGGAACCACCTCCCCAGCGTGGGCTGAGTGCCTGAACCTCCTCGTGTGCGCTGGGAGGCCCCGCCTCCCCTGCACAAGTCAAGTCAAAAGCCTCAGGATGGCTAGAAGAAACTTCCCCCGCGTAAATCGAGCATTGTCACTCTCCGGCACGGACTTACCACTGCATAAGCAAACAAAACGCACATTAGTACACAGGCCCGGCGCACACGCTGTCGCGTGTAGAGCGCCGAGTACCCTCCGCATTTATTAGGGCAAGAGCCCAGATTCAACACCTAACTATTTGATGCAGGAAGAGAATATGAGGTCGTAAGGCAACTACTTGCGTCCCCGCCAAGCCGAGTGTCGGAGTA
>JAGXJF010000021.1:0-242060 GCA_019208055.1 Stipa capillata | reverse complement strand
TAAAGAAATAAACTGCACTTGTCAAACTCAAGTGACACCACATTTTAACCTTGTCAACCACCTTAAAGGTTAAAATCCCCCAGCCTGCAGATTGGAAATCTGATAGAGGACCTCATGAGCACAAACCATAATTAGGATCCCCAATCCTCCAGTTCTTCCACTATACTTACCTGTCATAGATGATAGTGTTCACAGGTCATATAACGCGAAATGCAAAGACCATATATGAGCTAGTACTGTCCAGCAAGTGCAAGACAGAATCAGGAAAGGAAACATAACGTGAATTAAGTGTGCATCTGTTCTGCAGCATCCACACACATGGTAGATACTAGACCAGTACCGCGGTGACTTTCAAATTAACTTTGAGAATACAATAGACTCAGTTACAAACACATTATGCCAAGGTATTTCTAATTTTTAACTCCACGTAAAGGTTTCCTCTAGAACATCTCTGTTAAAGGACGGAAACAGACTAAACAAAAAGAAACCACATCATCATTTTAGCACAAAAGACGAAAGATGATAATAGATACTTGCCTGGAGAGATTGAATTCATCCTCATTGTGTGCACAACAAGCACCAAATCAGTGGTTGATAGTCATGTCTTCATCTCCTCACTGTCATCGTCGCCATCGTCCTAATAACACAGAGAATCGGACTCATTCACCTGATACCCTCCATATTCCTTCACAGCAAGAGACAAGCATACTCACGTCGTTTGTTCTGATGATATAAGGGTCCTCTTCATTGCTTTTATAGTACAAGTCCCCCAACCCGGTGCTGAAAACTCTCAAGCCCTACGCAAAACACAAGTTACAATCACAAAAACCATTTACATCAAGTTCAAACACCAATCACACATGACCTGATGAATTGGCAGCGAAGGGTGTCAGAGCAAAAGACAAACCACACCTTCTCTCGTCATCGTACTCATCCATGTTGAGCTCCGCGGAGCCCATCGGCGACATCCCCAACAGCGCCAGAGCTGCTCTTGCAAGCGCCTTGGCAGCCGCCTTGGCCTTGTGCGACCTCGTCGACCTCCTCCTCCAGCTCCTCAGCACCATCGACCTCCATGTCGCCGTCATCGTCGCCGTCGGCATCGTCAGCGTCACTCCCGCCGCTGCAAATCACAACACGGTCACCGTCATCGCAAACGGAGGCAACGACACAGCGAGGCGAGGAACGGAAGGGAGTGGAAGGGGAAAAGCGCGCTGACTCACTCTCTAGCCAGGGCGATGCTCCTCTTGGCCTCCTCGATCTCCTCCAGCGAGGGCGGCTCCGCCTCGACGGGGACGCTCTTGGCGGCGCCCCTCGGCAACCCAGGATATCGCCGAGATCATTCTCCGCTCCGACGAGGCGACGAGAACGCAGAAGGAGAGGTCTTTGATAGAGGCAGGGCGCTCCGCTGACACGTCGGTGCTCGGAGGACGGGGGTGGGGTGGGGGCTGGAGGAGAGGCCGGCGGCGAGGCTGGTGGGGATGGCAGCCGCCTGCCTGCGAGGGAGGAGTTACGTGGGAAGAGGTCGGGGACAAGGGTTTTAGTTGGTTCGCGCTGTCCGTCAGGCTTCTGTTGGGTTGGGCCGTGTGCTGAAGCAGCTGGACCGGGCTATCTTTCTTTCCTTTCTTTTCTCCGAGAGCCCCTATTGATGGCCTAGCTTATACATGCAAAGTTGCTGAGTTTATCAAGGTGCTGGTAATGTTATGGGCCAAATAGTGGTCAGGGCGCAAGGCGATCCACGATAGCGAATTCCAGCTGGATTTCTAAGGATTTTTGCATACCTCCTCTGTCTGTCTGAGCACGGTTGAATTTATCTAGACTCAATAAGTTAAAGATTACATTTATTGTTTAAAATTAAGACAGATGTTCTGGTATTCACCATCAATAAGTTCATCAACGAGTTCATCTTCGTTGAGTACTGTATAACCATTAACAACAATACATCATATATTTGAACTAATGACCATTTAATGCATCATCATTTTGTGTTTCCGATTAGCATAGTTCGAACCATTAAAGTATGGAGCTCTTCCTACATTATCCCCTCACTAGTGAACATCATATCTCTCTAACTGGTGAAATCTAAGAATAAAAGCACGAAGCTCTGATACCAATTAAAAAGATCTAGGTTATCGACTGGAGGAGGATGTATAGGAAATTAACAAAAATACAACCCAAACATACTTTCTACACAAGTATGTTTAAAACACTAAGCAATCCTAAGCAAAACCTAGCATGCTAGTGACCAAAACACTAAGAAAGCAAGTATGGAGAAGTGCAAGGAAACAACCACATAGGAACACAAGAGTTATTATCGAAGTTTGAGCGTTTGGCGAGACTTTGTGTCTCCATTGAGGAAGCTTGATCTAACAATCAGAGTTGACACCTAATTGTGCTCTTTCCTCAAGAAATTTACCGATGTGAAGTTTCCATTATCTTGTGACAACTCTTCACCTTACGATAGGCGAGTTCTGAGCCCTCACAAATTTCTTGGGCGCTTCACAATCCTTAAAGGTTCCCCAGCGATTCCTAGCCGTCTAGGAAATACTAATTTTCAAGAGTAACAAGCTTCAATAAATTCGGCTTAGAGATGAACTCTTGCTTGATGCTCAACTATGGCTCAATCTCTCTCTCAGAGATTTTCTTACAAGAATCAGAACTTGGGCTTGAAGAATGTGGAGTAGCACTCAAGGGAGCAGATAAAGGTTTTGGCAAAAAGTTAGGCATGCAAAGAGGCTTGAGGTATATATAGCCAACCTCTCAAAAATTAGTCGTTAGTGCAAGAGCTAAATAAGTCGGAACTTCCAAGATAGAATTCGGAGGTTCCGACATTTGAAAGGAACAACTATATTGTCTACTTAGAAACAAATCTCAGAACTTCCAACAAGAAAGCGGTGACCCACATACTACCCTTACGAATAGCATGCTAGTCTTTCATGTATTGCAGATGAAGTATAGTTTTATCTACAACATGTCAATCACAGTAGTACAACAGACACATTACAGCGACCCATTATCATAGACTTACATTACAAATCATACAACTCAAGTGCCAATATAAATTCGTTCAAACCAATTCTCAAAAGTACAGGGAATTTAAATCTGTTCATAGTTGGTACAGCAAAAGATATATGCTATAACACTCATCTCACACATCCAAAAGCTTCTACTATTTGATGTTCTCCTCGCAATACTCAAAGTAGTAGTCCACCCATTCGTCGTATTTTGCCGATGCTTGCTCCTCGAGAATTTCTTCTTCAACCTCCATGTAGACTACATCTTGCTTCGAATTGGCTCACAATATAAATAAGGAGGTTTATAATATAGGGACAAGTACACGAGGTACTCAACAAGTCCAGAAATAGTAAAAGTGTATAATGCATTGTCTCTACGGAGAACATCAGTATTCTCCAAAAGCAATATAATATGTGAGAAAAGATAGTCAAGTTATTATTTAGAGAGCTATGATCTCTTGTCTTACAGGCTGCTAGAATCCTCTATGAATTCCTTCCCTGTCGCGTTTGCAGTTCCAGCCAGGAACATGGAGTGACAACACCACACTTTATTACACTCGCTAGAGGTACCTTACTTTACCCATAAACAATCATAGTACCTTACTTTACCCATAAACAATCATAGTCATATATCCGAGGTAGTCAACCTCATCTACACTTCCATGGTCACAAAGTTCTGTCATACCCCATGTCGCAACTTGGCACAACAGGCCTAGATTAATGGTCTCACGTTGATACTCCAGATCTAGCATACCGTAGCTAGCAGAACAGGCCCATACTACCTTCCTAATAGTTGATACTCTAGATCCAACTATCAGGATCTTGCCTTCCCGGGGAAGTATGAAATAGGACAAGGGTACCTCAGCTCAACCCCGCTCATACAGGCTATGTGGTTAACGCGGTCGCCATGACGCTTAAGCACAAGTAATAAACTGTTATTTAACCTTATATGAAAACCATTGTAATGGAACCCGCCTTCCATGTGCCTTATAACACCTCTTTAGGGTCCCACCACCAGCCATGGTCACACCCAAGGATTGGTGATTATTATCTTAGTTGATTAACTTTAGAAATAGGTTTCATTTTATGCAGATTATAGAAGAGATGGAAGTTTTGTCAAATATTATGAGCGGACATAAATAAGAAACTGGACTTTCCTGGTAACGGATAGGTAATGGAATTTAATGGGTCTGCTTGCTAAACTCCTACTTCTAGAAAGGAATCAAGTCTGATAAGAACTTATTCTAGAAAATTCAACATGAATGCAAATGATATGATAATGCATGCATGAGAGAGTGTGTACAAAAATGCTAAAAGGATACACACATACTTCTTTGAGTACTTTATGAATAATTCATAATTATTTAGGAAATAATCAAGCTTTAGTTATTTTAAAAGCCTGAATACAATATTATATCAAACATTTAGTTATTATACATTGATTTATTTTATTAGAGTTAAATTATCACTCAACATATTTCAATTGGTTTAAGTAAAGATTCTAGAAATATAAATTAAAACCCAGCCTAAATTTATTTGATTTCCATCTCCCTTTTTTGTAAAGAAAAAGGAGAATAAATTGATTCGGGTCAGTCCGCTACTTTCTCTCCCTAGCCCGATCGACCTACCAACCTGTTGGGTCCATCCAGCCCAACCTCACCTGACTCTCTCACTCTCTCCTTCTCTCTCCTACCGACTCGATCCCCTCTCTCCCTTCGCTCTCTGCCTCTCTCATGTCTGCCTCCCTCTCTCCGATGTGCCACTACCGCCTAGCAACACCACCGCCATCACGATATGACGCCGGCGATGGCTTCGTCGTGCTCCCCTATCCCGATTGCATCGGTTCCCTTTTGTCTCCATAGCTACTCCAACTTACCGGCTTGTCATTGTCCCCAACCCTAGGGTTTTGGGGTTGGCCACGGATGACATAGGCGACCTGGCTCCTCGGCTTGGTCCAACAGTCACAATGCCATGCCACTTTGTGGCATGCTCCCCCGCGCTTGAGGCCCCCACTCCGTCCTCATACTATGCGGTACGATGTTGGCGGCCATGGCTTTTTAGTCCAGCACCAACCGGTGCTCCGCCTGGCTTCCACCCGTTGGTTTTAGCATCGTGCTCTTCCGTCGTCGCCTCCTTCCTCGTTGGCCACCTCGCACGGCTACACTTGACACCGTCACTCCATTCAACTGGAACACTATCTCACAACCGCCTATGATGGCGATGAGTTCACCGCACCGCAACCGCGGTGACGATGCCGTTCTAGGTAAGCTCTTTCAACTCTTCTCCTCTTCTCCTATCTGGCTCTCTTAGGGTCTTCCATGGTTGATTTGGTCAAGTTGATGCTAAACCCTGGTTAATTGGAATTAATTCTCACAATTGATGCCTCTGGACATCCTACTCAAAAATGTGTGTACATGTGCTTCAGTGATTAACTGATAGTGACTTGTGGCATGCTTATGGTTTGGACAAGTACTTAGGTTGTTAGCTAAAATTTTTAATCTAATACCATGAGGTACCTCATTTGATGCTAGTTGGGTCTTGGAATTGCTAATCTAGTGCATGGTCATACTATTTTAAGCTAGGTGAAATACCTGAAACTATTAACTTTGCAACATGGCTAGTTTAATCTAAAGACCATTATCTACCCACTTATTTCCATTATCTACTTTACCATGATGTTCTACACTTGCTTGTATACATAATATATATATGTTATGTGTTTCTTACTCAAAACGGTATAGTCACCTCTACTTGTTTAGGATGGTATACACTAACCTTTTAGTACATTAAGTTGCCTTCTAGTTCTCTAAATAAACACAACACTCAAGTATGACATTTAGCACCAGTCACACATCAAGCAATATATGTAAACCTAAGATAACCCTTAGGTGGAAAATTTCCTTGCATGAATGTGCTTATATATAGTTACTGCATACCGGGATACATTTATGTATTTAGGTGATAGTTGAAAACTTGCTATCATTTACATGATAAAAGGAATTAAAACTTGATTACAACACACACACATACATATATATTCATGGACACTATATCTGCGAATGTTACTACCTATATGTCCATTTGCACCTATTTCTTGCTATTAACTGAACTCCCTCTACCATGCACTCTTCCGTTTTAATAAAAAGCTAACTCACCTTTCTGATAATGATATGATACTATTCTAAACTAGCTTATTCCATGATGAACACTTCTAAAACTAATAAGAACAGATGTTGCTTAGATCTTTAGCCTATTTCTGTGATGACCATTTCTAAGAAAGAAAAGAAAGAAGGGTAGAAATCTGATAAGAACATATACTATACACTAGTTGCCTAAAAGCCTATGATGAAACAAAATCAGAGGGTTCCTCCTTCCCCCATCTAAACCTATATTTTGCCCACTCAAGCAATGGATGAAGGGATAGCAAGCAATAAGCAATTAACTTTCCATTTCAAGAACATCTTCATGGTGTCCTCAACTTCAAGGTTATACCTTGAATACCTGTAATGCCTAATTTTTTTTCTGTGGTGGAATTTGGATGGCTTGGTCTTCTTGCTACACCTCCTCCTAATGGCCTAGTGGTCTTCTCTGCTTCCTCCTACTCCTTACTCTCCCTAGTGTTTGGTTTTCTAGGTGATGGCCATGGCTCTCTTGGCTCGGTTTTTGTTGAAAGGTCACAGCTTTGGGTGACTACTGTCAGGTCTACAAGAGTTATACTACCTCATAGAATTTCTACTGCTTCACCTTTTTCAAAGTTGGTTTTCTGATTTTTGAAGAGTTAAAACCTGAGCTACAATGTGGCCTCTTTTTATCAATGGTGAGATGGCCACCTCCTGCTTGCCTTGTTAGGCAACTTGTGTGCTTGGTTGAATCCAGCATCAAGTTACCTGTTGTTTGTGATCTCAAATATTGTACGCTGCTAGTTCATCTCCTCGATGGGTATATACTTATGTCAAAGCCTTTTGTTTTCAAAACCTTTTGCACAACTGATTTCTAAAGGAGGCAAACCCCACATACAATTGGGTTTATCTTATTTGTTGGTGGTACTTGATGCTACTTCGGATGAACTGATAGGTTGAAGTTAAAGAAAATGAATTTTGCAAAGAAGTCCAATTACTAGGGTCTAATACTTTTATGGCCCTCCTTGGACATTTTCAAAAGTAAAACATCTTACTATACTTACTTTCAAAACCAAAAACTATTAGGTTTCAATTTTTGGTGCTCTTTTGACCTCACAAATAATTTTGGAGTTAGGCAAAATGTGCAGATGGAACCACCGTTATTTCAAAACACTTTTTGAAATATTGCCTCCTACAGTAAAGTTTTGTGATCCTAATGGTCTCAAGTGCATATATTTGACGACCTCAGATACCGCAAATATCCAAAGTTGCCTCCCCATACTCGGTCTTCTTTTTCTATTCTATTTATTCATGTAACAATCATGTACCCAAACGATTGTAGTTATACTAATTGTAACTTACTTTTATTTATTTTTCTTTCATACTTTGTATAAATATTTTTATACGTCGTAAATATATCTCAATTTAATTGAATTCTATGGCAATGTATGTGCATGTGTATGAAATGATTGTGATATATGAAATGGATGCGCAACACAAATAACTTGCCTAGTACTAGCCAGCAACACGGCATGTTAAAATCAACCAACTCAACAACACGAGTTGAGTACATATCCATCACATAACTCGACTAGATCTAAAACTAAGGTTCTCAGAAAGAACTCTGAGGTTCCTACTTTCAGAGCACGGCAGAAAAAAATAAATTTTCGGAGGTTCCGACTTGAACCAAGACCTTCCAGGATTAAGAATAGCCTTAGCAAGGCATGGTCAGAATGGATTCCCGGAGATTCCGACATTGCACCCGGACCTTCCGAGATTTCAAAGGACATCAACTGAGATGACAGAACTCATTGTCAAAGATTCCGACAATGGACACGGACATTCCTAGATTTCAAAAGATAAGTCCAGAAACAGATCTCGGAGACTCTGAAAAAATCTAGCAGCTCTGACTTTCAAAGCAGAAGGACTTCGGTGTGTACAAAACCGAACCGAAATCCAGAAGATTAGACAGAAAGAGCAATTTAGAGGCTTCTAGTTCCCTGACACATCACACAGATGTGAAACTCGGATATTCCGACATCAATCTCGGATATTCTAACATTTCCAGAAAATGTGTATATGAAGAGATTTTAAAGGTCTCTTTGGATTTGAAAATTGATTCCTACTTGAACATTACCAAGGTACTCTCACCAACTTTCAGATTTTGAAACCTCTCCCTAATAGTACTGCTCTCTCTGAACTCAATGAGATTCCTTAAATCATCAAAAGAGTTAAAAAATTATCCTTAATCTTTGTATTTTGAGCCCTCTTTTCTTAGAACTTTTTAGGGGGTCGTCAACGCTGGTTTTAACACTGCTTTTGGGATTAAACATTTGATCACACTTGATGCACACATTAAGACTTTATGTTCTATCATTAATCATCAAAACTCAATTAGGGGGCCAATATGTTAAAAATAATAATTCCTGGTTGACCTAGATATGGTGGTTTGAAGGTGCCAAGACTGAAGATACAGTAAGGCAAGACTGGTCGTGATACGCCCCTAGAGTTGGTCTTCGAAGAGGTGGAGCAGTTGGTCAGGAGGCGATAAAGGAACCACTAAGTTCTAGGTTGTCGCAAAGGAGCTTAGTAACATGGCAACTCGGGTGGCTCTAATGCACGCGGGTCCAAGAATAGAAGCTGGCACAATGCTTGGTGCCACATGACATGATAAGTTTAGTCAAGAGTGGGTTCGAGGATGACGAGGACGCATGTTTCACCGTTGCCATCGACAAGATCGGCATACGGCAGATGCAAGTAAGTGAAAGAATCATGCATGAAAATATCTAGAGGCATGATATTGCACGAATCGAATAATGACGAGGTAGGTGGAGAAAGATAATACAACGTTTAAGTTCAGGCCATCAATGTTTAGATTTAATTTGATGGAGTACTTATCAAAAAATTATTGGTGAAAAGATAGACACCGAGGGATAAGGAGGAGTGGAAGAGAGAAAGATAGAGATTAGTGTTGAAGCCTATGGTTTTGGATAACAAGTCATGTATCTTGGTGTCATTGGTTTTCACTATAAACACTAAAGTTCTCGTCTTACAAGCTAATTGTTTGTCGCAAGAATGGAAAAGAAACACGTACAGAAAGAGAATGCATGTGAATAAATAAGATTTGCTATTAATATAGTACTTGCAACAAAAGGCTAATTTAGTGGAAAGATATATACCAAATCTCATCATGCTTCCTCATGGTAATTAAATTCTTTTGCTACAATTTACTTTTAAAATTTGAACGTCCTATCAAAACAAATATAAAAGGTAAATAAAATTGAATCGCACTTTGTGACACGAGACAAATAACTACATAATAAATAATGTGACTGTATAATAAGCGTAGCCGTGCAAATATGCTGAAACGCCTACCGGTTATAACTGAATAAAGCTGCCCCGGCTATGTAAAAAGAACAGAATATCTCACATGCAAAGTCTGTTAGCGTACCGCGCCTGATGCCCGTCGGTGGGAGCGAGAACCAAGTCCGAAGTCTCGTGGCAGGAATAAGTAGAAGATCGTCTTCTCTGCGTGCATGCTTACATAGATGTGACATCGTGCCAATTGCGTGCCCCGAAATCCACGGGACCAACAGCTCTGCTCCAGTAGACAAACCGGTGCAGCTTCCTCGGCGGCGTGTGCAGGTGTGCAAGCTCTAGCAGCTCATTCGTGGGTTATGTGGCCGCACGCCACGGGCGAGCGAAAAGGAGGGGCGCTGGGGAGACGATCTGGGGACGCCACCGAATAAGGCGCGATTCTGTTTCCCTCGCGCCACCATGCATATGCCACAGGGATTGCCATGTGAAACTGCAGTTGTCCAACTCCAAGTGCTGCTTCTACTCAAGTCAACACGTACCGGCAGGATTAGCTGACGGCAACAGCTAATCGCCAGCAGGCACCTGGGGCAGCCCAAGCCAGGCCATCGCTGCCTCTTGTCTCTACAGTGGCAGCCGAACTGAAAGCCACACACAGTTTGAAATATTTGTTCTGCTATGACCTGGGAAAAGCTTCGTCATTGCTGGGCTTAAAATATAACCGGAATATCTATTACCTTTGGTAGCGCTATTTACGCGATCATCAAAACTTCAAAAAAGAGAGAGAAACCGATCGGTGAAACGGTTGTGGGCTGTATGCCAAGTTGGATGTCATGTTTGGATCGACGTTGATCGGGCAGACTGCTCACTAGCATTACTCCCTTTTCCGTTTGCGCCAGAGAATATTATTATACAGTGTTGTACATCCTCTGACTGAAAAATACAAACCCCAAGATCAGTGGCTACGTACATTAACAGAAAGAAAATTGGCACCAAAAGTTGCATGCCGCGACGCCCGATCGCTCTCGAGGTCCGCTCGCCTGTGAGGAAAATTGTTCATGATGCTGCTAATTTTGTTATCATTGTCGTAGGTATAATCATAGACAATATATTTGATGTATCTCTATTTGGCTACGAGGATCAACCAGTGTGCAACGAGAGATCAAACAACCTGTGTACGTGCCGTAGACATCATACGTACATGACACGGAAGTCGACTCGTGCTCAGCCCTCGTAGAGTCCATGTCAACATCGTGCTTTGTATATGACTCGGAGCGAGGCAGCATCTACCTCTTTCAAGTGTTTTTCAAACAAATACAGAAATTATAAGCTTTATTGAGAGAAAATCTAACCCCAAATGAGAGGGGGACTCCCTTTATCTATAGGGTGAGGATTAGCTTGGTGTGCAATTATAAAGCTCCCCCTAAGCAATTTACAGTAATACCCCTCGATCTATAGCATCACCATGGGTATTTTGGTCATTTTCCCACCCATAGAAGAATATTCTTAAGCATCTTGGGTCATCTTCGGTGAATCCTGCTCGAGGAGGTGCCATCATATGAGATGAAGGCAAATCTCGAATCGTAGACGGATGACGAAGACTTGACGGATGGTAGAGTTGTGTCGGATGATAGAGTCGTGACATATGATGGAGCCGCGGCGGATGACGGAGTAGCGACAAAAGATAGAAGATGGAGTCATGGCGGATGTCGGAGTTGTCGCGAAACTTTTAAAAGACAATGAGGAGTATAAAAATATTGATGAAGCTATTAATTTTGGGTTACCGAGCTATTTGCGTCAATTCGGGATAGCGTGTGAACCCTTCTCACAACAGTAGCCCCTTGCGCTCTTGGTGGTCCTAGAGCACCCGTCCGGATTGGCCCACCAATTTAGCAGGGTTGACACGCTGGTTTGGATCTTCGCGTTCGACATCTGCGGATATTTGCTATGACTTTGATGGAGAAAGGTTTTTTTTGTTGCGTCACTGGCAATGTCGTGTAGACATGGAATAGAGCTGGGACGATCTACGGGAAATTTCATTCTTCCCCATACTCTCCACAAAGACTTCTTGAATTTTAGGGATTTTTTTCGAGCCCTCTCCATGATTTCTTTGATATTTCTTGATTCTCCAATTTTCTAGATTTTTTTAGGGTTTGGGTGGTGGGCTATAAATACCCATCACACCCACCCATCCTCCTATGTCTCTTCTCTCCCTGCTGCCCCTCTCTTCTTCCTCCCTTTCTTCCCCTCCCGATGCATCCCGCCCTTGCCTTGCGCCCCTACACGCACCAGAGTGGGCCGACGCGTGCAAGCAAGAGGTTGTCCCTGGCCCGAAGTGTCTGATCTGGTTATCTCAGGTTGGAGCCCCTGCCTTGGGCCGGTGTAGCACGAGAGGCCGTCTCAGGCCAGCGTGCCACGGGCATGAGGCAGGCTGGCACGCGTAAGGTCAGCGCCTCGAGCAGGGGGAGAGGGCAAGGCCAGAGTGCGTGTGGGGGAGGGACTTTGAGCCGATGTGTCGAATCAAGCTGCCTCACCCGAGGAGAGCAGGCCAGGCCGGTTCGGAGCACTTAACATGCACGAGAAGGAGGAGGACTGAGCCGAAGCCTTCGGCAAGGGTAACTCGGGGCAGCGTGCAAGCAGTAGGAAGGGAGGAGGGAAGGAAAAAGGGAGGCGGGCACGCGCGCGATGAAGCTGCTCCAAGTCAACTCTTTTCATCGGTTAGACTCTCCCCTTTTCTGTTATGCTTCCTAACGTGCAATTTTGTTCCTTGAATTTGCATTCCCCAAAGTATTGTACATTCCTTTTGCTTAGAGGTGCTTGTGGAATCTTCGGTTTTGGGAGTCATCCACCGTAGAGGAGAGCAAGTGGCTTTCTTACTCATTGAAGATGCGATACTTCAACAAGAGGTGAGTATGAGTGTGCACCGCGATTCCCTCTGGTAAATTTATGTTGCTCCTCCTTGATATCTTGAGCTTGATGTTTCACTCTCCTTCTTTCATAGGTCAAGATGGGGTCTACTTCATAGTCGGTGCCACGGCGAGGAAGGAGAAGGACGACTCTTACTCCTTATGGCTTGGACCTACGACGGCTGCTGCGAGACTTTGCAACGCATCATGGTAGACGACTGCTTTCCACCGGGTGACAGCCCGCATGGCGCCTTACTTCCGGATGCTGACGCGATGCACACCACTTTTTAGCCCGGTGGGTCCTGAAGCTATTTGTTGCCAGGTGGGTCTTGAAGCTTGTTCCCACTCCAACCGGGCTTGCTCGTCTTCCCCACACCTTCCGTGACTACACCACACCAGAGAGTAAGTGCTTTTTTGTTTCTTTTCTTTTTTTCCGTCCACATCATTTATGTTGAAGCCTTGCTCGCATCGTCCGTAGCGAAGACATCGACTGGGTCACTTGCTGGCAGGGTGCCTCCCGTGGCTTGCAACGCGCCCGTGGTGACGGAGCGCCCCCCCGCCCCCCGATGGTGTCGAGTTGTCCCGCCGTTGTCGTGGTTGCCTTGCGCTTCACTTGGGTACTCTTGATTTTCTTCGGAGGCATATTTCTTGATCTTACAAAGTCTTTGCGCAGGCGTGAGGAAAGCCGGTGTTGTGGAGCACATGAACACAGTCCTGATGTGTTGTAATGTAGCTTGTCGTACAGGTTCCCATAATCAGCGTCAACTGTCATAGGTGTTGTATTCGATGCACCCCCGTTTGGCTATATTGACCAACCAGGGTACAACTGGGGACCAAACGACCCACGTATGTGCCGCGGACGTCACACAGACGCGACACGAAAGTTGACTCATGCTCAACCCATGTAGAAAATGTATGAGCATCGTGCTTCGTATACGGCTCGAAGCGAGATAGCCTCTACCTCTCTCAAATGTTTTTCAAACAAATATAAAAATTATAATCTTTATTGAGAGAGAATCCAACTCTCAAATGAGAGGGGGCGTCCTATTTATAGGGTGAGGGGCTTGGTGTGCAATTACAAAGTTAACCGTAGAAAATTTACGATGATACCCCTTGATTTATTGCATCATCAGAGGTATTTTGGTCATTTCCCTGTACCATAGAGGAATATTCTAAAATATCTTGGGGTATTTTTAGTTAATCTTATTTCTCGAGTGGTCATGGTACGAGATGAAGGTAGATGTCAAAATATAGATGAATAATAAAGGCTTGACAAACGATAGAGTTGTGCTGAATAATAGAGTCGGGACAGACAATAGTGTCATAACAGATGTCAAAATCGGGGTGAAACCTTTAAAATGATAATGAGGAGTTTAGGTTAACAAGTTATTTATAGCACGTGGACTTTCTACGCAACAATCGTAGATGAAGATGATCGTGGTTCTCCCGATTGATGTATATCGACCAGCATATAAATGTGACCCGGAGGGATACGGGAACAGGAGGGCGAGCGCGATCCTTGTCAGAGTTGTCGCCTTATTCACCGTGGATAAGCTCAGATCTGCGTATCCCTGTCACCTTCCACTTTCATCAGTGCTCGGTTTTATTCCGTGTTTCCTCCTCTTATTAATTCCGATGCGTGGTTCGTTGTCCCGAGTATGTCCAAGGACCGATCACAAGTACAAGGTCTGCTTAGTTTGGTTAATTTTGTTTGGGCTTGTCGGGGGCCGTTGTTTTACCCAGATCAACTTCCTTGATTTCAGATAACAGCGGCCGTCGGCAGCCACGCATGCATGCATGCATGCACGCACGCACGGACGTGTCGAAAGGTGAAAAAGGAAAATGCTCCCTCTACGATAAACTACTGGACCGTGTCGTGCCGACCAGTGCAGGCAGCAATCCGGTCGGTCGTGGCCGTGCTGCTTTTGTGCCTCTCATTTTTTTTCTTTCCTTTCTTCTCGTGGTTATGATCCCCTCTTTCTCCTGCTCCTGTCATTCCCTTTCATTTTCCGTTTGCCCCGGGGGGAGCTGAGCTGAGCTGGGAACCGTGGCGAGGAATCGAGGGAGCACGGTAGCCACTAGACAGGCGGCAGATGGTGATGGGATGGTGGCGTGCTCCCAGTTCTCAGGGGACACCTGCCCTGCACGCCTACGACTTAGCTCCTGTGCCGGCTTCCAACGTACAGTACGTCTCCGCGCGTGGGGGATCGTCGAGAGCTTCGGTGCGTGCTGCCGTGCTGCTGGTGCTCGATCCCCTGTGTATACACCGCAGGTGATCCATCTACCCTGTCGATCGTAGCTACCCTTAATTTGACGCTGTGGTGGCTTTTTCAAAAATATCTCTGTAAATATCAAATTAATCATTGATTAAAGTATAAATTTTAATAATTAAAATACGTCTTATATATCTCAATTAGTGGTAGTTTTGAGTTATAGCACTAAAATTGTAGCAGTAATAGATGGTAGAGATTCCCGTTATCCCGGCACACATAAAGTGGCTCTGGCAATGCTGCCTGGTTTAGCGAGCATCAACCCTTCACCTTGACACCTTGAACATCCTCGGGGTGTGTTTGGTTTTAGCCCAAGCCTACTCTACCAAAAATTTGGCTAGCTAAAATTTTGGCCAAGGTTTGCTTGTCCATGATTTGGTCAATATTAGCAAGAAAAATGAACTAGAATTGACAAGAGGGTATTGGCATGCTAAAAAAATAGCAGTCATCTAAACAATGACTAAATTTTTATTATGACCAAAAAATTAGTATGATAGATTTTAGTCACCAACTAAACATACCCCTCGACTCTATATGACCTGTCAACACAAAATTTGTCGACTTCCAAAAGGGAAAGGTACAAAATTCAACATATATTTGATTCACGGCCTAAAAAAGGCACTCCGATATATAAAGCTCACACAGGTGAACATAGAGTATACTGTTGAGAAGGCCTAAAGAAGTAAAGATGCTTCCACAGTGCAACACTGCACCGATCGATCGATCTCATTATCCACAGTAGGAAAAGGAAAAAGCGAAGAGAGAGAGAGAACGGAAAAAAGAGATGCCGTGTTGATGTGATCGTGCGGTTTCGCCTCAAGTGCATGCCGTGTCACCGATTGGTCCTGCGCGTCATCAATCTGTCCCTGTCTGTCGGGTACTGAACCGAAGCATGCATGAGCATGCATGTTCTCTCCTACAACTGGTATCACCAGCAGCCCCGTCCCAGTTCACTTCGGGCAACAACGCACTCGAGCTATCTGCCATGCGACTATCATGCGACGATGCGATCGTGCTGCAACTCGCAAGCTTCTTTCTCTCTCTCATTTTTGATTTGACATATAGTCCTACTGTATGAATTGGCAAACGGATTGTGACGAGTTTCTGGGTTCAGAGTTCAACTGAAATGTCACAACAGTTTTCCTTGTCGATATTATACATAATTAACGTATGGTTATTCTGTACTAGAAAAGCTCTGAAATGATAGGACTGAAATAGGGCACTGATCGAGATGCCAATTAGGCTTGTCGGTCGAGGAACTGACAGGGCCAGGTTAGGCCGGTTTAAGCTTTTTAGACGAGTAGGAATTTCCTTAAGCCTGGGCCATCCCGTTTGACCGAAGCCTGGCCCACTTGCACGCCACGCTTATCCATTCCCTTCCTCCCTCAGAAAATTCTCGAGCCACAGTGTCGCGGCCGATTGGTGGAGGGTGAAAGGAACGGACAGAGACAGTAGGAATCTCTACGTGTACTACTACTACTTACCCAGAAGACACTGCTTTCTTTTTATGTTCTTTTTGATATTGAAGACACTGGTTTCTGAATACTATATCTCCGTGTTGTTCTTTTTGTATATCAGCCTCGGAAGTTTAAGAATATTTTTGCAATGATTCTTTTGTAAACACAAAATTAAGAGTGCATATTTTTCCCTAAGAGCTGAACCAACTGCTATTATTTTAGTAGGTTTATTTTTCTAAAAGAAGAGTAGGTTTATTGAACTGCTATGATTTCAATATTGGAATTGTTGTAGTGATCCGATTAAAATGTCTCTATGACTACCTGACAAATTTATTTCCAAAGCAGTAAAGCACGGAGGATTATGGATGTAAAGTCTCATACATAGCTATTGCAATTCTCCACTGACAACGGCACACACAAAGTCAAGAATGGAATGAAAAATACACGGACCCATGTATGTGTTGAGCGCACACAACATATTTATCTGTATAGTTTAGGACTATTTGTGTTGAGCAACATAATTGATGGCCGGATAGTTCGTTTGATCTAGAACCTTTTGTTTCACAACTGTATGGAAACTAATAAATTCTTGTGTTCCAACGTGTGCTATAGAGAATGTACTATGCTATAAAGTAAATTCCACTCTACTAGCAGGAGCCAAAGAAATTAAACTCCCATTTGTTTTACATATTGCATCAAATTCTAAGATAAAAGAAGCATTATACAAGCGCAAAGAAAGGACTAGAGGATTGCGAGGTTTGTTTGTTCTTTATGGTTTCTTTAATCGCATGATTCTCAAAACGCAGAAATAGAAAGAACCTGAAAGCTAAATGTTATCACATGTGGTATTCCATGGGAATTAAGAACACATGAATAAGTATTATAAGTTATTTAGTTGCACACAAAAAAAACTGGAATCTTCTTTAGGGGTTTGGTTCATATCATGGTTATCATAGAAACAAAAGTGATTTTCCAAGAGGTTTGATTTAATAAAAATTAAATTCGGTTGAATCAAAAGGCCCTAGTTACTCACATTATTGTTTAACCATAACACCTATTGGACAGTCACAAAATAACTTATTTAACTTTACATAAGGCATGATCATAGAAATTTTAAATAGTAGGCAAGTTGTATCGTTCGATATATGATGACTATGGCAGGATCATATGCCATAACATTAACAGCATAACTAGTCATGGGTACTGATCCAAGTGGATGTAAGAAAATGCCTCCGTGTTGGTGTCTGACAACTTCTCTCATCTTTCCACCAATTATTTTTCCATTTATCCTGCCTCAGCTCAGTGAGTTCTACCAACCACGGTTGAACTCCAAAAGAGGACAGTTAAAATTAAAAGAGGAGTTAGCTAAAGCACCCTCCTAAGCATCACTTTGGAAAATATTAACAGCCGGTAAAAGACAACTCCAACCCCCAAAGAGAAGACCAGAAATGACAGTGCAAGAGAGGGAGGAGATGAGAGAGAACATTGCAGGGAAAAAGAAAGTCCAAAGAGCAGAGTAAATCTAGAAAGTAGGTGTGGTATCTTTCCCTAGATTTTCTTATTCTCTCTCTCTCCGCTTCCCTCCTCACCTTCTCCCCCATCACCATCTCCAATCCATTATGGCCTTTGCCCTTGCCCTCCTCCTTGTTCCCGTGAGGCTTCTCTGCAGTTCAGGGCAGGGAGAAAGAGAAGGGGGAAGAAGAAAAGAGAGGGATTGATAACAAGTTGTTGTTTGGGCAAGAGAGGAGGTTGGTGTTGGTTGTTTGTGTGGAGATGGACCCCAAGTTTCGCCCACCCCCACCGCTAAACAAAACGGAGCCCACCAGCACGGCGACGACCACCACCACCACCACCACCTCCACCCCTACGACCCAGCAGCAGCAGCAGCAGCTGGATCCCAAGCAGTACCACCACCCGCACCAAGAACAGCACCACCACCTGCAAATCCAAGTGCAAACCGCAGCAGCAGGTGGATGGAGGCGGCGATGGGAAGGAGCAGCAGCTGCAGGTGGTGGCGGCGACGGCGGCGGGGGGACCGGAGGGTGCAGGGGCTGGGGCCCAAGCGGAGCTCCAACAAGGACCGCCACACCAAGGTGGACGGCAGGGGCCGGCGGATCCGGATGCCGGCGCTCTGCGCCGCGCGGATCTTCCAGCTGACGCGGGAGCTCGGCCACAAGTCCGACGGCGAGACCGTCCAGTGGTTGCTGCAGCAGGCGGAGCCGGCCATCGTCGCTGCCACCGGCACGGGTACCATACCGGCGTCCGCGCTCGCCTCCGTGGCGCCCTCGCTTCCTTCGCCCACCTCCGCCCTCACCAGGCCGCACCACCACCACCACATGTGGGGCCCGCCGGCAGCGTCCGCGGGGTTCTCCCCGGCCGGGTTCTTGAACTCCGCCGGCGCCGGCGCTGGCGGCGCCGACGGCGGGGGTATCGGCGGGCTCATGCAGCGGATGGGGCTTCCAGCCGGACTTGAGCTGCCGGGCGGCGGCAGCGGGAGCCTGGGCGGGCACATCGGGTTCGCGCCCATGTTCGCCGGCCAAGCAACTATGCCGGGGGCTGGAGCTCGGGCTGTCACAGGAAGGCCATATCGGCGTGCTCGCCGCGCAGTCGCTCAGCCAGTTCTACCACCAGGTCGGCGGCGCCGGGGGCAGCGGGCAGCTGCAGCACCGCACCCTCACCAGCATCACCATCAACAACACCACCACCACCAGCAGGAGGACGGGGAGGGACGAGCGCGACGACGGCGACTCCGACGAGGAGTCCGGGCAGTAGTAGGCTGTTCACCCATCCTTGCCTTTTTTGGTGTTTCTCGAGGAGGAGAAACGAAGGAAGGAGAGAAAGTGTGTGCATGCAGCTATGGGGAATTGGGGATGCTCCCTTTTGCGACTGTTAGGTTGTTGTTCTTGGGGTTGTGATGGGTTTTTATGTCGATTTTTTCTCTTGTGGTATCAAAACTCAAAAGAGGCTTCTTGCTCTGGGGTCTTGGTGGAGGGGATCAGGATCAGCCTCTGTTCCTACTCCCGCTACTCCGTTGATGGTCGCCGGAGAATTCCCTCCGACTCAGGTAAAAGTTTGATCTTTTTTGCATTCCATTTCCACGCGTCTTGGATTATTTAAGATTGGAGCTTGATTGACTGATGAGTGATGTATCAATGTTTGTGTTATGTCCATCTTGCAGGTTTATAGTAGCCGAGAGCTGCATGGACTGGATCGTTCGCCCTTGAGTGAGTGCCTGATTTGTTATTACAAGGTGTGTAGATATTCAGGTAATTTTGCAGCTAGGGAGGTGTTCTTTTATCGGAGTAATGATCCGCTTTTGAGCGATAAAAATGATAACCGGCAATTTGATCCTCCTTCACGGTCTATTTCTATAAGAAAGTGCGACATACATACATTTCTAGATCCCGGATTCTATATGCTTATTTACTTCTTCTGTGGCATACCAATGATCTGTTACTGATTTCATGGTTTCTCTGATCTTTTCCCTCTCTATGTATACACACCTTGTATTGTTGATTTATGCTGTAAAATTTTACCAGTATATTTCTGAACTGTTTATAAATAGGATTAGCAGAACGATAAATAGATATGTATCCATAGTGAAGTGCGTTTCGTATTTCCATGTTCAGTATGTTTTCCACTTTCACTGCATCAATACTCAATTTAGAGCATGCTACAGTATAGAAGGGCACTGCCACATCACCATTTGATTCAGAAACAAAACCTTAAAGCTCTGCACTCGGTCCATTGTAGAATCTGGGGTGTTGATAGCAGTGAAAGTTTCCTTGAAATATTTTATTCTTAAGGGCCATTGGAATGGAGACTAAAGATATCTTAGAAGTAAAAATATCAGGGATTTACCTAAGAGCAGGGCAAGCTTGCCAAACGTTTGGGCTTTTCCACACTGGTAAGGTGAATTCCGTATTCCATATCATGGAATAACATTAACTCTGACTACATAACCTTGCATGATATGTTTGGTGTGGAAATAGATGAACCTAAATTTGGTTGGTTTGACCTTTTGTGCCCTCTTTTAATCTGGAAAAATGTCAAATACCCTCTTCTCACTGCTGTGCTTAACTTATACCTTTGCTGTCTATTTTCTTGTCATGGTGAAGATCACTAGCCACTATCCTCAACAAAAGTGGCAAGGAGATATGATTTAGGTGTAGAACATTGGAAAAACTGCATATCATTTTTAGAAGTTTAGGTAGCTTCTTTTCCAGCTCATCTAACACTACGAAACTTTGTTCTTTTCCCTGGTGAGTGGCACTATAAAATAATTGCTTGAGTGACATGCTAAGGAGAGCATTCAAATTAAAACTACTTAACAAGTTGGGTAGCAGCATGCTCATTGTAGCTGTCAAGAGAGAACAGAAAAATAAAATAAGTATTATTTTTCTGTATGGGCAGCATGATTATGCTGGCAGCTGTAGTTTCCCCATGCACATGCGTACTTATCTCTTAAATAGTGCTTATTTATCACGACTGCAACCAGTGGCGATTCTAGGAAGACAATAGAGGGTAGGCTGAAATGATAATTCACTAAGTTCTGATAGCACAACTATGGAAAATATACTCTCCTGCAATTCAAAAAATTAATACATCTCAATAGAATTACTTGTCTGCTGCTTTTAAGCCTCTTCTTTGCTTCTTTTCTGCCAAACGAAACAGGAAAAAAGCTCCAATTGATAGCTGAAGCATTTAGCATACCTATTTGAAACTTTTTTGTTAAAATCGGAGGGTAGGCTAGAGCCATATGAAGCTCACCCGGTAAAATCGCCCCTGACTGCAACTGCCGCCTGTCTGCTCCCCAATAGGAAAGTTTATAGTTTGCTCAAGATGGTTTCATGCTGTCTGGATTTCTTTTGTGTTTGCATGGAATAGCTTCATGTTTACTTGTTGCTACATCAATTCATGAGATCTTCCATAAATGTGAGATAAAGCATATATATGTTTACTACCTGTTGGATCTTGTCCAATTGCCATAAAACCGAACTGCATGAGGTACTGTGATATCGTCAGGGCACATGTAGGCTGTCAATGGTACATCAGCACTGTCCTATCCTGAAATGTTCCACACCCTTGGAACAGATATCTGTTTATCTCTTGATGGAGTTATTTCTGATAGCGATGGTTGCTAGTGACTTCATGCTCTCCATCTACCCTAGTCACATTTATTTGGTGTGTTGCAGCGAGGCATAGATGTTTATCATTCTCCTCCATGCCCGCTTAATCACGATTTATGCCTGATTGTGATGATTTGGAGGGTGTAATCTGTCTTAATATCTCTGCAACATCTCAAACATGGTCACAAGATGTTGTTTTTGTTCCTTAAAGAGTTTTAACTTTTGACACCACCAAAATACTAATCTGCACTGCATCGATGTTTGTGGTTCTAGCTCTGCAATTCATTTGTGCTACTGTTGCCGTATTCTCATTCTGCTCCTTGAGCTTGTCATGATGTGATTTTGTGAACTTAAGATGTACACGATTGCGTAGAAATCAATCTTATTTAGTCAATTTTCCTGTGCGCACCTTTGTTTCTTTTGTGAATCATTAGCACTGCTGCCGTATGCAATTATGCAGCAGAACCAGCATAATTACCGGTGGCTTAATAGCTGAGCAAGATCACTATATATAAACCTCTCCGTTTCATATAAGTTTGTTTAGTGCATGAAGCATCTCCTGTGGTTGAATCGGAAGGTGTCATGATTGACATGCGAGTCATGCTGCTCTTAAAATACCAGCAGTCACTATAATGGCTCACACCACTTACCTTCTTGCAATAGTATTACACTAGATTAAGATTAGGTAAGTCTGCCTGGACAATGTCATGCTGAAGTTTCTTTTTTAAAACCTCGTATATCTTGGGCACCATCCCTAGTGGGGGATCTCTTTTTTTCTCATCAAAAGCGATACATGTGGGTGCTTGGAGTTGGAGATACCAACATCTGTTTCTTCCTCAGTGGCAGTTTTATTCTGTGTGACAGGGGCACTTTGTGTTCGTCCAATCTTTTCTGAGGCTTTGTTTGCACTCTTTTTCAACACTTCGCCTGGACATGGCCGTGCTTCTTTCCCTCCTTGGGTAGTTTTTTGAGATGCAGAAAGAAGTGCAGGGTTATGCCTCATTTGCCCAGGGTAAAAGAGAGGAAATGCACTTTTTACCGTCTAATTTGACGATAGTTGCTTAAATTACTGGGATATGCAAATATTTGTTCATTATACTAGGTTATTCTACCCAGAAGTTTCGCTTTTTACAGACTATTTTTTACCAATGCGACGCTCGAGCCGATAAATTTCCCAGATATATTTGTAATCAATTCATACTCCGTCCGTTTATTTTTTCCTTGCCTGTACGCCTCAACCTGAACAGGATTACTAAGAGCATCTCCAGCAAGCCCCCTATGCAAACCCCCATCCGGATAAAGTAAGGAAAGTGACAAAAAAGATCTCCAGCAAAGCCCCCACCCCTGCTCCCATTTCTCCGCGCCCCCCATCCCTCCTCCGACTCCCCCCATCCCTGGGGGCTCGGTCGACGGCCCCCATCGCTACAACGGCGCCAACGTCTGGGCGGCGGAAGGCTCCACTCGCGCTATCTGCAAGGTTCGTCTCCTGCCCTCCCCTCCGACCCATTTAGCTGCCACCGCGAGCCGAGCTGAGAAGATCCCGCCGTCGCCCAGATCCGGAGGAAGGGAGAGAGAGACACACACACTGGAACGAACCTGGGAGAGGGGGCCGCCGCGGTGGAGGAGCTGGAGCTAGCTGCTGCTGTTGCCGTGGAGCAGGGCCGCGGCGGCGAGGGGCCGGACGAGGGGCCGGGCGAGGGGAGCCAGGAAAGAGGGGAGCGGCAGGGAGCTCGAGCCGGGAGATCGGCCGCCGGTTGCTGCTGTTGCAGTGGAGCAGGGCCACGGCGGCGAGTGGACAGGCGAGGTGCGCGGCGAGGGCACGGCGGGGGATCCGGGCGAGGGACGCGGTGGGGGAGCTGGGAGAGGAGGCGGCCGAGGGGCTGGGCGCGGTGGGGGAGCCCGGCGAGGAGCTCGGGGTGAGGGACAGAGGGGCTCGGGAGAGGAATAGAGGTGGTGGGGGAGATTGAGGGGAATAAATTGAAAATTGAGGAAGAAATTTAGGGGAAAAAGAAATTGAGGGGAGAAATTGAGGGAGAAGTTGCTACAATTTGTGATGATTAAATTGTATGCATGTTGATGTAGGGTGTTCTAATGGCTGATGGATTCTATTCCAACCTCTTGGCTGGCAATGTCGGATTGGATGGCATAAATTGGGGAGAATCACAGGATTCGCACGTACGTGGAGATGAACAACCTACCCCTCCCCTGAGACTAAACTTGAAGAGGTCCAAAAATTTTACCGTGAATGAAGACAATGTGTTAGTGGATGGATGGCTCGAGATCAGTCAGGATGCAGCCACAGGGAACGAACAATCTCGTTCTTCTTATTGGAAAAGGATCTATGATTACTTCCATGCCAATAAGAAAGAAGAGTCGGATCGTTCTCAAAATTCCCTCCAACATCGTTGGGCTACTATTCAAAAACAAGTTAATAGGTTCTGTGGAGCTTACGCGCAGATTTTGAGTAGAAACCAAAATGGGATGACACAGCAAGATAAGGTAAAAACCTATGTTTTTAATTTTCTTGTAACTTCATATGTTGTGTGCGATTTTAATAATGCATGTCTACTTAATGCAGCTAACTCAAGCATGTATTAAGTACCAGGCAGACGACAAGGCCAAGAAACCGTTTGTATTAATGCATTGCTATGAAAAATTGCATCACACTGAAAAGTGGGCATCCCGGTTGCCTCACAAAAAATAGAAAAGGACCTCCGATGCTAGTCCTGGTTCGTCTACTACTGGTACCAACGCAAGTGTGTTTGAGGATGAAGCTATATCTCCCTCCGAAGATGTTCCCTCTAGAACAAGACCAATTGATAAGAAGACGGCGAAAGAACTACTACGACGAGGTAAAGGTTCTACCTCTATAGATGATACTAGTGTCATTGATTTCATGACTGGTATGTGGTCTGCAAAGAGGGATGACACGGCAACAAGGGAGGCCAAGAAACAGGAGCGCTTTGATCAAGCAATTGCATTAGAACAACAGAGGGTTGCAATAGAACAAGAAAAGGTACACATCAAGAGAATCATGGAAGAACAGAAAATAATGACCATTGACATTAGTGGTATGGATGAGCAACAACAGCAGTACTACAAGATGTTGCGGAGTCAGATCCTTGCTCGACAGTCTAACAGCTCGGGTTGAGCTATTAGTTGTATGAACCATTTGGCTTATGAAGTATTTGTTATTTTGTTGTACTCTTCAATTAGTTGTATGAACCATTTGGCTTATGAAGTATTCGTTATTTTGTTGTACTCTTCAATTAGTTATATGAATCATTTGACTTATGAAGTATATGTTGTAAGAACCATTTGGATTATGAGCTACTAGTTGTATGAACCATTTGGATTACGAAGTATATGTTGTATGAAAGAGGTGCTCGATTATACGGAGAAAATAATTGTATACATCATCATAAATAAACTACATTGCGTACATCATCATAAATAAACTATATTGTTCCTCGAATTTGCCATAGGTGCTCAATTAGATCATCTTGAAGCTGAGAGTGAACTTGTTTGTTTCGAATATCACTGTGAATTTGCATAAACTGGGAGAAAGAAGTTGTGTGCTCATGAGAAACTGTCACCCTTTCTCCCACATGATCGTAGTTGAAGTCTTCCGAGCTTCTATGCTCATCTTCAATTATCATGTTATGCATGATGATACAAGCAGTCATGATTTCTCCAAGTGTCTCTTGATCCCAAAACCTTGCTGGTCCACGAATAATGGCAAAACGAGATTGGAGAACTCCAAAGGCTCGTTCGACATCCTTCTTGAGCTTGGGAGAAATTTTTCTTCTTGTTCCCTATTGGATTTGATATTGTCTTCACAAATGTGGCCCATTACGGATATATGCCATCTGCAAGGTAATACCCCATTGTATAGTTGTGACCATTAATGCTATAATTCATTTCAGCAGCTTGACCTTCGGCTAGCTTTGCAAAGACAGGAGAATAGTGAAGAACATTAATATCATTGTGAGATCCTGGTAAACCAAAGAACGAATGCCAAATCCAAAGATCTTGTGAAGCAATAGCTTCCAGAATGATTGTTGGCTCGCGGACATGGCCAGAATACATGCCTTGGTATGCTGAAGGATAATTTTTCCACTTCCAATGCATGCAATCTATGCTCCCTAGCATTCCTAGAAAACCCCTTCGCTCTCTAGTGGCAAGTAATCTAGCAGTATCATCATCATTTGGAGATCTCAAGTACTCATCTTCAAAAACCTCAATAACAGCTTTGACAAACCTTCTAAGCTCTGAGCAATACGACAATAATCATCCGTAGCATCCGCTGGTACTCCATAAACTAGCATTCGGAATGCTGCAGTGATCTTTTGCAAAGGAGATAACCCAAGAATGCCACCCCCACTTCTTTTCTGCATAAAATACCTATCATGCTCTTTTACAGCATCCACTATGCGAGTAAACAAATCACGATGCATTCTAAACCTGCGTGGGAAAAAATTATGAGAAAGGAGGATCAACAAGAACGACGGATCAACAATAACATATGGACTAATTGCAAACCTGCGCCGAAACATCCTCGGGGTGTAGACAGGATTCTCTGAAAAGTAGTCATTGTATAGTCTGCAGTGACCGACTTCTCTATCGCGATGAATAACCTGACGTCCCAGCACAGAACCGCCATGGCGTGGAGCATTGAGCCGCTCATGTTCTCGGTTTGCTAGATATGCTGTACCCATATCGAGTTCCTCGTCGTCGTAAGACGACGACGAATCCAAGCACATTTGCAGGGCGAGGCTGCGGCGACTCATTGCGCTGCGGGAGAGGAGACAGAGAGCTGGGGAGAGAGATGTGGGAGAGGAGAAACAACCAGGATTGTGGGAGATAGATGTGAGATACGGGCTTGCATATATAGACCTTGCAATTATAGCCGTTGGAGTTTAACCGTTGGAAATATAGCCGTTGAAAATATAGCCATTGGAAATATAGTCATTGCAAATATGTCCGTTCGAAATATAGCCGTTACAATTACAGCCGTTACAAAAATAACCGTTACAAATATATTGTTAGTTACAGAAAATTAATAAAATATAGGAGAGGGGAATATGAGGGCCGAGATTTAGGGGTTTTGCTGGAGTGGAAAGAAATATGGAAGAGGAATCTTTTAGAAAGAGCCCCAATTTAAAGATATAGGGGATCAAATTAGGAGCTTTGCTGGAGATGCTCTAAGAGTACCAAATTCGGCACGCTAATATGATCTGAGAAAGGCAACAGTTAAAGGCTGGTAATGAGATGACGCCATCTAAATCAAGAATGAGAAGGTGTACATGCAAGGAAAAGAATTTAATGGAGTATGAATCCTCACAAATATATCTGGATGATTTGTACATAGACTTGATCTACTCATAGATCGATGCCACCTTGTGTCCAACGTGGCGCCTCGAGGTGGGCCCGAGATGTCAGCTTGCGAGCGGGTCGGGCAAACATAAGAACCCGGTAAAAATCGAAAAGTTTTTCAGAATGACCTAGTACTAAGTTGCAAAGATTTGCGAATCCCAATAATATAGGCAACTAGCGTCAAATTAGACTTGCAAAAGTGTATGGTTATGACAGGCCCTACAAGCATGTTCGAACAGTTTAGTTTGCACAGCTTGTTCAGGAAAATTTCCTGGTCCGCTGCCAAATAGAACTGTGATGCTTCTCTAGAAAAAAAAAGGGACTCCAGAAAAAGAATCGTGATGTTGGCCAGCCTATCAGCCTGGCGTACAAACAAAAGGTTGTGCTCCTGAATATGTTCCTTCCCGATTTTAGTCTATGCTTATTTTGTCTTTTAAAAAAGAAAGAAAAAAGATATACATATGCGGACAAACACCGCCAAGCATGCACACATCCTACAACGTGTGTGCACACCCATCAGAACATCTCTTAACACACGGCTTGAACCGCGGAGTCTAAAGATAAATCTGTGATCTCACAAAGCGCGGCCAAATTGTATTGAACTAATAACCGCAGGGAACGAAGAATCAAATTGGAACAAATTTGGTAAATATGGTATTCTGTACGACATAAGGTTTCATTTGGAAAACAAAACAAAAAATATACTCGTCAATATTGAAGAGAAAAGTCCGAATTCCGAATTACCAGACACATCTAAACTATCACCTCATTCCCTGCAGGTGGAAACGGCCGGGAACGAATGGGATAAAAAGAGGGCGATGAGAATGGAATCCCATTAACAACTAACGCCAACCCCATCATGCAGGTGCTGCGCCGCAACCTCTCTCTTCTTCCTCCCTGTCGGCTCATCCACATACCGTGGACCCGCCCGAGTTTCCCTAGCTTATCCCCTTGGTAGCTGCTCAGTCGATTAAGACGGATCCAGACGTACGCCTGCCTCGGCCTCGCCTCTTCCATTTTCTCTTATCTTTTTTTTAGCTGGAGAGAAAGTGATTGACGATGATGAATTGATGGTGTGATGTGAGACGACTTGACTTGGCCGTGTACTGATTAATTTACCGTGGTTACGGACCATAATGATGTCCTTCGTTGCTGTCGGACCTCAAACAGATCAACCACTGCAATCACATACATGAACAAGGTGGTGAATACTTGTCTCCATTTAGCTGATGTGTGGTTGCAATAAACTGTGCTGATACCTGCTACAGTTTTTCTACTCTCTCTTGTTGGGTCCGTCCGGGCATATATAGCACAAAAAACATGTCGCCTGCCCGTCCCATCAGGCATGAGCACGGCACGCTTTTCGTGCAGCCAGCAGCTGGGAGTCATGTTTCTGTACCGAACAAACTCGCATTTGCGAAGTTGCGAAGCAGTACGGTAGTCGTCGATTGGACGGAACTGCTCCTTGCTACACGCGCACGACAGCGAGCAGGCCGGCGAGACACGGATGCCGTGCTCGCGTTGGACTGAAGCAGCGGCAGCCGTGCCCGTCAGCTTATCCCAGATCGCCAGGCGCAACAATAGATGTTCGGGTTGGTTTTCTCCTCCTTCCTCTCCGGCAAAGAACATGGCGGCACCGTTCGATCCAATCTGGCGTTTTGCTCACCGTGACAACATGGCCAGCCTGCGTGCTACTCCATTCAGATTCCTTCACCTGAGATGGGAGGATAAAGTATTACGGTTTCAGATCATCGAACTATAATAGGGCATTTGGTATCAGTGTGACACACTCTGCCAGCTCTCCTGGCATTGCATGGCATGTGCGCATCATCTCGGCACATGACTCTGGTTAACAAACAGCGTCATGCGCAGATTGACTATAGTGCCAACACCCACCTACGTCCACTTCAGATCAACACCTGCAGAAAATGATCCATGCAGGTCTGCAATGCTGATTTGTGCAGAGCGAGAACGGACAGATGGGCATGTCAACAGAGACCGAATAACACCACTTTTGCAACTGCTATATGTAGTCGACAAATCACAAAAAAGCAAAGACTGGTGCCATCAAACAGGAAGAGAGAGGTTATTGAGAATCAAGGTGATCCTTCCTTGCGCTGTTGAAGGAGATCGTCGACATACATGCAGATGATTTCTGTATCCTGTACAAATGTATCTTGTATAAACTCGAGGGCGCAGATACAAAAAAAAGGCAAACCCTCCCTAATATCAACTTGACCTTCTGGCTGATTTGGCATTCTAAGGCTAAAGGAAAGAATAAAAGGGGACAGAACGGAGCCCTGGCCTCCACAGGAACAAAGAGTTGTGCAGCGTCTACACAGAGGTGAGCATGTACACAAAATGGAACTACCCAAGCTTGTTAGTCGTCAGGGCGGTGAATCTCGCCCATCAAGATGCGGTTACTGTGGACTTTGAAGCCAAGAAGTGAAGGGTCGATCTGCTTTCCTTTCTTTGCTTTCTTCTTCACACCCTTACCACCCAGGCCGCCGTCCACAGATTCAGAGGCATCATACTGCAAGCCAGGCTTCTTTGTGCTCTTCAGCATTTCACTGAATGAAGGACCAGAGGCATCTGGATTGGTGCTTGGTGGCATGCCTAATGTCCCTGTCTCTTTGTTGGCTGAAACAGGGGCTTCCACAGCATGGCCTCCTGAGGTGACTCCTGATTCCATCTTATGCTCTGCACAACAAGAGTACTATATCAAAAGCCTGAAAACAAGATAACATAAAATATCATGACCTATCTCCTACTGGAATTCTTCCATTAGAGTATAAAGCGGAACACTTGAGATTATCTGTGAATGTACTGGTCAGGTGCTAAAGATAGGGCTCAAACAAGCCATCACATCAACAGAAATTCAGAACTGCTCAACTGCTAGCAAGTAACACAAGAACGACAATAAAGTAGAAGATGGTGGCCATGCAGTCCACGCTCTAGATCTTCTTCTGTTTTTAATCTTGAAAGTGAACTTCTCTTCCAGCTAGCTGTTTCTAGATATTCTCTGACTTGATATTAACCTGACTGCAGATATAAGAGTTTCACTGAACGAAACACAGATAGTTTGCACGAGGCGTACCATCAGAGGATGCAGAAGATGCATGGGCTGCCTTCTTCAGCCTAATGGCAGAAGACAGATCCGTTGACACTGCCTGAGATGTAGCAGTGTGTAGGTTTGTTGTGCGCTTTAGCAAGGAATGAGAGCTCCCTTTTGAAATGCCAGTATCAGCCCTGCATATGAAAAAATCACATACATGATTGCACTAGAAAACCAATTTTGTGTTCACATGCACAAAGTGGGCCAAAAAAATACAGAACTGGTCTCCGAAGATAAACAAAGAACATTGTATATACAGTAACAGAGTACTAAAAGAGTCATAACTCTGTACAAAATCAGTTTGCAGAAAAGTGTCTATAAGCGTGGAGAACCTAACAAGAATCATAATACAGATTAGAAATAGCCTATGCTCTTAGGTAATTAAACATCAAAACTTGGACGACCATGCAAATAAAATATTAGACTGGCTTTTTGCAAAGAGAAAAATGTATGATCAGTAAAGGAAGTTCGCTGTGAGGTTTCAAAAGGGCACTTGAAAATAGAGAGTTGCAGCTACAAAGTTCAGAATGATACCAGTTGCTGACTGCTTCTTCAGAAAAATCAGTGTCATCCCCAACCAAGTTCACACTAGAACCCTGCCTTTTCCTCCTGGGTACCTCATTCACATTCCCAACCAATTGATTAGCGGATGCACTCCCACCCATCACATCTGGAAATTCTCCCCTTTGAATATCAAGCATTGCCCCAGAGCTTGATCTAAGGCTCAATTTTCGACTGATCTCAATATTGTTATTTAAAGTATCTCGGGTAATTGATCCCTCCTGACCCAAATGCCCCGTTTTTGTAAGACGTGACCTTTCTGCAAGTGGATCATCAAAAGATAACCTGTCAACAGATGATATTAAAGGGTTATCTGCAGCAGGCTGTGCAAAGAGTAACGAAGGGTCTTTACGTCCAAATGGTGCCGTCACTGGAACATCAGAAAACCCCCGAGATTGCTGTGATTGAAGAACCAGTTTTTGATGGATCATATCACTCAAATCTTGCTCTGGGTTCCTCTCATTGTTCATAAGTGATGCCCACACATGCGGGTTATCAATGGGAAGGTTCATTTCCACATTCCTCCTCTGCTTCTCTGCTTCAATTTGCAACTGGCTGATTCGTGAAGCTTCTATCAGGCTATTTTGCAATTGCCCATTGGCATCTGACCAGTTCCTTTCCAGCCTTCCCATGTGAGAACCAGACAGCTGCTCCTGAATCCTGTGTTGCTGGGGATGAACCCCTGAAGCATGCATAGGCATTTGGCCTAAAGAATATAAATCACCATGTGTTTCTAACTGACCAAGGCCATGATGACGTGCAAGGGCATTTACAGCATCTGGATTTGGTAAAGGAGCGCCACCAGGCAAAGAGCCAGACCGCTCAAGGGAGTGAATACCTTGACCTCCCCTATGCAATCGCTCATGCACAGATAGGCTTCGGTCGAGATGGTCATGATGCTCCACAGATGAAGACCTCTGAAGGGATTGCAGAAGATCGAATTGATTGAGTCTGCTTTGATTTGGACTGGTTCCTGAGCGGATAAATTGACCAGGGTCGTCCATTGGCCAGACCCCACTTAAATGCCTTTCTTCCTCCCTGCCCGCATGCTGTCGCAGAGCATTGGCCAATTGTTGTGATTGCAGCTGATCATGGTGCAGGCCTAAAAGAATTTGCTGCTCCAAAGGAAGCATCTGCGTCTGATTTGAACGTGAGAGAACATCCAACATATCATTGTGTTGCTCCCTATGATGGCCATGCCCAAATTTTGCTTGAATAAGTTGTTCAATCGCTGCATCGTGCTGCCTTTGAAAATGATGAGGCTGGTGATGCAAGTCATTCAATAACTGTTCCCGAAGTAACACTTGATCGACCATGTTAGTTGGTCCAAAGTTTGAACTCTGCAATTGTTGCTGCAGCATTTGCTCAAGAATCAGCTGCTGCTGTTGCTGCTGCAGCAGCTGGGCTTGGCGCTGCTGCAGCTGCCTTTGGTGCTGCTCTTGCTGAAGCTGCTGGCGGTGCTGCTCTTGCTGAAGCTGCTGGCGGTGCTGCTCTTGCTGAAGCTGCTGGCGGCGCTGTTCTTGCTGAAGCTGCTGGCGACGCTGCTGTTGTTCAAGTTCAAACTGGACTCTCAAAAGATGCTCCACCTCAGGAACCTGTTGATTAATAGACTGTCTATGCTGGTGCAAAGAATCAAACACCTGCCCTGCAAATGGTCCAGGAAAATCCAAACTGTTACGAGCCATCAAGTGTTCCTGCTGCAGTTGCTCCCTTCGAATCTGTGTAAGCAGCATTTGCTCCTCAAAATTCAAATTTAGCTCAGGTTCAACCTCAGGCATTAGACCTGAAATGTTTGCATCATTTATGCTGTCCACCCTCCCAAGGTTAGCAGGCCACTCGTCACGTGCAACAGGGGCTTCATTCATCCTGCTAAGCTGCCCATGCCTGATGTTTACAGGTGGAATGTCCTTGGGGGCTGTAGGCTTGGGGTTTCTCCGCTCATTTACACCAAGTACATTTGATGATAGAGGCTGCTTCGGATGCATCCCTTCCAGCTCAGACCAAAGTAAGCCAAGGGGACTGAGTTCATTCTCTCTCGGGGCATCGTGCTGGGGCAGATTAGCTTCTCCCACCCCAGAACGGGAATCAAGTGATGTCAACTGGAAATCTGCACGGTCATTATCGAGACCCTGTAGAGATCGTCCCAGGCTGCTGCTAGGCCTCCCAGTGTACAACACTTCTGCAACAAGTATGGAGAAGAAAGGTGAGCATTTAACTGAAAACAAACACAGATAGGGCAAGGGACTCAAGAAAAATATTATAACTCTGAAAATGAAGGAAACTAACCTTCAGCATCCTGACTCACTGTTTCAGGAATGTGCTGCTGATGAATATCAGGGTTTGCTTCAGCTTTTTCTGTTTCAGGTGAAGGGAACCAACTGGCACGTGACTGTACTGGTGCTTCATGGTCATCTCTTTTAGGGTTGACTGCATGACTTTCAGTATCCCCTTTAGACGTTTTATCACTCTTCCCAAAAGAACCAGAAGTAGGAAGTGCATCTTCAAAATTATTATGCACAGAATCCGTAGATTCAGCACTTTCACCACGGGATACAGGTGGGAGAGATTGGGGCTTTTGTCCAAGGTATGGCATGAGCTCAGAAAGTGGGCGGAAAGGAGCTTCGTCTCGAGCCTGAGCTAGACGCACAGGTAGCTCCAAACCAAAATATCCATCCTCATACCAGGACACTATATCAGTACCCATAAATGGACCCTGCACACCTCCTTGTGGATCCAGATAATATAAGGTCAACTCCTCTGGGTAATTAGCCTGGCCACTAGCTTTTATGTTTGTGTAACTAGCCTGGCCAGTAGTATAGTCAGTGTGTACATTAACTTGAGTATTTGAATCATCGGGTAGCTTAGCACTAAGATCGTTATCAGCACTTGACTTAGTTACTTGATCAAACTTTGTATCTTCCCGGATGCCAGAAAGCCCATATTGATTATTGGGAGCATTTTCCTCGGTACGTTTCTTTGGTGGATATGTAATACCACTTGAGAACATTCCTTCATTGTAGAAGGCATCCTTCTCCGATATTAAAGCAGCAGATCCTTCATGACCCAACCCAATAAACGCTTCAGTGCCTTTATCCTTGTTGTCATCAACACCACAAGCTGGTTCTGAAATATTAGTTGTATTTAGAATTTAGGTGATACCCAAAACAAAAGGAAAAAATACAGACAGTAATACATGCAATTTAGACCTAAAGAATGATAATCACAAGTAACATCCCATGATGTCCATACCTTCAAGCTCTTTCTTTCTATCTTTTTGGAGTGCAGTTGTATTAGTCACTTCGCTGCTGACAACCTTGCCCTTCCTGATATCTTCCAAAACAGCCTATGAAGCGCACACGCAGATAAATAAATAAATAGAAAAGTAGTGACAAAAGCTTAGTGGTGAACGGCCACTGTAAAAGAAAGTATGAAGGAGATAACTATTGTGTTACCTCTTCATCAGTATCAGGTGTTATGAAGGCTAGTGGTTTAACAGAAGTAGAGAGTGTTATTGAAGGAACTTCATCCAGCATTCGGTGGCCATCATCAAAGGATGACACAGTCTTTTGTTGCCTGTATATGTCAAGAAGTTTCCCTCTTGGGTAGCGATAAGCACCAGCAGTTGCCGCACGCCTCCCATGCACAGGTGGAGCACCAATTGGTCCAGCAGATGATGGACGGCTGAAGGATGGGACTGAGTTGGAGTTTGCCCTGCCTCTTCCTGGGGCAAAACCAACATTGGAATCCTTCACACGTCCTTTCTCCAATCCAAATCCTGGAGCAGCACGGTATGTTGCTGTACCAACGGAGTTAGTCTCCTGCCGATGACGAGGTCTCCATTTATCACGAGAGTCTGACTCAGGCAGCATCCTTCCAGCAAATGTCTGTTTCTCACCATGAGTTTCATCCTTTTCTGCATCGATCTTCTTTTCTGATCTGGAGTCCTTCTCCTTGTCATCAGGTCCCCATCTCAATGACCATTTGCCATCACGCCTACCTTCATTCCCCGAATTGCGTGTCGAGCCATCATTCCACCTTTCAGATGCAGGAGGTGCCCGTGAATCATTGTTGTCTCTTGCAGAAACATTTTTACGATTGTCCACATCCCGGTCCACTTCCTTCTTGCGCTCCCTCCTCCCAAGTAAGCTTGTCTCTCTTTCCTCATCAAGCCAACGAAGACTGCTGTCAGCATCAAATACATTCCGCCGGCGTTCTTTCTTATCCCCGGTCCCTTCCAGCATCCTTACATCCTTCTCAGGAGGTTCAAGCAAGGACCCATGAGGCGCTGAAATCTGCAAGCGAGCGTCCTGCATAGTCAAACACTTGTACCAGCGACGAATAAACGCCCAAAGTAAAATAGCACCACCTTAAAACTTCTCACTACAACTACAGTCCCACACATCTGAATGGATACACATAGGGAACATAGGTCACAAACCTTCGCATCACTTGGTTTGGCATAAAGCCACTGAGGGGACAGAGGAATGCTGTTCTCTAGGTGCTGCTGATCTGCATAGCAAAAGATTTTCAGGGTCAACGACTCAGCAAAACCATGCTATCACTCGTGCATACGCACGCACCAACTCACACACACCCTCAGACTCCCACCCACACGCAGGAACAGGTCCACACATGCACACTAGCAAACACACAGTAGAAAGCATTCCATTTCCATAACAAAATCCTACGTACGTTAGCGTAAAAAAAACCTATGTGCCGTAATAATTCTTCAACGCACAGCCAGAAAATCTCCGAACCGAAGCAACAATGATGTGGTTTCGCGGGGAATTGTTCGTACCTTTCGATTCGTCGACGAATCCCATGGCGGCGGCGGTGGTCCTATCCTCCTCGATCCCAAGCGACAACCCATCTGCGGAACAACCACAAATCAAATCGGGCGCGCACACCAGTCAATCACACAGATCTAGGCCCAGGCCAATCCACGAGCGCGGCAGATCGGATCTCCCGCAGCCTGGGTAGCGCAGATCGGGCGGCTCACCTTTGCCGAGCGCCGCGAATCGATCCAGCTTCCTCTCGGCCATCGCGGCCTCGCGGGATCCGAGCGTGGGGTGGGGGGAGTGAGCTAGGGTTTCGTTGGGGCGGCGGCGGCACCGCGCGATCCGAGGGGAGCGAGCAGACGGAAGCGGCGGCGGCGGCGGCGGCGAGGGGAGGCGAGCGAAGGGGAGGCTAGGGTTTTGAGAGGGATGCGTGAGGTCGCCGGAGAGGGCGTGCAGGGGAAGAGCGGGTTGGGTTGGGACTTGGGAACGGGATGGGAACTGTGTGTTTCTTGGGGTGGCGAGGCTTTTTTCGGCTGCTCGCTTCGATGGGCTTGGAGAGGAGAGGAGAGGAGATGATGGGAGCCTGCGAGGGCCAGGGCGATCGAGAGGGGATAAAATGATAAAATTGTATTTTAGTGAACATTTTTCCTCTCTTTATTTCTTCCTAGCTAGACAGTATTGTCAAGTTTCTCTTTGATCCACGGGATTAACACAAGAGTAGAAGAAAAAGGTACCATTTCGATGTCACGTATTTTTTGATCCTATGTGGTTGTAGACAGGAATTGCTCCAAAAGATGTGAGCTAATAAAATTTACTTATAAAATATATAGTGCAGATGAATTTTCAGAAAAAAAATCATAAATTACAATCATACAAACCAAATGTCTCACGTAACAATATTCACACGGATTGCAATCATCCAAAGAGACTTTGGATCAATCAGACCCTAAATGAGGAAAATATCAAAGGATAACTTGACCCCTTATATCCTGGAGTATAATATAAAGTGATGTCACATAATTTTCTTGGAGTATAAAGTTGTCATATGGCTAGCATAAACCATGCGAAATTGCGAATACATATTTTTTAAAACTAATTGCACTCCTACTTTATATTTTAAACACAGTTCGTGATTATAATCATGTTGAGTCCTAATATCCACACCAAATCAAGTTTCTAATTCATTTTGCAGTAAATTACGCAAAACCGTTGTTTTTCAAGGCACTATACATTTGAGGAACGATTTCACATAGCTAAGGACTTCGGAGCATTTTTATATCACAAAACTATATGTTTTAGCCCGAACTGTTACGTATCACATGAGTGTCAGCATCTACTTCCAAATCAAACGGGAAAGTCCAGGGTGCACACGGGGTGCCATGTGCATCTATTATTTTAAATTTTTGAAAATCACACATTTGAGTTTTAAAATTTTTTAAAAAAATTCATACATGTATATTATGGAGTGAGGTATGCATGGTTAAATTTTTGTAAAATAATATATCCATTTATGACCCGTGCAAAAAAAAAGAACAAAACACCCTGGGTTGTGAACAGTAGTGAACAGTACACAGTCGTAAATAGTATATATATTTATTTTTTTACACAGGTCACAAATAGAAATATTATTTTACAAAAATTTACCTGTGTATACTTTATTCCATCATAAACCGGTATGAATTTTTTCAGATTTTTTTTAAAACTTATACATGATTTTAAAATATTGAAAAAATCTAATGGGTGCACATGACAAAGCTGTACTCCAATCAAACCCGTAATATTGCTGCGGCCTAGGCCATATACCGATGCCAATGCACAGCCAGTGTATAATGAATTAAGCTAGATTCTAGTACGTGCAGTGAATTTTGTTGAAGTTTAGTAGTGTAGTGAACTACGGTGTACTTGTGCATGTATCTCCACGTAGCCTGTAGCCTTGTCATCGAGGCAGTGCCTGCGCGCATCTCTCGTGAAATAAGAAGCAGACATGAGGGTCCGTCGGGACGGCGGGGCGTAACTGCTCGAGCTAGTACATTTGACTTTGTGATACAAAATGGTCTCGAATGCATAGCAATGCAAAATTGTCGCTTAAATCCGTAGTTCCTCGGCAGTTTGAACGAAATATATGTAGTTTCGTGAATTTTGCTCCTCACTTTTTTCCGAAGGGAAAAACACCGAATTTCCCAGGAGTATGTATTATGACAGAAGAAAGAGCTACTTTAGAGCAAATCCCTTGAAAAAGGTCTATCCTAAATACTGAAGTATAACGCTTTGTCCGAGTAGAGCCCTTAACTATAAAATCGTATATTAAACCCCAAACTTTCTCCCTGCAAAAAAAATAAATAAACTTTCTAAAACCATTCAATCTTAACCCTACCCTGGTTTTGAATAGTGGTTTTATATATATGGCTTTCCAAGAAAAATGTGAAATTTTTTACGGACGTAGGAAATGCTATAAGTAAATATCTACAAAACTTTATCAAAAAATATGATGATTTGTGCTATGTGCAAAAATGACAAAAGATAAATAGATTGTTCTTGTATTTTTCATACATAACACAAATAGTCATATTTTTGGATGATCTTTGCAGGTTCTCATGTTGTAATATTCCCGGTGTTCGTGAAATTTCTCAAAAGTTTATGAAACTTCAGAGGTTCAAAACCGATAGAGGTTTGGAGGGTAGTTTTGTTGCCCAAAGGTCTTAAAAAATCTAAAAAATGTTATGAGTCTCGAGAATGTTATAAAATGAGAAGCATCAAAATTAAATTCATAAAATAATATGACTAGTTGTGTTCAAAAAAGACAAAGAGATAAATTGATTTCTCTTGTCATTTTTGCATGGGACCCAGATAGTCATATTTTTGATGAATTTTTAGAGTTTCATAACATTCCCTACACCCAAAAAAATTCATATTTTTTGGAGAATCCAAAATGCAAAACCATTATATAAAATCAGGTTAGGGTTCGTATTAAATGGTTTTAAAAAGTTTATCGTTCAATATAGATGGTTTCATAGTTCATGATTCAAGACAGACTAGACACTATAATTCAGAGTTTAAAATAAACTTTTTTCATTCCCATTTTCAAGTTCATACTTGAAATGATGAAGGATGCTGCAATACAACGTACCGTAGTATATCCTGCCAAAGGTTTAAAATATTGCACAATGTGATATGTGACTAAAGTTTCCGTATGCATGTCAAGACTTAATGGCTCGTTGGGTTAGTGTCCACCAAATTAAACATTTACCCTAACAATTTGACCGTCATTATTGCCTTATAGAACGATTACACATGAAATCACTTTATTAAGCAAGTAGGAAAGGTGTACCCATAGTAATTAATCATGATGAGGAGATGATGCTACTAGAGATGTCGTCATTGGTTGTTACCAAACTGCCTCCACGCCAGACGAAAAATAAAATAAAACAAGACAGCCACTACAAATAGGCAAACTGATATTAGAATATGTAGTCATATTTCGTAGACATCGGATGTTGGTTCAATAGTAAGTTGGATTAGCCAGATCAGACGTACGTGAAAATATTATTGTTGTGATATAAAAACATATAATTAAAACATATGTAACAAACTTATTGTACCAATGTAACAACAACATGAATGCAACACATGACATATATCAGATTTTTAAGGAAACAATCCTGAAATTTCAGGAAACAAACTCCAAATTTAGTTGTTGAATCGACAATACTGCAACAAAGTGGAAACATTATTGTCGTGATACGGAGACATAAAACATAGGCAACAAATAGTCATACTTCGTAGCCGTCGGATGTTGGTTCAATGGACGATGAATTACCCAGATCTGACGTCCGTGGAAACATTATTGTCGTGATACAGAAATATATAGTTGAAACATAGGCAAGAAACTTGTTGAACCCACGCAACAACGACATGCATGTAATACATGGCGTAGATATAATTTTTTAAGAAAACCAATCCTGAAATTTTAGGAAACAAACTCTGCATTTAGTTGTTCAATCGGCAATGTTGCAACGAGGTGGAAACATTATCGTCCTGATACGAAAATATATAGTTAAAACATAGACAATAAACTTGTTGAACCAATACACACAATATGCATGCAACATACAATGTAGATCCAACTTTTAAGAAAATCAATCTCGAAGTTTCATAAAACAAATTTCAGATTTGATTATTGCATTGGCAATGGTGCAACAAAGTCATTCTACGATGGAAATAATTTCCATGCAATAGAAACATATATTTCTTGTGTGATGGTAAAAGTCCACCTAGCCCTTGTGTGGTTTAGGATGGATTGAGAGTTAATCTAATCTAGATGTGGTTTTGGTGATTAATGATAAACGGGGTTGTGGACTAACTATTTTCCTTGAGTGTTGGAACATGTATTGGTTAGGTACCACTTTGTAGGGTTACATCAAGATGATGAACCTACAATCTCGTGAAGCCCAATATCAATAATGCATGTGGTGATTGGGAGATAGATTCATGTGTTGAAGTCCTCAAATCAAATGAAGCATCAAGTGATCAAGAAGTAAATTTCAAGGATCAAGATATGGGTTCAAGGTGTGAACCGCATTGGATCAAGATGAAGTTATAGCGTAAGAGTGAAGTTGACAAAGATGGTCAAGAGTGGGCTCATGTGTTGAGCCATGGTGATCAAGACATGAAGTTAGGAGTTCAAGAGAAGAATACTAATGGTGGCTTCATGTGATCAAGTGAAGGTAAACAATTATGTATTGTATTATATGAACTAACCCCATGTGCTATGTGCTATGTGTATGTTGAGGGTTAGGTACCATTCATGGGCAAGCATCGAGAGGCTGATCGTATGTGCTCATGAGAGGATGACATCATAAGTCGATGGTCATCACGGCAAGCTCAAGATTGACATCATGCGAAGACATATGTTTGAGGCTTGTGGGTCCATCAAGTGAAGATGATTTCGAGAGAAAACTTCCTCATAAGGATTATGAGGGAGCTATATGAAGAAGACTTCATAAGGTGACGATGATCAAGGCGATTCCGCTTGGAGCAAGAAAGATGGACATCATCGAGCTCAAATAGAATACGCAAGGCAAAGGTATGTCTAGACTAGGTTTTTCTAGTTTGACCGGTCTCAAGGAGTTTGGAGAGAGACCGGGTTATAGGTTAGATAGCCGTACTATAAAGAGGGGCTATTGGATGATTAGCTTGTTCATGTCGTGTGTCGAGTGCTCAAGTCTTTGCATATGTTGCATATCGTCGTGTTTCCTTTGTGGTGGAGGTGTTAGAACTCGTGTTCTAGTGTGTCCGGAGGTTCCGAGGTGCGAGTGCTCGGAGGCTTCGGACGTAGTTCGATATTGCGTGTGTTGTTCCTAGGCTTGGTGTTTAGGTGTGTGCGATCCAATCGACCTAAGTGGTTTGGTTGATCGGCTAGGTTCGTGGACTCCGGGAGGTCCATTCCCGGAGTATATGACCTAAGGCAAACCCCAAGATGTTTCGGGTTGAACCAAGGTGTTCCGGGTTTGTTCAGAAGTGATCCGGGATCATCGAGTACTCCGTGGGAGTTGCTGTCCTGGAAAATCCGGACCCTCTGGGCTAGGGTTTGAGCCAGGGTCTGAGTTGAATTCGGAGGGTCCGGTCTAGGGTCCGGATGAGAGTCCGGGTTGTACAGAAGGTTTCTAGAGTGTCACCCGGAGGGTCCGAGTGAGGCTCCGGATCTATACTGGACAACCCGGACCTCAACCTGGAGGGTCCGGGTCAAGGGTCCGGATTTTCCAACGGTCACTTTTCTGACCGTTGGTGTGTACCCGGAGGGTCCAGGTCAAATCCGGACAGTCCGGATTTCCCAGATTCCTCTCCAACGGCTAGTTTTCAAGGTTGGTTATATATTGTCTCCACCTTGGGTTGGCTTGGAAGATGAGTTGATGCATCCATACTTCATTTATGAGCATCTCTAGTTCTTTCCTCCCTCTCCAAAGCCTCAAGTGCATGTGTTGCCATTTGTGAGGAGTGAGGGAAACATTTGTGCATAAGTTGCACAAGGTGTGTGCATAAGTTGCATTGCTGAGCACTCGGCGTCGATTGTGTTTGAGCGAGAGTCCGAGAGTCTATTACTCTTGGAGGCCACCGACTCCTAGACGGCTTGGTGGTTGTGGCTCGGTGATCTCCTTAAGAAGCTTGTGAGGAGGCCCGGGAGATTGTGAAGTGGTTGTGGAGCTTGCCATCTCCGGGAGTGGAGGAAAGAGCTGACCATAGTGAAGTGGCTTGTGAGAGAGCCCACCTTTGATCAAGCGTGATCGGGTCCTCAAACGGAGACGTAGGATATCGGTGGATATCTGAACTCCGGGTCATACATCGTTTGTCTCTTGTCTCCTTTACTTATCGTATTTCATACTTGCAATACATTACTTGTATATCTCCTACAGAAGTTGAATTGCTTGCTTATCACCCTAGTATTGCAAATCTTGATATATTAACATAGGGTGGTTATGCTCATATGAAAAACTAGCATATTAGGATTTGAGCTTATAAAAATCTAATTAGTATAATTCCACATTATGATTAAACTAAACCCGTAAGTGAATTTAAAAAGCCTATTCACCCCCCTCTAGGCGACATCTTAGTCATTAAGGTCCTTTCAATTGGTATCAGAGCAAGGTCTCTCTTTTAGGACTTCACCACCTAGAAAGTAAAGATGTCGACTAGTATATTTGTGCACATTGATTCACTTCTACTAGATGGCACAAATTATTTGTTATGAAGAACTAGCATGCTTAATAGATTTCAGACCATAGGTCCACAATTTAAGAAAGTTGTAGATGTGAGTTTTTCTCCTCTAATTGATTGGGATAATGACCTATCAGTTGAGGAAGAGAGAAATCTACATCTCAATGCTCAAGCTACTAATGCCATATTTGATGCTTTGAGTGTTGAAGTGCTGGAGTCGATCATTCCTCTTGAGGATGCCCACGAGATTTGGATCACCCTTGAAAGGAGGTATTGGTTCAACATTAACGAGGATGATCTTCTCTCGGAGTAGTCAATTGAAGATTGCTCTACTTCGCCTTCACATCAAGAAGACCAACCAATTGCCTCCACCTCCGCTTGCATGGACATCACACCATCATCTATTTCACCAATGTGCGACAAGGCACAAGGTAATGATACGGTAAGTGATGATGACTTGTGTGATGATGATACTATGCTTAGCTTTGATGATCTATGTAGTATAATCAAGAATGCAAAGCTTGTTATTGAAAAATTGAAAGAAAGTTGTGAACAGTGGAAGAATGCGTTTCCTTCAACCAAAAATTCACTAGAAGAATTAACTAGCTCTCATGTGCTACATGAAGTCTCAAATAAATATCTAACCAATTCTCATGAGGAACTAAAATTAGAACATGAGAACCTAAAAGATATTTACAATAATCTTTCTCTTGTCAATGCTACCTCTAACTCATCGTTGGGCTTACATGCCTCTAACAACAAAAGTAATACACTTGCAGATTTGTTAGTTCATGCATACCATCTAGTGCTACATTGCTTATACATAATGATGATATGATAAATTTGCCATGTTGCTCAAATTCCATTGCTTATGCTCCTCTACTTCTTGTGAGACTAATCTTATAGAGGAAACCAACAACTATATGGCTCATGATCTTGGTGGCAAGCTTATCAAAAGATCAAGAAATAAAGCTCCACCAAGAAGAAGATCAAAAAGGAGCAAGTCATGCTTTGAGTGTCACAAGCATGGACACTTAGCCATGGAGTGTGTCACGCCCCGAATTTCCGAAACCTAAAAATTAGGACTAACAAAAACTTTTTCGTTAATAATGTCAGTTGAAAATACACTTAATTAAAACTTTAGTTCAAATCATGGTGTAGCTAAATGCCAAACACGAAAACCCTTGTCTTTACCTCTATCGCTCTCCGTTTTGTCAAAACCCTAATTCCCCGAAACCTCGTCCGACAACGCGGACAATTCCGTTCAACACCTGATTCCATATGTGGTTACTTACTCTTACATTCCCGCCACAAATGCACCTCCGGCATCCATCCCCTTTCCTCCCTAGTCGGTGTACCCTAGACCGAGAACTGCAGCTAAGTACCCACACGGTACTTATGTGAAATTGAAGCATATACCTGGCACAGATCTCCTCCGAATGCCGTGATCTTTTGCCACCTACCTCGCCAGGTCATATCGTGAGTATGTGCACATATATACTGCCTTTATGTATGCACATACGTACTAAAGTCCTAACACTATACCATACCTTAAATACAATACTTACAACATATACATCGATATGTATCGACGGCACCCTACCAACGGCTGGACCCAAACCAAGGTGAATGGATTCCCGCGAGTCTCCATATCCCCTTTCCACCTTGCCGCACTCCGGAACCCTGGTTCCGAGCCCCGATTTCTCTTCTCCCTATTAGATCTACATACCACCAAAACCCTGATCGCGAGACTCAATACTCTTCGGCCCGTCCAAAAATTCCGGAAAGATTAGTGGGACAACCTAATAATATTCCTAACTCGGCTATAACATAAAATAACAATATCCAGTACCGAAAACATCTACAAACAGAATTAATGAACTTTAGAACAAACGGGAGCATTGCACTGCAATCCCTGGAGATACATTTCCAAAAATCTCGATAAATTTCCACAACGGTCCTCGTATAACTGGAAGAGCAAATATGTAAAATCATGGGCATGCCCAGTTCAGAAATTTTAAGAAAGCAGCATCGAACACCTTCGTGTGAATTAGCTCGTCGCATGAAATCATGAGCACACCTGAGGAATGAGCGCCAACTCGAAGTCAATGAGCCTCCCTTCTGTCAAATCAGCATTTATACTCCATGCATTCTACCAGCCAAGCACCTTTCGTCCTCTTCTATTTAAACCCTAGATTCTTGGCACGCTGTTCGCCCATGTACCATCCAATCCTTGCACCAGCTTCCGGTGCCTGAATCCCGCTGTGAAGACACTTTCCATCACCAATGCTGTGTTTCCATGAACACGTAGCATTGCCAATAAAAACTCGTGCCAACTTTCCCTGCTCACCCATGGACACGCAGCACCGCAACACACACACGCGACAGCAATGTTGGATGCCCAATTTTTACTGCAGGCACTGCTCCTCTTGCCACCTCTCCCCTTCTACAGCATTAGGCAGAGCTCTATTCTCACTGTCGTTTTGCTCCTGCCTGCGCCAACTCACCAGCACCTGTTAGAATCGGTGCCTAACTGCGCTGTAGTAGCAGTATTTGCCAGCTACCCATCTCCTCCTTTATTTCTTCATAACACCAACGTAAAAGCTACCCGAGCTACTCCATCTTCCTCTCCGTTCCTTCATCTCTACCGAGCTCCCAACTCCCCTTTGCTCTCCCCAACCCATCTCCTTTCCAGTTCCTCACTTCTTCCAGTTCCTCACTTCTTCCTTCGTGCGAGAAGCTCACCTTCCCTATTCCTTGCTCCTCCCCGCTACCTTGCTCTCAAATCCAAGCTCCCCTGGCCAGTGAGCTGAGCAATGGAAGCTGCCACAGGGCATCATTCTTCCCCATACCCGCTCCTTCCCCTTCTTCTACTTCTTCCCCAAGCAGCCGAACTCGAGCACCTCCGCCGCTCCCTTACCTCCATTCACTGCCGGCCCCGGCCGCCTCTCCTCCCCGGCATATCATCGCCCCAGGTCTCCTCCTCCTCTGTTCCTAGCTCGAGCTCCCTTATCCCCTCAGCTCCCACCGCTACGGCGGGACTCATCACCGGCGCCCCCTCAAACGCGCCGCCTCAGCTCAGTACCGCGCCGCCGTCCCGGTGAGATCTGCGCTAGCACCCGACGGCCGCTACCGTGCTACACCACCGTGGCCGATGAGCCTCTCCTCCTCCCTCCGGCTGTGGGCTCCAGCGCCGCCGCCACCCGCCTCGGCTCCGGCGACGCTCCTCCGGGGGATTGCCGCCGCCTGCCCCAGCCGCCCCTCGCCCGGCCGGCCACCTCAAGCACCGCCGCCGCCGTGACCTCTGCTCAAGTCGCCGCCGGCCCTCTTCCCTTGTCGCTGCTCCCGCACCGCCCAATAGCCACAACCGGGACCTCCAGAGCCCCGTTGTCGCCGCTGGATCCGCTGAATCCGCCGAGCTGCCGCCTTCGTGACCCACGCCGGCCACGAGCTCCATCGCCCCGCCACACCCGAGCTCCTTACTCCGACTATAAAAAGCAGCTCGAGCTACCCTCCACCGCACCAAGTTTTCCAGCCTCACCAAGCCACCTGTCCGAGCCACCCCAAAGTCAGCACGCTCCTTCTCTCGTTCCATAGCTGGAAACAAGCCAAGCCACCACCGAGCTCTTTCTCCCCAACCTAAAAGCTCCCATTCTTTCCTTTCGGTTCCGTGCCAATCCGAACCCCCTCGAGCCACATCGAGTTTCCTAACCAAGAGATCTGAGCCGGAGCTCCTCCCCATTTCCCCGAGCTTCTTCATTTTCTTCGGTCCGTAGCCACCGCTGGTAACCCTCCTGTCCCCTGTCCGAGACGTCGCCGCCTTGTCTTGGTACCGAACAGCAACCGGACCGAGTAACGGCCACTCGAGCAGGTAGGCGACCGAGCCGCTGATGCGTGGGCCATCCCTCGTGTAAGGCCCACGAACGGGTAAGTGTCGGCGCCCCGTGTAGTTCCCCGCCTTCCCCTTGTCAAGACGCAATTAAACTGTCCTAACCGAGTCCAGTGTCTGGTAGTTGAAAAACATGACAACCCTAACCATTTCCAGCATATTGAATACGTATTAAGGCTGTCGGAAGGCACACTTACTCCGGTTTGTCATTTTCAGAACCGTGAGCACCGCCGGTTCGACAGGTTTAAACCTTTCCAGGCTAGTTTTTGGGAAACTTGTTCCGGTTTTGAAATCTCCAGGAAATGTTCCAACTTTTGTCTTCACAAAGTTTCAAACTTTGAATAGTTTTAAAGCTGTAGCAATATAATTTAAGTTTAGGTATTTCTCTTCTCTTATTTAAACCAACGCGTATACTAAATGACGTATCTAGTGCAGCCAAAGCAAAACCTTTCGCACCGTTCAAAGTAAGTCAGAGCACCTAAAGCATTAACTAAGGCATTAGGATTAAGGTATTCGAAATACAATCCTAATGGCATAAACCTTCTCCAGTCAAAGAACGTCGTTATTTTATGTGACGTACATCCATACCAACCGCATAGGGTGCTTTTACTTTCGTAAATTAAATTCAAGCTTAAAGCCTATCGCTATTTTGGGCTCGTGTATGCTCACCCCAACTTCCACCCTAAAGCTACTCTTAAAATCAATAGCTCCTAGGATGGAACGACGAACTGCCTTCCCGAAACCCTAAGACCTAAGAACCCAGAAATCCTTAGTACCTCGCCCTAACAGTGGCCTCTTCTTTGAACATGCACGTTACTTGGATTTATCGCAGTTGCTCTTTTTGTCTCTTATTCGAGGCTCTTCGGCGTGTAGTTTACGGAGAGAGATACGTGCGTCAGGAGGACCCGGGATCTTCCCCACGTCAAGCATAAGAACAGGAATAGGAATTTCTAGACAAGCATTCCCACTTTGATCATGTTGAATCCCATATCTGTGAAACGTAATTACTTTGTTTGCGAACCTTGCATGCTATGTTAACAACAACGTTATTTTATGCTAGAGTAGTTATGCCTAATAGATGCATGTGACGTAGGTCTGGAATCTGAACCTTGTAGCCCTAGGAATATCTAGTCGGTTGATATTCGACCGACCAACTAAGTAGGAATATAGGCTTTAGCCTTGCTTAGACCTGCTGTAGTTAAACTAAGTTTTATCGGTACGATGGGTATGGAAACAAAAACCCTCGGTTTGTTTATACATTCCGGGGAATCTTTTTAAAAGGAAATGTTTACCAAAACCCCAAAAGAAATGATGGAGGATTCGGATTCGGGCAAGAATGCTAAGGGTGTTTGGGGTGGTAGAGTAGCCGGTCGCTACTTGAGTCAGGAAAGGGTAGGGTAGCCGGTTGCTACCTGAGGCAATGAATGGTAGGGTAGCCAATCGCTACCTGAGGTGATGAGTTGAAGTTGGAGTCTTGCTCGAATCAGTTAAGGACCGAACCTAAGTGCCGCTGAATCAGTTCCCCTACCGTACGTCCACATGTCCTTTATGGGAAGGACTTGACTCAGTAACCCGCCTAATGTTAAGGTTCGGACCCGTGGGAAGTTAGAAGGAAGTGCTAGGTGGGATATGTATCCCTAGAGAATCTCCACGGTGCTACATGGGTAGAGATTCTTAGTGAGCTCCATTTAGACGTGGGTACAGATTCGACACAAAGATGAGCGTTTCTCCGGATTGCGGTGTCAGGCTGCCTGGGCACAATCGGAGTTGAGGTAAGTCTCATTTAGCGGGTCCGGCTCTAGTATGAAAGTAGACGAAAGGTCTTGTTGTAATAGCCCTGCCAGTATACAGTGCACAGTAAACCCAGGGTGACCTACATCTTGTGGGTAAAGCCGTACAACCTCTGCAGAGTGTTAAAAACTATTTGAATAGCCGTGTTCTCGGTCATGGACATGAACTGGCAAAGCCACACACTGGTTAGATTAAGTTTTGTTTGTGAAAGCTTGGGAAAAGGATTAAGGATGTGGGCATGATGTGTCCACAGGGTGCAATTTAAGCTACACGACTGGTAGCAAGGAATTGCAGGAGGAGGATGCTAGCTGTACTATCCGGGATAGTACGGGCTAGGCATCGAGTTAAGCGGAGGCTAGCCGAGCTATCCGGGACAGCACGGGCTGAGCTCCGCATTGAGGAGGCCGGCTGTACTATCAGGGGTAGTACGAGCTGAGCAATGAGATAAGGAGGCTAGTCATACTGCCCGGGGTAGTATGGACTGGGTCCTCACATGTGATAAAAAGAAGGTAGCCGGGTCTACCTCAAGAGAAGTTTTATTGTTTTGAACTGTTCAGGTTTATAAAACTACTTCAAAATCTATTATTCTCGTATTTAAATTGAAAACTTACATTTTCGCACAACAAGCAACTTAGGTTAGAGCTATTCTTTGATCTACTCCCTGCATGAAATATCGCCGTATATTTTCTCCTGTGGGAATAGCTTGCGAGTACATTCCATGTACTCACCTGGCTTGTTGATTTGGCCAGACGAAGGAGACATCAATTTTGTGGATACGACTACGATCGCGAAAGCTAGGGCATAACCCCAGTCAGTTGCCTGTCGGGATTTGGCATATTGCTGGGCCACTTCATCACTTGCTTTTCCGCTGCAAGTCTATAGCCACTGGGCTACAGGTATCAGACAATCGACCTTGACAGTCTATTTATTTTTATACGTGTGTATGACAATGATATATAGATTAACTTGTGTGTACCGCTACTGATCCAGGGACCGGTGCAGTAATCACAAGGGAGTATCTGGCTTAAAAATCGGGTACGCCACAGCTTGGTATCAGAGCCATACTGACTGTAGGTTAACCTTAGTTAGCATGGCCGTAGGATATAAACCCTAGTAAAAACAGTACTTTCAGAAAACTATACAAAATTACTATAAGTGTGGGTTCTATTCTCTTACCCTTCTTAGTTTCCCCTCTTTCCTATGTTGCTCTAAGAGAAACACAGAGCTTTCCCTATTCTCTCGTCTACTTCAAACATTTAGACTATACTAGCAAAGTAAGCAACGAGGCCTATACCGATGAAGCAAGAATTTGCTAACCCTACCGAAGATCAAGAAGAATTGCGTCGTCACGTCATCCAGGACACTCGTTGAGACTCGCCACCAATGGGTCGATACCAACACTTCAACCCTTCCAACTCATGACGTCAAGAACGTGGGAGTTCGCGAAGGAAACACCGCATTAAGTGGAAGAGACTCGTCAGCATGTTGCACTGATGCCCCACCAAGGACAGCGACCCCAAGCATCGACCGAGTGGATTAAACCCATAAGGTTAGGTCACTAGGCCTCGCTTGTCGTGAGCAGCAAGATAGGTACCCCTTCTTAGTTCGAGTTTAGACGTCCTTTGCGATACATAATACACCTTACGATATTCCTTGCGACACATTCGCTGTTTCATGTTTTTCTTGGTTGCTTGGAAAAATGTGGCCCGCACATGTGTTTTCCGACGCGTGTAGCGGTCACATCCACTGTTGAGTAGTCAATAGTCCTTACCTCATCTTCCAACTAAACAAGTCATGCCATTCCATTCGTCAAACCCTTTTCTCTGGATTCTCTCCGATGTCACCTCACTGTCAGCCTTATGTCGGCTCTTATGACAACTTTGACTTTGTTTCGTCTGTAAGCCATCGACCAGACAAGACGTGAGCCTCCGTCAGATCCTGAGGCAATCTCTCCTTGGAATCCTCGCTGACCTCCACGTTGCCAAGTGGCTATTTAAAGCCTTATTCCCCTTCTTGTGATGCACACTAGTGCTTGTCCATCTTGTCCAAACTCCTTCCTCTGCCAGGAAAGTTCTTAGTCTTTAGCGCTCCTTTTTCCTGTTCCACCTCTTTCCTAATGGACGCAATGCCTCCTGGCACCCTTTACCAAGAAACCACGGCTGAAGAGCTCACTGGATTCACAAGCATTTTGTAGACCGTGGTTCAGCAAACCCTCAGAGCAACGCAACGCCCTAAGTATCTTGTGTACTTAGGGAGTGCCTTCTGTTCCTCGAATGAATTTTGGGCAAAGGTTCATGTCTACCCAGCCGACATCGATCAAGGTTTTTCCCTCCCTTTCATCAGGAAGACCATGCCTGCTTCAACGACGGCTATCCAAATAGCCGCATGGGAAGCCATCTCTCGTCTTCTCCATTTGGTTCCCGGCATGAACCAACGTGCCTTCCTCCTCTATCCCAGATGCACCATTGAAGAAAACGCCGTGCTCGTAGACACCCATCAAGAAGAAGATGCGGCAGTGGTCCACGCTAACCACTACATTGCCGCCCAACAAAACTTGCTCACCCAGCTGGCAGAAACATGGATCGTGTCGCACAGAACTATTGACCCCTTGTCTGACCCCAGTGATTCTTGCTTCTGCATAAGGCTTAATCTAAACAATCTAATTAAAAAAAGTAATTTTTGTTAGCCTCCTATTCACCCCCTCTAGTCGGCACCTGAGGTCCTTTCAACTCTCCGATGCACCAAAATGCCTCATGGCAAAAGGCACTAAGGAATCACCTTCCAAGAAACCCTCACTAGCAAGTCTAAATGATATTAGTGATCTAGATAGTGATGGTGAGGATAACATGCTTGATGCTAAGTTTTTGAGTTCTTTAAACAAATATACCATGTCTAAAATCACTTAACTAGTATCAACTATAGAAGCTCAAGAGTCAACCATAAATGAACAATATGAGACTCTAGATAAACAAGAAGACATGCTTATTGATAAAATTAAAGAGCTAAGAGCTTTAACTATTGAGCATGATAAATTAAAAGAATCTCATGATGACTTGACTATTGTTTTTGATGAACTTAAAAGTGATCATGCATCCTTGCTTGAGAAGAAAAATGTCATATCTCTAGTGGATTTAGAAAAACAATGTCCCAAATGTAATTCTTTATCTAAGGACATATCTAGTAGTTCTTCTAATGATGCTCGTACTGCTAACTCTACATCATGTGAAGCATCCATTATGAAAGAAAATGTTGAGCTTAAGGCTCAACTTGCAAAGCTAACTAGTAATCATGGGGAATTACAAAGAAATCATGCAAAGCTATTAAGCATACATAAAAACCTTGTAATATTCCATGATGAACTTAAGTTGGCTCATGAGGCCAAAATTATAAAAGTAACATCAACTATGCCTCATGTGGACACTAGCACTAGCCACCGACTCCTAGACGGTTCGGTGGTTGTGGCTCGGTGATCTCCTCAAGAAGCTTGTGAGGAGGCCCGGGAGATTGTGAAGTGGTTATGGAGCTTGCCATCTCCGGGAGTGGAGGAAAGAGCTGACCATAGTGATCGGGGAGACTCTGGAGAGTCCTTGAGAGGAAGTGGCTTGTGAGAGAGCCCACCTTTAATCAAGCGTGATCGGGTCCTCAAACGGAGACGTAGGATATCGGTGGATATCCGAACTCTGGGTCATACATCATTTGTCTCTTGTCTCCTTTACTTATCGTATTTCATACTTGCAATACATTACTTGTATATCTCCTATAGAAGTTGAATTGCTTGCTTACCACCCTAAGATTTCAAACCTTGATATATTAACATAGGGTGGTTATGCTCATATGAAAAACTAGCATATTAGGATTTGAGCTTGTGAAAATCTAATTAGTATAATTCTGCATTATGATTAAACTAAATCTGTAAGTGAATTTAAAAAGCATATTCACCCCCCTCTAGGCGACATCTTAATCATTAAGGTCCTTTCAGATAGAAACATCTATTTTCCATGCGCTGAGTACATCTATTCTTTTCGTCATGTGCTACATGCAATAAAAATTTGTTACCATCGACTAGAAAATTATTTTCCAAACAGTTTATTTTATTTTCTACACAATAATAATTTGTTTCCCCGAGCCCTACACGTGCGCCGCCTTGGCGCCTAGCTGCCGCTTCCTGCCAATACTGGTGCTCATCACCTGAACATCCAAGTCCCAACCGTCGGTGTCCGAGGAGTAGTACCAGAGCACCGTGAAGTCACAGTGGTTGTAGACAAGGAGCACGCGGTAGGAGAAGGAGGATGACAACGTGCCGGTGCACCACTTTCCATCGCCACTGTACAGGTGGAGCCCGTCGACGGTGGTGAGCACCGTGCACTTGTAGGGCCCGTGGTTGTCCTACCGCACAGGGGTAGGAGGAAGTCGGCGCCGCCGGTCATGGGGTCGCAGACGCAAAGCCGTAGGACGCACTCACTTTTGGTATAAGGTAGCGGCGGCATGGTTGCACTCGGGAAAAGGGGGATCCGAGCAAGCGTGTGAGAGAGAGTGGGGGAGAGAACAGGGCTATGAGGCAGCGGTGTTTAGTAGCGTCAGCGGCGAGGCTGTGAAGTAGAGGCGACGGCAGCTGTTTGGGTCGGAGGAGAGAAGAGAGAGGCGGCAATGTGAGGGGAGTGAGAGAAAAAGGGACACCAGTTAGGGTTTTACCCCAACCGGGTGGGCTAAGTAGGCCGAGATGGGCCTTTTGGGCCAGAGGAGGCCGAATGGGCCAGGCAATCCAATTAAGCCTTTTTGTTTCTTTTTTTCTCTCAAGTGGATAAAATACCTTCAATTCAAACTTTAAAATCCAACATAAATCTAAAATGTTGTAAATTTTTCTATGCTTACTCTTTAAGTTAAATTACAACATATATATATATAATAATATTTATGTAGGGTGGACTACAAGGTCGACATGAAAACAAAGATATTTTTAATAATAAATTTCCACTAATTCAAAAGATAGAGTAGATGAAAATCATAAAACGACATATAAAACAGTAAGATAATGATATAATAAAATCACTGAAAAATTATAAATACATATCATGTTAATATACATATCATCTATCGTGTTGTCTTCAATAAGATAGTCCACGTCATCCAAGAATGTTTTCATCAAAACATCAGCATATGTATCTATATACATATACTATTGCAATTTATTTGGAGTTGGTCCTTATTGGGCTATTACTCGACCTTTAGATCCAGAGGTTCTATCGAATTCTTTCGACAAGACTTCAAGCTTCACTACTTGTCTATCACAAGACAAGTTCATTTCTTGTCCATATTCGTTGATTATTTCTACCATATATGTAAGTTTATTTCTCTCATCACCTATCTAGAGATAAATATAAATGAACTGCATAATGATTCGTTGAATCAACTATTGGTAGGTGGTGGAACCCCGGAATAGAAATTTAGGGTGGTCAAGGTTCCACTATATATGGTATCATATTAAGGTCAATATCAAATGTCAGTTGGCATTCTTGCGTCATATGGATAGAGTTAACCACAAGAACTGATATGAGACAGGCAACTCAAGTAGTGCATTCTTACTGAAATATCTCCCAGGAACGTATATATCATAACGCTTGAGGAAAGAGAAGGTCCATTGCCCAAGGTAGCGTTGACCTCTGAAATTTCCGCCAAGGGAGCCATTATGTCCCCAGATCTTAGTGGAAACACTATAATTGCATAGTGGGTACATGACCGACTACACAAGAGAATATATGTCACATGAGAAGGGTGAAATGACTTGGAATTTTAGACCTAGCCACACACCGATGGGAGTGTGATGGGTTTTCACACCCGCTATCATGGCTAAGTATCACTTGTCGGTAAAGTAGCTAACTTTTGTAGAGTGTATTAAAATGTGACATTATTACCCTCTGTTCGGGGTATGAACTGCGAACACGGCAGAAAAGGAATCGTCGGAGATTTTATAACAGCCCAAACTCTATATAATGAATTAAGGTAATAAATATGGGCAGAGGTAAAACAATTAATTTTGGTTGCATCATCGCATACGTTACGCTAAAATTTGACCAAGATTAAAACCATATAAATCTTTCGTCGTATGCATGCATATGGAGCTCATTCAAAATTAATTCAAACAAAAACCTTACAACTTTGACCCAAAACTAGTATAAATAAAAATAATAGAATCCAATATATCTGATCTACATCTAAAGAAAATTTCCAATTATATTAAAACAGTCCAAATAATATTATTTTCACCTACAATAATTTCACTGAGCATGTATATGTCCAAGTGACCCTCTGTGATTTCACAAGTTTTGAAACCTCCTTTTTAACCGTCTACACTCAAATTACAAAACTAAACCAGAAAATAAATAAGGAATAAAAGAAAATCTACATACTAATGAAACTAAAAAGAATATTAAAAAAAAAGAGAAAGAGGAAGAGTTAAGGGCCAGGGGGCAGCTTGGGCCTCCCCAGCCCCAAATCACGCCACTGTCGAGGCCCTCGGTGGCTTCGCCGCCACCCTCCTCGGCAAGCGCCGCCGCCGGCGGACATCGTCGTCGCCGAGCTGGTTGCCGTCGGCAAGCCCTCCACCTGCCGCGCGCCTTCCGCCTCCTCCGCTCGCTGCGCGACGCCTCCTCGCGTTTCTCGCCGTCGCAGCAGTCCTCCACCGCCGCCACGAGTCTAGCGCCGTGGTCGCCTTACACCGGCGCCGTCTGCCCAGATTGCCGGCTTCCTTCGCTTGGCGCCAGGTCCACCGCCATTGCCGCCATCTCCCCTAACGCTGCGCCCCTCTGTCGCCTCTCTTCCACAATACGCCCAACTCCTCCGCTACCAGCGCCGCTCCGCCCTCCGCCTCTGCCCCGCTCTCTCTGCGCGTCCTCACCTCCCCGCGATGCTTGCTGCCGCCATCGACCACATAGGCCGGCGAGCCACCTCCCTACACACCGCCTCCCGTTGCTCCTTTGCCATGCCGCGCACCTCCTGTCTCATCCCCGGGCGCTCATCGGTGTTCGACCCTGCGTCCTAGCGTCTGAGCTAAGATTCTACGCTGAAACCTTGTTAATCGTGTTCTCCTCACCTCCCTGAGCTTACTCGTGCAATTAATTGCTATATTGCGCAGCGTGGAGCAAACGCCCAAGTCGTCTTCCCCATGTCCGGCACACCGACGACGTGTCGGCATCCGTCTGATCTGGTGAGCCTTGGGTCAATACGTAGCCTTTCTTCGATTCCGCATATTCCTCTGCTAATTTTATGTTGATTCATTTTCGGGTTTCGCCATTGGAATGGATCACCGCCGAGAAGACTGCCGCTTCCGTCGTCGTTCGTCATCGTACTTCTGCCCGCCGCCCTCCTGCGTCCAAGTCGGTGGCATTGCGGTTTTTCTGGTGAGCTGAGGAAGTTAGCAGGAGAGCAATCTGTGTGTTTCGTCGCCGTTAGCGCCTTGATGACATATCCGTGCGAGAGCCGCTGCTGGAGCTCGCTATCTGGCCATAATTCTCCGGCGTCTAAGCTGGCAGCTGGCAACCCCAGGGTCTCCTGCATCCGTAGACGAGCACGTATTAGCCCTTTGGTCCAGATCCACACCCTGGAGCGCTTCCTTGTTGCACACAGCGCTCGCTGCCGAGCATGCGCGCGTACGAACTGCAGGAAACAGAGCAGCCAATGATTCGATTAGCACTAGTCAGGTTCAGCTAAGTTCGGCCACTAATCTGCAGACCCCCACTATTCCTAAATTTAGTAAAAGGATTCGTGTAGAGTTTTTGTTCACCTCCAGTACACAGCCAACCAATCCTATGCACCTGAGCTTCACTATTAATTAGTTAACTAGAGTACTTGTTAATCAGCAGCTACAGACTGAGCAGCCCGTGTGTTGTTGCTGCTAAGCTATATGTGTATGTGCACATATGCTGCTAGCTATGCACACTCATGTGCTGCTGCTACTTAGGCGTGCTTGATCCATCTGACTCCATGTTAATAGATTACTTAACGTACAGTGACTAATTAATATGCTGATTAGCTCAAGCGGTCTCTGAAATATATGCCCAGCTAAAAGAAGAGCATGCAGTTGTGTGCGTGCATGCTCAAGTGCTAGTAACCTATGTGCCTACATGCCTGTGCATGCTCTGCTAATTAGATTCAGCTTCAACAGATCAATTTAGTTAGCATGTGTGTACGAATTGCTAAGTAGCTAACTAGCAAAACTTTTATTTTTCTAAGTCATTCCCTGAGAAACCACCGCCCGATATGCATTAATTTTACTTGCAAACCTAAATTAGCTGCCACTTAACCCATTAGAAACTAATCCAGTCACTAAATGGTATAGTTAAAATGTTTGTGCCACTGAACAACTTGCAATGCACAAATTAAAACTCTGTGAAACAGCTGCTCAGGTTCCATTAGCTGCCAACCTTGTCATTTGTTTAGTTAAGCTGAGAGTTGAGTTCCTGAACCTCTGATCCCAATAATCATATTTGTTAGCTGGCAGTAATGCTAAAATTGAAATGTTGTAAGTTGTGGTGTGACTGTCCAGTAGGTCCCAAATGTCCATTAAATGATTTTGGAGCCACTATGAAGTTCGTCTCAATAACAACTTGGCCCCACTAGTCAGTTAGACCAAATCAGTTGACCTGGTCCACACTTATAACTTTAATTATGTTCATTTTACAGAGATTTATAAACTGAAGAAGACTCAAATAACAATCAGAAACAAGGAAAAATAAACCTTACATGTCTAGAACTTTGAAACTTCATATCTCTCACATGATAAACTCAAATCAATTAAATTAACTTGAGACCTCTCATGTGGTCACTTGATTAACTGAGCATTCATCCACATGCAGTCTAGAACCGCACACAGGAAACTGAAGTTTTTGATGGGCATTGTCCAGTTTGACAATTTAAAATATTAGCATACTGCAAAGCTTTTGTATCATCCTCCGTAACCATCATAACTTAACTCTTATTGAAGTTTATTTTTAATCCTGACATAGCTTCAAATAAATATAACAATCCAAAAGATTACTTGGACTGTTCTGCAGGCATTCTGGTAGAAATTGTTTCAGATGCTTGCAAAATGGAAACTACTGTGCCCAACTACTTTGTCCAACGGGTTGAGCTTTTGTCGAAGCTGGAGGTCAAAATGAGGAAATGTCCTCTTCTAGGCTGGTGTATAAAGACACCTGAAGAGCAAAAACCGGAAAGGAGCTACTGTCCCTCTATTAGGGACGCAAGGCCTTTATTGCTGGCCAAGGACCAAGGCCCCGCCATCTGTGGAGTCGCGGATCTATTCTTGAAGATTCTGTCATTTCTCTTTTTCCAGACCTCCAAAGCCGTCAAGTTTAGGATGGAGGCCACACCTTTCCGGTGGATTCCACCCTTGGTCGCGATGTGGGACCACCAACTATGGATGGAGGTCAAAATATTGTTGCCCCTGGAGCTAGGTTTCAGGATTTCCACTCCCAACCAGTTTGAGACCCCCCGTCATATTCTTTTTGAGAAGCGACAGGAGAGTTGATGGAGAGGCATCTCAGGGTGGCATCGGCGGAGGACAGTGACCCTGGTTTGCAGGCGATCAATAGTCCAAAGCCTATTTTGCACTGCCGATCTTGGTAGGCTAGTCATAGTTAGTTCTACTAGTTTAGCTTCCTGTCAACTTGTGTCTTGTCTGCCACCCTTTACAAGGGACCGTTTTCCATATGCCTGTTGAACATTGTATGACTTGTTTCATTCGATGCAATAGAGAGAGGCTTTTGCCCTGTTGATCTAAAAAAAAGAGTGCAACTTGCAGCTGCACAATTTACACGCACAACACGACCTTGATTGCTGAGCAGTTCCAGTGATTGATGCGAGCGGATTAACCATGGCAGCGCTTGCAAATCAATCTTTAGGATGCAACACGTACCAGTGCTTTTGTTGATTGTACTTTGGTTTCCATGATAGAACAAAGTTATCTGCATTACGTACGCACAAAACATACGTAACGCCTGAAAGTACTGTTTGCCTGTTTGGGTTGACTTGCGTACGTGGGTGCATCGTGGGGCGGCGATATAGAAGAGCCATCGTTCAACAATCAAGAGGATCAAGTCAAGATCACATCCCTTTGCATGCACACTAAAGGTATCGGCGCCACTTTGCTGCTAGCTGGAGCAAAAGCTGAATCTCTATCTGATCAGCTAGCTAGCCTTAATCACCTCAACATGCTAGCTTCCCCTATAAACTGCGCTCTCTCCTCAGTCTTGCTATGATCCCAGCTTGTCTCTAATAATACTTGATAGTTGATACTCACGGTAATTGTAGCAATGGCTTGGCTCGCGAGACGCCTTCTAGCATGCCTCTCCCTTGGGATCCTGATCTGCATCCCTTCCGGCGGTTCGGCGATGGGCCTAACCCGGCGCGCGCCGCAGCCGAGCGTCAACTTCACCATCGGCGTCGTCGGCGCCGTCTGGTGCAAGAACTGCCGGTACGCCGGCTACGTCAAGTCCAAGAACGTCTCGCCTCTCCCGAGTACGCACGCTGTCCGGCTGGCCTCACGAACCTTCGATCGATCGTATGTGCTCAGCGGTTGTGCACTGATCAAACGTCTTGTTTCTATGCATTGCAGATGCCGCGGTGCTGCTGCGGTGCCGGCGTGGGAAGAACGCGCTGTCGGCGTGGGGCGCAACGGACGCGCGCGGCTACTTCCGGATCGAGACGGCAGGGCAGGCGGTGCCCTTCGCGAGCAAGGACTGCGTGGTGTACGTGCCGCGGTCGCCGGCGCGCGCGTGCGGCGTGGCCGTCCAGCCCCGCCGGAACAAGGGGTCGCCGCTCAGGTTCCGGGAGTACGTGGCGCGCTCCGACGGGCTGCAGGCGCTCTACACCGCCGGCAACTTCGTCTTCGGGCCGCCAGACCCCGCCAAGTGCCGAATTGGAGGGTTCCATCGGGTGGCCGGGAGGTGAACTCGTGTCTGCGCGTCTTGGCTGGGTGTGGTAATAAATTACCTAAAATTAACTGTTACGGTTGCAAGTTTTTTTTTAATTTAAAAAATTTGGTACGGTTGCACAGATCAATCGTAAGTATGTAAATACGCACTCTGTTGATGGTATCAATATCATACTTAAGATGAATGGATTGTTAAAGAGCAGTAACTATAGTTTGCATTACGTAAAGTTACCAGAATATGATTAACCTCTGAGTTAATAAAGGCTGCTTTAAGTTCATTTTATTATTGTTAAAGAGCAGTAACCTTCACTCGATAAGTTCATTTTGTTGTTGTTAAAGAGAAGTAACCTTCACTCGAGCAACTCGATATCATAATCCAGCTTGCATCCATCGTAATAGTAGTCCAATTACAATGGCGCAAGCACATAATCCAGTAAGTAAACATTTGCCATCTCGTGGCCTAGCTAGGATTGCTCTCGGTACACATTTGCCATCTTACAGTGGCACTAGCAAGTAAAGGTGCCATTGCCATTGGGCTCATCTCAAGTCCTGTAGGTCGCCTTTGAGACAAATCGCCTTCGAGAGGTCACTTGTCAGGTACCAAAGTTCATTCACGACGAACACGCCTAAAGATACTATCACTTCAATCTCCTTTCGATCAGCCATTCCTTGACCAGTTGCACTTCATAAATCTGGTACAGGATGTTTCTTCATAAGATTAATTGGCATGTGTAGTGACAATTGATGACATGCACATGATTACAACCAGAAACCCAGATAAAGAATTGAGCATAGGCATACGACAATCATCTCAAGGACCCAAGTAGTTGTTGCAGACAGATGCACTGCTGCTTTTAAGCAAGTTTAACACCTATGATGCATATTGTTCAATTCGTGTGTATCAAAATTTCCATTCTCAACTGAAAATATTGTCATATTTTAACTATTGGCAGGTTGAAACTAATGCCTTTTCTTCTTCTTGCCTTTCTGGTGTTTTCTCCGTCCTACACTGTTGCCATGCGGCTCACTAGAACCACCGCCATCTTCCTTGTCTCCATCAAGCAGCATGTTCATTCCGAGGTCGAATCTATCAGGTAGGCCTCGTAACCTGTTTACAGAATCAGGTCAGTTGAGTACCTCAGTCAGGTAAAATTGAAAAATCCCAAAGGACGACCTCAGCTTAAAGTGACCAAATCTGCAATCATTCATTAATGTAGCTAACTAGTTCTCTTTATAATGGGAGTGAACAGTAGCACAAGATCAACTGCATAAACTCTGAAATACAGAGAACATACCCATGAAGTTGTTTCTTCATCTGCTTCTCCATATACTTTTCACGTTTGGTTACTGGAGCTCGAGTGAACAGTTCCTCTTCGTGTTTCTCTTGCTTCTCTCTCTGCCGCATGTAGTTCACAAATTCTTTGCTTTCATCACCCACTGTTTCTTTCCACTGCGAAATTGCACAGACAGTTGAGTTAGCTTGAGAATAACACACCAAATATCTTACTCTACATCTAAGCAAGTAGTTAACTATTCAACTGAAACAATAGACGAACCTCTTTTGGTCTATCAGCAGCATCATCGATCATCTCTTTGAGATAAGGATTTTCTGTTGCCATACGTGCTAATGCTCTATCTCTCCTTGAAGCATCTTTCTGACGCTTATCATCCATGCTAGCCGGCACAAATTTCAAAGGACGGTAGAGACCATCATTGTCCTGAAGTCATGAAGTTAACATCAGAAAAAATTGAATTTGACTAAACTGAACATGCCAAACTAATCGTGAAATGATCGTTACTGATATAGAACATAGTGAACCTAATTCACCGTGTTAATGGGGATAGGGTACTTAGAAGTATATCCCAACCTTACGCAAGAAACAAGACAGTATTTAAGCAACACAAGTAGTGTCCATAGAAGCAATAATAGAAGTTATCAATCATATGCTGATTTATAACAAGACACATAAACCACCATGTTAATTTGATTCTGAAGTAGCAACTTGATTTGATTATACCAAATTTTGGAGTACAGAAATGTTTATTTCTCATTCCAAGTGAAAACTATATTACACAAAAGAGGCCAGTAAAGATGGGTCCATTTCATGTTCAAGCAAGTTATGTACGATTTGTAGATTCATGTTTACTGCTAAATTCAAAATTGAAATACAGCTAGATCAATGGATACAATTTCTTAAGGTAATTAGGTGTAGGGGTGCACACACATAAAAGCATATTATCACCTTAGCACATATAACAAAAAATACCAGTTAGGCAGTGAAAAAACACCACCTGCCCATCAGGAGCAAACTTGGAGTCCATCATATCTGGGTTTGGCCGATACTTCAACAGGTCATCCTTGCCCCGTTGCTCGCCCTTCCCCTTCACCTCAGCATTTAGCACTTTTTCCTGGGCAGCTACACCCTCCGCGGCATTGGTAAGCTTCTGGATCTGGTACTCCATCTTCTTGTCTATTGGGCGAATCTACCACATCGAATTTGACATAACAATATCTATTAGTAGATTTAGACAACTATATAGATGGAGACAAGCAACTTAACAATCAACATTGGAGGGCACAAGCACACCTCCTCCAGAAACAGCCTAATCTCGACAAGGCTGCACACAACAGGGTGGCCATCTACTGAGAGCCCCTTGGCCTTGCGGAGCAGGTAGTACACGAGGTCCTAGCAGTAGCTCAGCAGCAGGTGGTGCTTCGCTTCCGGATACCCGATCCCATCGCCGGTCGGCAGCTAGTTCTTCCTCACCTACCAACACACCACCGCAGAGAAAAAAGGAACACAATTCTCAGTTCTCTCACCATCCCCAATAGAAAGCTAACCAAATATTCCATTCCCCTCTACGTCCTAAATTCTGGCGGTTAATCTCCGGTGTCACTAATTCCGATAAGGGCGTTAGATGGGGAGCTCGCGAGAAGAAAAGTGGGTCCCTTTCGGGTGAGAGATTCAACTTTGCTCCTGACGAGGTCGAGCCCGTCCTTCATCTCCTTCAAGGCGATGAGCGGCTTCGGCGCGTCATCACTGCGAAAGAACCAAATCTGTGTGAATTTTGTCAAAACCCAGTTCTATTGCTTTCGCCTAGGACGAAGAGTGCGAACTAGGAGCTTACTGTATAAGGATGTCAGCCTTCCTCCCACCGCCGGCTTCAGCAGCGGCTGTCATCGCTGACTGCCACCTACTTGAGATGGAGAAAGGTTGGGGAAGCCGGAGGGAGGCGCAGCCGCGAAGGAGAACCACCGGGAGCCGGGGAGGCAGCGGTGCGTTCGAGCAGGGGGGTGATCGGAGAAGGCAGCAGAGGGAGCCGCAGGGGAGCAGTGGGGACAGCGGAGGCGGTGAAGCCGGGATTTAGGGCACGCACGGGCAAGACCCTAGCTAGGTTCAATCGGAGCAGCAAGGCCTGGTTGGTGACGGTTTTTTTCAGCAGCGGTAGTCGCACAGGCTGGGGGTACGAAGCCCAGTGAGCTTGGCAGAACTGTGCTCCACCCACGGCCCGAACGGATGCTTCATTAACGTTGGGTCATCTATTAATTATATTAGCTAGATTAGAAAGTTCAATTTCTCCAAAAAAATATTAGAAAGTTCAAGGCCCAATATCGCTGACGAATTTGTAGGCAGCTATGTGTCATTTAAGGGCACGGAGGGAAGCCCATTTCAGCACAAACAGTCCAGGCCCAATCGCCCAGGCAACCGAATTTTCGTCAATGGTGGGGTAGGCGTGATGCGCACGATCGCACGCGCCAGAAATCTTTTCGGCTGATCGAAAGGGAAAGAAGTGGGAAACGCCAACCGCCACCTGCTCCAAAATTTGGCGCCCAAATATTTGAACCCGATCCCAGCCGCATGTGTCGCCTTGGCTTTTACGATTTTTCGCTTGCCGCCATGGTACCCACTCTGCAGCGACAGCGTGCCCTGCCCTCTGATCCGGCGATCCGGGGTCCCGCTTGACTGCCATTTACCCTTTTGCCCCGCCGTGCTTAACAGTTATATTATCGCTACGGTACCCTTTTTGCGTAGAGTGTCCTACTGAGCCTGCAGGGGGTCAGGAGCTATAAATAGGTACAGCTCAGAAAAGAACGAACAAACCGGTTTCCGAAACATGAAACTAGGGCAAACCCTAAGCGGCAGGGTTTCCTAACTCTCCTACACAGAGGCCATTCTCGGCAGCACCGGGCTTGAAACCGGTCCTGCCATAATTGAAGCTCTTCGAGGCTTGAGACGACTAAGTCATCAAACCTCGGTACATCCTGTTCTCAAAACCGGTATCGCTGAGAATCACTGTCTGTGTCTCAAAAGAGATTTTCAACGAAGTCTTCAGAGAATTTGACTGAGCACACATGAAGATTCTTCCTATAGCTTAGATATCTTACCCCTCTTAATAGTGCGGCTTGTCCTATAGACTCAAATGATCTATTGATCATGTTAAACACTAGAAAATTATCACTAATCTTCTAGGTCCAAGCCTTCCTTCATCATTAACTTTTTAGGGGTCAACATCCACTGGTTAAACAAATTACCGTGGGGACTATACACCTGTATACACTCAGTAAACCATTAGTCCCTTAATCGTTTGTCATTAATCATCAAAACCCACTAGGGGGCACTAGATGCACTTTCAATCTCTCCCTTTTTGGTGATTGATGACAACCCGATTAAAGCTTCAAATTGGATATAAAAAGTTTATATTTTTGAGTTCCATGATGTAGAGATAGCCCCCCTAAATATGTGCACTATTTGAAAATAGCTTTGAATGCAAGTGCATATGTTGAGGAAATTTGAGGAGCTCCCCCTACATCTTGGAACCCGTGGGAATGCATTGTATAAGAATAAACATTAACAACACAATACAGAAGAAGTGATCTTAGAGACATAGACATGCATATAATGAACATTAAGAGAAGTATGTCTAGGAAATGTAACAAACGACATAAGATCACCAAATAGAGTTTACAAACCAATGCAAGAATCATCGAATAAAAAGATCAAGGTTTGTAACTCTTCTAATCCTAGCCTTCTTGATCTCTCCCCCTTTCCTCCTGAAGACTCCTCTGATTCTCCCTAAGATCTCCTTCTGATACACTCTCCCCCTTTGGCATCAAGGAACCAAAAAGGGCGAAGAGGCACGGTTTAGGCGCTGGAGGGACCACCGGAGGCAGAGACACGAGGTGACGCTTGAGGAATTGGGGCTGGAGCTTGAGCGTGAGCTTGAGGCAAGGTAGCAGTGTCTTCAACATGAGGTGAAAGTTGAGAATCTGGCTGGACAGTTGAAGCAGAAGCACTTGGGGTGACTCGGTACTGGAGTGAAGAGAGTGGCTGATCACACCAGGAGTAAGTTTCTTTGATACCCTGTGCAGCCAATTCAGCTTCAGTATAGTGTTTCTTCAGGAGCACCCAAGATCTCCTCTGAGCTTCTCTGTCAGTTGTTTGTGACACCAGAGCCATGTTGAAGATAGCATTGAGATCATGCCTCATTAGTCTCTGTTCTTTCCTCATTTGATGCATCTCCTGAAGAATTTGATCAAGCTTGGAAGATTCTTCAGGCTTTTGCACACCAGGCGATTGAGGTTGCCTCTCAGAATGATAGAAGTGAGGGTCATCACTAGCCAATGGTTCTCTTTCTTCACCGGCCTGGGGATGAGGTGCAGATGACTGAGGTGGAGGAGTTGAGGCAGCAACCTTTTTTCTTTGCCTTGGACCTGGGGAGTCTTCTTCACCAAGTCTTCATAGACTGAAGGAGTGAACTTGGTGTGAATAATATCATAGTGAAAATCAATGGCAGTTTTGTCCAAGATGAACTTCATCAGATAGGGTGCATAAGGCAGTTGCTTCACATGATCTGCTATTGCTTCTCACATAAAATTACTGAAGAAGTCTGCTATATGGAAGGGAACGAGAGTCATGGCCTTAAGGAGAAGATTCCTTACTCGATGATGGATTTCATCCGGTCATCTCTAACTTAGCAATTTATCATCTTCAGATAAAACTGAATTCACTTACTATAATATGGTATTGTTTCTTGAATTCAATCGGGAACAGGTTTGCTTGACTCCGACACATCTCGCCATCGTCATGGAATATGCTTCTGGTGGAGAACTTTTCGAGAGAATATGCACCGCAGGGCGATTCAGTGAAGATGAGGTTGCTTTTGACCCTACTTACTTACCTTGTTATGTCATCAGGCTTATCTTCCTTATTCTGGACCATCTCTGCTATTAATAGATGTAATTGATTTGCTATTCATGTCAACAGGCAAGGTACTTCTTTCAGCAACTATTATCAGGGGTCAGCTACTGCCATTCCATGGTATGCTTTGCTTCTTGAAAATCTTCAAAAGACACAAATAGCAGAACTCAAGTTTTGTAACGTCCCGAAATTCCAAAACCCGAAGATTAGGGCTTTCACTTTTTGGTTAAGTAACGCTAACCGACGTGCATCGATAAAGCTTAATGCCGAGTCGTTCTAACCCTGAAGTGAACTAGGTCAAAACCACTCGCCCTCGCGTCCCTGCCACGACAGCCTGAAGCAGCCAGTTTGCTCCGCCGCGTCAGCCCAAGGCAGCTAATGCCGCTGCCACGCTCTTGCCACGGCAGCTACCACTGCCCGTTTCCCCTGTCGTGACAAGCTCCTACCGTCGCTGACATGCCTCTGCCGCGGCAACCCCGCGTCGACATTTTCTCTGCCGCAACCCTACACGTATACGTGAGCATATCAGTGTTTTCCTCAAACCCTGACCTACCACGACCTCATGTGTCTATTCTATCTGCAACGCAACCCTATGTACGCTCAAAACCCAAGTGTATATGTACACACGCACTCCAGCCGATAAAACCCTGAATCGGCGAATATCCTAAAGTGTCGCATGCACCGTATTCATCGGAGCACCTGCGGTACCTCACCACCAATCGACCCTAAGTCGGGATGGATAATCCACCGAGGATCCCGTACGCCCTCCATCCCTTGCCGCACACCCGGAACCCTAATTCCAGCCCTAGACCCCTTCCGCCCCGTTTAAACCATTTTCTCCAGAAACCCTAAGCGCGGAACCCAATATTCCTCGGTTTCTCGGAAAATTCTAGAATAAGTCATGGAACCCCTTAGCAATATGCTTGACCCAGTTATGGCATAAAATAATAGGATCCGATTCGAAAACATTTATTTACAAAAAATATAGGCATGCATAGTTTAGAAATCTGGATTAACCATGATCGAACGCCGTCGTTAAAATTACCGCGGTACAAGAGATCTTGAATAATCTCCCAACTGATCGCTGTCAAAAACTTGGTAAATTATTTTACCTCCTTTCCGACCTATCTACCTCTTTTATTTCCCCTGGCAGCCCATGTCTTAACCTCCCTCAGTTAAAACCTACCGACGGCCTCGTGAGAATCCTTTCCAGCAGTACCAGCAAATTAAGCCCTCACGAATCCTCGGGCCATCGCAATTGCCACACCCGGATTCCTTTGCATGCAGGCACTGATACCCACGAACGCATAGTGCGTGAAGTACTCGTCGGTGCCTAATTTCCTTGTTCCTTTGGTCACGTCCCCTAGCAGTCTGTGCTGCATGACAAGCTGGCAAGCCACCAGAGCACCTCCTTGACGTTTTGATTCTTTCCCATCATCCTGTTGTGTGCAAAGCTTGTGTACCACCTCAAGAATCCTGGCCTAACCCTCCCTATTTGCTGGACTCACATCCCTCAGTACCAGTGACATGTTGGACATCTCAGCCACGATTGGTTCTTTCCTGGCACCATACCACCCATGCATGAGCTGGCCGTGCTCCAGGCATGCATGCTCCATTGCCAGCCCGACCACCTTCCTCAGACAACTCACCACTCCAGCACGCCACCAGCACCTAAGCTGTCGCTCCCTTGCTCTGTAGCCACAGCCGAGTTTGGAACTTGTCTCGTCGCCAACCTTGTAGCGGAGCAGCGCCGCCATCCCCTCCGGCGACGTCCCATCGAGGCCAAGCAAGCTCTGGCAACAGCCATGGCCAGCGGCCGCGTCGCCGGCCTATAAAGGGAGCACCGGCCCGAGCTTCACTCAACACCCAGACCACTACCCGAGCTCTACCCCACCACCTACTCGAGCTCAGTCGAAATCCCAGCGGAGGAAGAACCCCAGGCCATCGAGGAGGTGCCAGTGAACTCATCAGCATCATCCAAGCCGCAACAGCGCAACGCCGGGTTCATCCCCTTCCCTAATCCCCGGTTCTCTCCTCCCACCGGCGCTACCACCCGCCGGATTACCCGCCGCCGACCCGCCGTCATTGAAGCCGCTTCCCTCTGCCCCGGGTCTTCCCTTACCAGATCCGCCGCCACCGTCGGTTGGCTCAGCAGCCGCCGGCAGGACCACTTCCCCTTGGCCGCCGCCGGCAAGCCCCGGCCCCGTCACCGCCACGGAGCACCAAGTCTCGCCGCTCCGGTCGTCTCCCCGCCCCTCCAGCGCCGAGCTAGCTGCCGCCGGCCTCAAACTACCTCCACCACCTCCGCCGCAATCGCTCCCCCACTCCAGATCAAACCCGAATCATTTGAACTCCCGAGCTCCTTTGCCAAGCGAGCTGAGCCGAAGTCCGCTTCCCCGCCTCGAGCCTTTTCCCTTCGACCCGTAGCTCCCTGCCGGCAGCTTGGTCCTAAGCACCGCCACCATCCTACCTTGGCCGAGCGACCCGAGAGCAACCGAACGAGCAGGTGAGCTGCGTGAGCTAACACCCGAATGGATAAGTAAGTACCTTGGCTGAGCTGCCGCTTTATTTAGAAGCGTGTTTAATCTGCTGAGCCGAGAGCCAATCCCGTTTTCCCTTGCTGTTGTGCATTTACCCGATCCAAACCCGGTTGCCGCGTCCAGTGTCCCATTGCGTGGCCATTTAATCCCATGCCGACCAGGTGAAAACGCCCACGAGCTGCCGGTTAGCACATTTAATTAGCTAACTGGTTTAGCAGTTTTGAGCCTCTGGTTCGCTCAGTTAGAACCAATCCGTCTGGTTTTTCGCAGCTCCAATCTCAGTTCCAGAACCCTTGAGCGATTTACAAACTTCTAGTTCAAAAATATTTCAAACAATTAATGTGTTTAGGTCAACAGCTGAAGGAGTTTAGGTTTAGGGTTCTCTGTTGTTTATCTCTTTCAAAAGGAAGCCAACATATACATATGCATAAACGTCATCCTTTAGGGCAGCCAAAGTAACCCCTTCGATCAGCATATTGAGACACCAGTAGCTCCATAGGCTAGTGAATTTTGAAATAAAACTTTGAGAGCATGATTTCCGCTCCATTCAAAATTCTATCAGTTTATGTGTCGCGTATGTGGTATCCCTGGTAAGCGTAAATCTTGAAAAACCCAGATGCATGCACCTCCACCTCTAATCGCCGTCCGGCAAGTTTCTGTGTGAAACCCTAATTAGACCCTCTTCCGATCGTCCCGAAAACCATATTAGTTCATCGAGTGCTTTTGGTCTCGCATGTTGTTTGATTTTATTGAAGTGTTGGATCATTTCTTATTCGTTGTTTTTACCCGACGTGTAGTTTTGACGATACGACGAAACGTGCGAAGGAATCTGGAGAGCTGCCGAATCGAGTTCGAGACCGAGACTCGGCCAACCTGCCAGGCAAGCATTCCCACCTCGATCATGTCGAAATCCCATATATGCAAAGTTATGAATATCTTGTTTACGAACTCTGCATGCTATGTGTTTAATATAAATATTTTATGTAGAGGTAGTTATACCCATTAGTTGCACGATACCTAGGTCCGAATATCCTTCCTTGTAACCCTAGGTATATTCAGCGGTCGACTCTCGACCGTCGAATAATTAAGGTTATAGGTGTTAACCAGGCTTAGCCCTGCTATAGTCAAAAACCAAGTTTTAAACATCCCGTTGGGATATGGGAAAACAAACCCTCGGATGGCATATGCTGTCCGAGGTGACTTTCACAAATAAAGGTTTATCACAAATCAAAGAAAAGAGGAGATGATTTGGATTCGGGCGAGAGTATTAAGGGCAGCCAGGGGCTGTAGAGGAATCGATGATGGCACGGTCGTCCGGGAACGATCGTGGGTTGAGGAAATGGAGTCTCGCTCGAATCAGTTAAGGACCGAGCCTAAGTGCCGCTAAACCGGTTCCATTACCGTACGTCCACATGTCCTTTATGGGAAGGACTTGGCTTAGTAACCCGGCAAGTATTAGGGTTTGGACCCGTGGGAAGTAGGGAGTTAGTGCTAGGTGTTTGAAGTCCTAGAGTTCCACCTACGCCAGGCGGGAGGTGTTGAGACGACACAAAGGTGGAGAGTCCCAATTTGGTGTCCAGGACATGCAAACTTGGGTATTCACCTAGCGGGTCCAACTCTGGTATGGAAGCGGGCGAAGGTCTCGTTGTACAAGCCCTGGACACATGCGACGCGTAGCATGCCCAGGGGGAACTACATCTTGTGGGTAAAGCCGTACAACCTCTGCAGAGTGTTAAAAACTATTCGAATAGCCGCGTCCTCGGTTATGGACATGAACTGGCAAGGCCACACACTGGTTAGACTAAGTGTTGTTTGCGAAAGCATGGGAAAAGGGATTAAGGACGTGGGCATGATGTGTCCACAGAGGGCAATTTACGCTACAGGTTGGTAGCAAGGAATTGCCGGAGGAGTAGGCTAGCCGTGTGATTCGGGATACACGGGCTGAGCCAGGGGCACTCGCTGAGCTATCCAGGATAGTGTCAGTCGAGTGTGGTACCGAGAAGCCAGACATGTTGCCCAGGGTAATATGGTCTGAGCTGTCTCGAGGATTGTAAGGAGGTAGCCGGGTCTACCTCGGGAGGATTCTGTTCATTTTACTTTAAACAGTTTTACTAAATTGCTTTTGAATCTACTATTCAAGTATTTAAATTATGCACTTACTTTTCCGCACATTAAACAGCTTAGAGTAGAGCTATTCCTTGTTTATCCTCTGCATGAATTATTTTCCGTATACTCCTTCCTGTGGGGATAGCTTGCGAGTACATTCAATGTACTCACCTGGCTTGTTGATTTGGCCAGACGAAGAAGACATCAGTTCTGAAGATAAGATTATAGACGTGAACGCTAGGGCGTAACCCCAGTCAGTTGCCTGTCGGGTATGGCACACTGATGGGCCACTTTCCGCTGAATTTCCGCTGCAAGATTTTAGCCATTGGGCTACAGGTATCAGATTATCGACCCTTACGGTCTATTTAATTATTTACGTATGTATGACAATGATATACAGGTTAACTCGTGTGTATCGGCTACTGATCCAGGGACCGGTACAGTAATCACGAGGGAGTTCCCGGCCTTAAAAACCGGGGGCGCCACAGCTTGGTATCAGAGCCATACTGACTGTAGGTTAACCCTAGTTAGCATGGCCGTTAGACAGGACTTAGGATATACAAACTATTTTCGAAAATAAGCTAGAAATAAGGACATAAGTGTGGGCTCTACTCTCATCATGATTCCTAGCATTTCTTCTCTTTACTTCGGAAATACTCCGAACGTAGCATTAACAAAATTCATACTAAACTCATCCTTTGTTCAAAATTGTAGATGAATGTAGGCACGCTTCGCCGAGAACACGGACACCCCTGGGGCGCTCTCCTGAGGAAGCTGCTTCGTTTCCTTGGAATTCGACGTCGACCACTGTTCATTGTTCGGAAGGACTACGTCGTCGGAATGGATGCTGGATATCGCGCCAAGGTGTACTTCTACTCTCTTCGAGCAGTCCCGCATGTCTACACGGGATACAGCTTCAGCCCAAGAGGAGCCATAATGATCGTGTCACGAGAAGCCATACGACGCCTCTGCCGCATGTACCATATCCGGATGCAAAGTCAGGAGCCTACCTTTGTCCGTAGAAGAAATTGATCGGATGATCTGACCTTGAACAATAAGTTAGGTCACTAGGTTCACTGTCACTTAGCGACATGAACCACATAACCCGTCGTAAGGTCTAGTAGAACGCTTTGGTTTGTAATGTGTGCTGGACTACGGTCCTTAATATGCTGTATTTTACTGTACTATATGTCGTATGAGGTACGCCATCGCCATAGGCATGGTATAGTACCCGCACTTGTCTGTATGATAATAGCCTTCACGGCTTAGGTAATAAAAATAACTCTGTTCGTACCCCCGCCTCGTCACATTTTATGTCCCACACGGTGTCGGTAGCCCGTCAAAGCTGACTGCCCATCTTCCCAGGTGTCGTCAACCATTAAAGACGACCGGTACCTGTCAGATCCTGGGGTAACTTCACCTTTCACCTCACTCGAATCGGAGTTACCACTGGCTGCCCTTCTGCCGTAAACCAGCTATAAAAAGCCCCTCTGAGCTTTTGCACATCACCACCGTCAGAAGCCTTTCGCTCTGGCGCATTCCTTCATCATTCATCATTCTCCCCCTACCCACAAACACGATGCTTTGGGTACCTTATACCAGGACACCACCGCTGAAGAATTCGCCGGATTCGTTCACGTCTTGTGGACCGTAGCTCGACAAACTCTCGGAGCAACCCAACGCCCTAAGTACAGCGTGTACTTAGGAGATGCTCCTGGCACCCTGCACGAGTTTTGGGCGATAGTGCACGTCTATCCCGGAGACTCCGATCCAGGCATGCCATTTGGTTTCATCGGAAGAACTATGCCTACCTCTACCCTGGCCATTAAATCAGTTGCATGGGAAGCTGTCCTCCACCTTCGCCAACTGGTCCCTAGCATGAATCAACCACCTTTCTCATTATATCCTGGCGGTACTCCTGGAGAAGACCCTGGACACACAAGCTTGCACCCAGAAGAGAATGACACAGTGAAACACCTCGCCACGTACGTTGCAGCTCAACACGATCTGCTTACCCAACTGGCAAATTCCTGGCTTTTGACACAAGGAACTGGTATTCCTATGCTTTCCCAGCTTCTTTCTAGCACTCCCTCGGTGACAGCCGCTACCGCCCCTGATATCGAAGAGCAGCCGCCACCAAGCATACCACCTGCGAAAGGAGGCAGTAGCCGCTCCAGGAAGACTACGGCCTCTAAAGGCACTCCAGCCCCTCGAAAAGCGAAAGCCCCGCGCAATAGTAAATCTACTCAGGACGCCGACCCAGAAGCAAGCTAAGGCATTCAAGATGTTGGATCTGGTTTAGCCCTTTCGTGCCACTAGTTGTGTGTGTTTTTCTCGTGTTAATGTTTGCAATAGGAACTTGCCCATGCTGTCTGACATTAGGGCAAGGACACCCGATACGCTTTTAGGCGTATGAATAAGTGTCGTGTAGTTCCTTTTAGAGTATCATGAGTGTTTGCACCCTCCATCCTTGTAGTAACCCCTTGTTGCTGGCAACAGTTTTACCCCTCCCAGTTACCTTCAATTATTACCCGGTATTCGCTCCTCGTTGTCGGCCACATGCCACCTTTATCTAATCGCCTTGGTTTTTCCACTCTCTGGAAGCTATCAACTGAACGTTGGTGGTAGGACCCTCTCTAGGACAACACGCCACGCGTCTACCACCGAGCCTTCAAATAGCTATATGGACTCTGCCCCAACCCACTCCAGACCCCCTGCCGTTCTATCTCCCACTAGCTAGTTCCTTGCTGCTAGACCCCTTTTCATTCCAACGCTCCCTATCCTTGCTCAGTCTCTTTTCCTCTACGATCATTATGCCGCAAGGTACCCTCTGTCAAGAGACCACAGCTGAAGACCTTACCGGCTTTGCTGGCGTTCTCTGGATCGTATCATGGCAAGCCCTCGGAGCAACGCGACGACCGGAGTATGAAGTATATCGAAGTCAAGCCTTCGACATCGTGCCTGAGTTTTGGGCTGATGTCTCTGTCTACCCCGCCGATACCAATCCAAGTGCACCCTTCCGGATCCATGGACGATCCATGCCAACACCAGCTATGGCTATTCAGATGGCCGCCTGGGAAGCTATTTCTCTGCTCCGCTACCGTGCCCCCAGTATGAACCAGAGAGCTTTTCGATTCTACCCTCACCGCGTCCCAGGAGGAGGCACGAGGTTTATCACCCCACCTCCCGATGAGGACACCGCGGTAACCCACCTCTCTCTTTATCTAGCCGCTCAACACGATCTCCTCACCCAGCTGGTAGAGTTCTGGATCTCATTACAACAGATCCCTTTGTCCGTGCAATCTTCATCCGCCTCTAGCCGCTCTTCGGCAACTTCCACCTACACCCTTGAGATGGAAGAGCTCCTCATGCCAAGAGCACCAGCAACCAAAGAAAGTACCAGCCGTCGCAGGCGCAACGGTACCCTTCGACGCGCCCCGACCCCAACAGAAAGCCAGAACCCTCAAGAGGAAATTGTCCCGCCCCAAATCGACAATCCAGAGGCAAATCAGGCCGATAATGCACGCCGAGTTTGGGCGATCCGACTCGATCCGTCTAGTTGCTTGTGTGCTTGCATTGCATTAGTATTTGCTGTTGTAATTAGTCTGGTATCCTTCGATACTCAGACAACCTGGTTTGAGATGCTTGTAGACGCATGTAAGCACGTCATGTTGATTTTCCTGCTGTTTTACTGGAGTTTCCAGTGGGTCTTCTGACCCTAATAAAGTTACTTGGTGTTGTTCGCTTCTGTTTATGTGCACATATAAAAATCTGGAATTTCTCCCTCATTTCCTAGATGCTTCCCTCTTTCCTATGTCGCTACGGGAAGAACTATTCCCCAAATGGCAAAACCAACACGTCTCAGGAAGCATTCATCCAGCCAAGCCAAACAGCTTTAGCTGTCAGCCCGAATCAAACCCCGTTAAGTCACGATCTAAATCACGTAAGTTGCCCATAGCCCTAGACCACTAATCAATAGTGGCCTACCCACACAAATTATCGGCACTCGAAATCAAATAAAGAATGCCAAGCCATTTCTTCTCCCGTGATCTACTCTGTTGCTCGCCCCAATACCCTTCCATAATTGGTGGCAATCCCTTGGACCTTTTCAAGCCACCGCTTATTTGTCCTTATATTCTTCCGTTGTAGCCAGCTATATGCCTACTTCCACTCAATAGCTTTAAATTCCCTGCTACCGATCTATCAAGAGAGGCAGAATTTTGTCTTGTCCGAAGCCGCACGCCGTGCACCTTTCCGCCAAGCCCTCAATGGCTACCTGGACTCTACCTCTCGTCCGCACCCATCCGTGCTTCTCTTTTCCCTCGCTAAATACTTCCTTGCCTCAAGAGCTCTTGCTCCCAGTGCTTATTCTCCTTTTGCTCGTTTCCCTTTCACCGCACCTCCATCTGCTTCCAGTGACTCTTCGGCAATTTTTGCCACGCCTTGAAATCAACAAACAACCATGACAACCGCACCTGCAGCCGAAGAAGGCGCCCGCCGCCGCAGACGCAATGCCTCGTCCCAACGCGTTCCGACCCCATCAGAGAATCAACACCCCCAGGAAGAAATCGCTCCGCGTCAGGCCCCTAATCCAGAGCGAAGACAGGACGAAGATGTGCGTCGAGCTTGGATTCACCAGCTCAATGTGTTAGGTTGTTTGTGCGTTTACGTTGCGTTGATTTTTGCTTTTGGGTTCAGCCTGATGCCTCCCGGCAATCCGACTGGCCTATTTGATGCCCTGGTAAACGCCTGGATGCGTGTCATGTTAATTCTTGTGTTGTTTTACTGGAGTTTTTCGATGGGTCTTCTGACCCTAATGAATTGTCCATTGTTAGTTTGTTCTTGCTTGGATCTGTAAACAAGACTTGAGATTTCCCTCTCATCTCCCAGCTATTCTCCCTTTGCTTCACGCGGATGCAAATCAATTGCCCTAGCAGTGATGCCAACCAACCGCTCAAGGAACAATCATGTCGCCAGCAGCACGCCTGATCCTTTTTGCAATAGCTAGCACTCGAAACGAGCACGAAATGCTTGTACACCAGACCCCTACTTAGCCGATGGCCGACCGATGCCAATTATCTGCCCGCTGCAAACTTCGAAAGGATATATGCCCAAGATGAAGTGCGAAGAGACACCACCACATCAAGGCTGACAGGACAACGTCAGCTGTTTAAAGAGATCAAAAATACATTCGAAATTGGAGTTGAGATATGCACCCTGCAAAGTTTTAAGGAGAGTAGTTCCGAGGATTTGAAGGAAAGACCTGCACTGGAGCTATGAAGATGTTTTGCGACAGAAGACCATACGACCCTGCCCTTGTTTTCCTCCTAATCTATCTGAATCTCGAGGACGAGATTCCTTTTAAGGGGGGTAGGTTTGTAACGTCCCGAAATTCCAAAACCCGAAGATTAGGGCTTTCAAACTTTTTGGTTAAGTAACGCTAACCGACGTGCATCGATAAAGCTTAATGCCGAGTCGTTCTAACCCTGAAGTGAACTAGGTCAAAACCACTCGCCCTCGCGTCCCTGCCACGACAGCCTGAAGCAGCCAGTTTGCTCCGCCGCGTCAGCCCAAGGCAGCTAATGCCGCTGCCACGCTCTTGCCACGGCAGCTACCACTGCCCGTTTCCCCTGTCGTGACAAGCTCCTACCGTCGCTGACATGCCTCTGCCGCGGCAACCCCGCGTCGACATTTTCTCTGCCGCAACCCTACACGTATACGTGAGCATATCAGTGTTTTCCTCAAACCCTGACCTACCACGACCTCATGTGTCTATTCTATCTGCAACGCAACCCTATGTACGCTCAAAACCCAAGTGTATATGTACACACGCACTCCAGCCGATAAAACCCTGAATCGGCGAATATCCTAAAGTGTCGCATGCACCGTATTCATCGGAGCACCTGCGGTACCTCACCACCAATCGACCCTAAGTCGGGATGGATAATCCACCGAGGATCCCGTACGCCCTCCATCCCTTGCCGCACACCCGGAACCCTAATTCCAGCCCTAGACCCCTTCCGCCCCGTTTAAACCATTTTCTCCAGAAACCCTAAGCGCGGAACCCAATATTCCTCGGTTTCTCGGAAATTCTAGAATAAGTCATGGAACCCCTTAGCAATATGCTTGACCCAGTTATGGCATAAAATAATAGGATCCGATTCGAAAACATTTATTTACAAAAAATATAGGCATGCATAGTTTAGAAATCTGGATTAACCATGATCGAACGCCGTCGTTAAAATTACCGCGGTACAAGAGATCTTGAATAATCTCCCAACTGATCGCTGTCAAAAACTTGGTAAATTATTTTACCTCCTTTCCGACCTATCTACCTCTTTTATTTCCCCTGGCAGCCCATGTCTTAACCTCCCTCAGTTAAAACCTACCGACGGCCTCGTGAGAATCCTTTCCAGCAGTACCAGCAAATTAAGCCCTCACGAATCCTCGGGCCATCGCAATTGCCACACCCGGATTCCTTTGCATGCAGGCACTGATACCCACGAACGCATAGTGCGTGAAGTACTCGTCGGTGCCTAATTTCCTTGTTCCTTTGGTCACGTCCCCTAGCAGTCTGTGCTGCATGACAAGCTGGCAAGCCACCAGAGCACCTCCTTGACGTTTTGATTCTTTCCCATCATCCTGTTGTGTGCAAAGCTTGTGTACCACCTCAAGAATCCTGGCCTAACCCTCCCTATTTGCTGGACTCACATCCCTCAGTACCAGTGACATGTTGGACATCTCAGCCACGATTGGTTCTTTCCTGGCACCATACCACCCATGCATGAGCTGGCCGTGCTCCAGGCATGCATGCTCCATTGCCAGCCCGACCACCTTCCTCAGACAACTCACCACTCCAGCACGCCACCAGCACCTAAGCTGTCGCTCCCTTGCTCTGTAGCCACAGCCGAGTTTGGAACTTGTCTCGTCGCCAACCTTGTAGCGGAGCAGCGCCGCCATCCCCTCCGGCGACGTCCCATCGAGGCCAAGCAAGCTCTGGCAACAGCCATGGCCAGCGGCCGCGTCGCCGGCCTATAAAGGGAGCACCGCCCGAGCTTCACTCAACACCCAGACCACTACCCGAGCTCTACCCCACCACCTACTCGAGCTCAGTCGAAATCCCAGCGGAGGAAGAACCCCAGGCCATCGAGGAGGTGCCAGTGAACTCATCAGCATCATCCAAGCCGCAACAGCGCAACGCCGGGTTCATCCCCTTCCCTAATCCCCGGTTCTCTCCTCCCACCGGCGCTACCACCCGCCGGATTACCCGCCGCCGACCCGCCGTCATTGAAGCCGCTTCCCTCTGCCCCGGGTCTTCCCTTACCAGATCCGCCGCCACCGTCGGTTGGCTCAGCAGCCGCCGGCAGGACCACTTCCCCTTGGCCGCCGCCGGCAAGCCCCGGCCCCGTCACCGCCACGGAGCACCAAGTCTCGCCGCTCCGGTCGTCTCCCCGCCCCTCCAGCGCCGAGCTAGCTGCCGCCGGCCTCAAACTACCTCCACCACCTCCGCCGCAATCGCTCCCCCACTCCAGATCAAACCCGAATCATTTGAACTCCCGAGCTCCTTTGCCAAGCGAGCTGAGCCGAAGTCCGCTTCCCCGCCTCGAGCCTTTTCCCTTCGACCCGTAGCTCCCTGCCGGCAGCTTGGTCCTAAGCACCGCCACCATCCTACCTTGGCCGAGCGACCCGAGAGCAACCGAACGAGCAGGTGAGCTGCGTGAGCTAACACCCGAATGGATAAGTAAGTACCTTGGCTGAGCTGCCGCTTTATTTAGAAGCGTGTTTAATCTGCTGAGCCGAGAGCCAATCCCGTTTTCCCTTGCTGTTGTGCATTTACCCGATCCAAACCCGGTTGCCGCGTCCAGTGTCCCATTGCGTGGCCATTTAATCCCATGCCGACCAGGTGAAAACGCCCACGAGCTGCCGGTTAGCACATTTAATTAGCTAACTGGTTTAGCAGTTTTGAGCCTCTGGTTCGCTCAGTTAGAACCAATCCGTCTGGTTTTTCGCAGCTCCAATCTCAGTTCCAGAACCCTTGAGCGATTTACAAACTTCTAGTTCAAAAATATTTCAAACAATTAATGTGTTTAGGTCAACAGCTGAAGGAGTTTAGGTTTAGGGTTCTCTGTTGTTTATCTCTTTCAAAAGGAAGCCAACATATACATATGCATAAACGTCATCCTTTAGGGCAGCCAAAGTAACCCCTTCGATCAGCATATTGAGACACCAGTAGCTCCATAGGCTAGTGAATTTTGAAATAAAACTTTGAGAGCATGATTTCCGCTCCATTCAAAAATTCTATCAGTTTATGTGTCGCGTATGTGGTATCCCTGGTAAGCGTAAATCTTGAAAAACCCAGATGCATGCACCTCCACCTCTAATCGCCGTCCGGCAAGTTTCTGTGTGAAACCCTAATTAGACCCTCTTCCGATCGTCCCGAAAACCATATTAGTTCATCGAGTGCTTTTGGTCTCGCATGTTGTTTGATTTTATTGAAGTGTTGGATCATTTCTTATTCGTTGTTTTTACCCGACGTGTAGTTTTGACGATACGACGAAACGTGCGAAGGAATCTGGAGAGCTGCCGAATCGAGTTCGAGACCGAGACTCGGCCAACCTGCCAGGCAAGCATTCCCACCTCGATCATGTCGAAATCCCATATATGCAAAGTTATGAATATCTTGTTTACGAACTCTGCATGCTATGTGTTTAATATAAATATTTTATGTAGAGGTAGTTATACCCATTAGTTGCACGATACCTAGGTCCGAATATCCTTCCTTGTAACCCTAGGTATATTCAGCGGTCGACTCTCGACCGTCGAATAATTAAGGTTATAGGTGTTAACCAGGCTTAGCCCTGCTATAGTCAAAAACCAAGTTTTAAACATCCCGTTGGGATATGGGAAAACAAACCCTCGGATGGCATATGCTGTCCGAGGTGACTTTCACAAATAAAGGTTTATCACAAATCAAAAGAAAAGAGGAGATGATTTGGATTCGGGCGAGAGTATTAAGGGCAGCCAGGGGCTGTAGAGGAATCGATGATGGCACGGTCGTCCGGGAACGATCGTGGGTTGAGGAAATGGAGTCTCGCTCGAATCAGTTAAGGACCGAGCCTAAGTGCCGCTAAAACCGGTTCCATTACCGTACGTCCACATGTCCTTTATGGGAAGGACTTGGCTTAGTAACCCGGCAAGTATTAGGGTTTGGACCCGTGGGAAGTAGGGAGTTAGTGCTAGGTGTTTGAAGTCCTAGAGTTCCACCTACGCCAGGCGGGAGGTGTTGAGACGACACAAAGGTGGAGAGTCCCAATTTGGTGTCCAGGACATGCAAACTTGGGTATTCACCTAGCGGGTCCAACTCTGGTATGGAAGCGGGCGAAGGTCTCGTTGTACAAGCCCTGGACACATGCGACGCGTAGCATGCCCAGGGGGAACTACATCTTGTGGGTAAAGCCGTACAACCTCTGCAGAGTGTTAAAAACTATTCGAATAGCCGCGTCCTCGGTTATGGACATGAACTGGCAAGGCCACACACTGGTTAGACTAAGTGTTGTTTGCGAAAGCATGGGAAAAGGGATTAAGGACGTGGGCATGATGTGTCCACAGAGGGCAATTTACGCTACAGGTTGGTAGCAAGGAATTGCCGGAGGAGTAGGCTAGCCGTGTGATTCGGGATACACGGGCTGAGCCAGGGGCACTCGCTGAGCTATCCAGGATAGTGTCAGTCGAGTGTGGTACCGAGAAGCCAGACATGTTGCCCAGGGTAATATGGTCTGAGCTGTCTCGAGGATTGTAAGGAGGTAGCCGGGTCTACCTCGGGAGGATTCTGTTCATTTTACTTTAAACAGTTTTACTAAATTGCTTTTGAATCTACTATTCAAGTATTTAAATTATGCACTTACTTTTCCGCACATTAAACAGCTTAGAGTAGAGCTATTCCTTGTTTATCCTCTGCATGAATTATTTTCCGTATACTCCTTCCTGTGGGGATAGCTTGCGAGTACATTCAATGTACTCACCTGGCTTGTTGATTTGGCCAGACGAAGAAGACATCAGTTCTGAAGATAAGATTATAGACGTGAACGCTAGGGCGTAACCCCAGTCAGTTGCCTGTCGGGTATGGCACACTGATGGGCCACTTTCCGCTGAATTTCCGCTGCAAGATTTTAGCCATTGGGCTACAGGTATCAGATTATCGACCCTTACGGTCTATTTAATTATTTACGTATGTATGACAATGATATACAGGTTAACTCGTGTGTATCGGCTACTGATCCAGGGACCGGTACAGTAATCACGAGGGAGTTCCCGGCCTTAAAACGGGGGCGCCACAAGTTTCCATGAACTACTTCTGTAAACACAGGAAATTTGTCATCGCGATCTTAAACTGGAAAACACCCTCCTGGATGGGAGTCCGACACCTCGAGTCAAAATTTGCGATTTTGGTTACTCAAAGGTGCTAATAGTTGTGTTCTATGTCCCAATCCTGATTGCCTCTCTTTGGAGCAAAGGTCTTCCTCAATATCTTGAAGACAGTCTTGGCATCATAGGTGAAGTCGGCAGTCTTGCCGAGCACATAATCCTTGTCTTCAGGATACAAGGGCTTCAAGCCTTCCTTTGGCAGAATATTTTCGTCATGTATTTTAATAGTGTGAGTCATGTGTTGACTTTGACAATAGTTGTGATGAATATTTTGCCATCTTGTGAGAAGTTGAATGTTTTGTTGCATGAATTCGTGGTTTGAATTATTTGTAATGTGATTGATTGTTTGAGTTTCTCGATTTGTCTCAAGGAAAAATTGAGTATATGAGAGATTTTTTTCTTGACTGATTTAGGTCAAGTGGAAAACTTGTGCTCGCAACGCTTTGCTTGGTCTATTGTGTGCAGGTGCGAGTTGGGTGCGGCGATGGTTCGGCCATATGGACCGGCATGTGGCTTGGAGGGCTGAGATGCGGTCAAGGAGGTGGCGACGACATCGTGCGGCTTAAAAGCATGTACGCGGAGGACAAGAAAGCGGGTGGAGACGAGACGTGAAGACCAAGTCAGTGTGAGGGCGTTTTGGTAAAAACGCGAAAACCACCGAAGCTCAACCAAGAAACTGCGGCGGCGGCCAGAAGCGGTTTAGGGTTGGTAGCTTAGGGTGGAAGAAAAATTGAGAGGTGGCTAAGCTATTTAGACGCTTTGGGATGCGTGCTAGTTAGTTAGGCCCATTATGAGGCCCAAGAGTGGAAGAGGGGGTTGTCCCTCCCCACTATAAATAGAGGATGAGGATTTTCTTAACCCTTAATTCTTAGAGCTTTGTGCTAAGAGCTGCAGTTAGAAGTGCTTTGGCCTAATCATGAGAGGCTTGTAAACCCTAGAAAAACCCACGAAAATCAATACAAAAAGATTTCTTCAATCTCTATGTGTTCTTGAGCTATTCTCTCTATTAGCTTTTTGATTTTCGTTCTCTTGCTTTTCTTGTGAGTTGATTCTTGATATGGCAAGTTAGTGATGGAGTAATCACGTCATATTTGATTCCGTCCTTGCATATCCAAGAAATCAATCTCTTTTCTCATGTTTTGAGTTTGCTTGCAAGAGAAGAAAGAATTGGAGTTTTGCAATTGACTTGTTTGGGGGCTAATCTTTGGGATTTGATAGATGGATTAGGTTGCTATGATATGTGAGAGATCAGTCTATTGATTTGAGATCAAGAATCCTCACGAGCAACTAGAAATCGAAGATTTTCTTTTCGTCCAATTTTTGAGGGTGTTCTAGGAAGATCATGAAAAAGGTTGTGCCTTAGAAGTTTCTATGAGGATCATCACTTGATTCATAGTCACAAGGCATCCCTAAACTCATCTGCAAAGTTTCACTTCTTTTGGTTGGACGGATTTTAAATTGTGGCAAAAGTTGCGTCGGAAATTAGGGTTTTCAAAATTCTGGATCACATCCGGAGGTTCCGGACAAGTTACCCCGGAATGTCCGGGTGTACAACACCCAGAGTTTTCGGGCCCTGAACCCGGAGTGTCCGGCCCACCTCCCGAGAGCAGTCATCTCTCCGGAGGTACATCCGGAGTATCCGGACTGAGACCCGGAAGGTCCGGATATCATCCTGAGAGGAGCCATCTCTCCGGAGTATCCGGACTTCAACCCGAAGTGTCCGGAAACCATTCCGAGAGGACCCATTTCCAGAAGTACATCCGGAGTGTCCGGACTCTGTACATCCGGAGTGTCCGGACTACCTAGTCCGGAATGTCCGGACGTGCTGTTTGAGGGTCTGATTTCCTTTTCTCTCAAGCTCTGTTCGTGTCTTGCCCGTAATCTTTTGGGGGTCTTTTTCGCTGCGATTTCAATCAGATCATACCAGTCTTGTATGTGACTATGTATGTGAAGAACTTGAAAGAGAAATTTCGAATCTGACATTCACCCCCCTCTGTCGGGAGGCCAATGATCCAACAAGTGGTATCAGAGTCCGGTCTCGCTTCTCTATAAGCTTTGACCGGTTTTGCGAGCCATGGCTTCCCACGGATACTTGACTCGTCCTCCTGTCTTCAATGGGATGGACTGGGAGTTCTGAAAAAAATCGAATGAGAATCTTTATCCAGTCGGAGGGGCTTGCTATTTGGCAAATCATCGAAAGGGACTTTGCTCTTACTGCACAAGTGACGGCTGCAAATCAGGTTGATGTTGAAAACAATTGCAAGGCCATCAACTATTTGCTTTCTGGTTTCGATAGGAAGGAGCATGAGCGGGTTGCTCATCTTGATACCGCTCACAAGATTTGGTCGACCTTGATCACCTATCATGAGGGGTCCGACCAAGTCAAGATTGCTCGAGCGGATCAATATAGAGTTGAATACAATCGTTTTGAGCAACGCTCTGGGGAATCGATTTCTGAGCTTTTTGAGAGATTTGAAAGAATTGTGAATAAGCTCAGGAGTGTGGGAGTGAGGTACTCTGACTCAGAAATGGCTAGGCATGTGTTGAACACATTAGAGCCCGCTTTTGAAGTGCGGAAGATTGCCATCCAAGAGTCCGCCAATCTTGCCACTCTCACACTCGATCACATGTTCTCCAAGCTCTCTACTCATGAGATCACTTCGGAGAACAAAAATGGTTCAAAGACCAAGACTTTGGCTCTTGTTGGGAACACTTTCTCGGATCTATCGGGGATAGTGTCTCCTAGTGTCAACTCTGACACTTGCATGATTTCTTCTTCTTCTGGACTGTCTCTTGCAGCTCTGTCTTCTTTGTCTGATGATCAGCTTGAATATCTTCCCGAGGATGAGCTCGCGTTATTTGCAAAACGCTTCTCTAGGGCATATAAGAATGTGAGAAATAGGAGAAGGAAATCCTCGGACATCACTTGCTATGGATGTGGTGAGAAAGGTCACATTCGATCTGAGTGTCCCAATCCTAAAGAGAGAAACAAGTTTGCTTCTAAGTTTCAGGACAAGTGATGGAACAAGTTCGGATCAAGACCCAAGATGCGTGAGGCGGAGAAGAATCTTCGTCGAGCTCTCGCCGCTTTTGGAGATAGCGATGCCAGCACCAACTCTGCTTCATCTTCCTCCTCCTCAAGCGAGAATGAACCGGAGCTGCCCAAGCACAAGAAGAAAGGAAAGAAGAAGGTAAAACATGGCTTCACCGGCATGTGCTTGATGGCAATATCCGAAGAAGAGAGCGACGATGAAGATCTTGTAAGCGAGGTGAGCTGCACTTTCGATGAGCTTTGTGTTAGGCATGATAAACTGCTTGATATGTTTGATGTGCAAAATGATGCCTTGTTTGCTTCAATCAAGAAATCTAAAGATCTGACTAAGAAAGTTAATTCTCTTACACTATAAATTGCTAAACTGAGGAGCAATGATGATGAGTGTGTTATTTGTGATGTTTTACACAATGAATTCCTTGAAGCTAAAAATGTTCATGCTAGTGTAAGTGAATTGCTTAAGTCATCCATAATTAAATTTGATAAACTTAAGTCGAGCCCTTGCTCCTTTTGTGTCTCTAAGGATGATGACTTAGATTCTCTGAAGAAAGAAATTGATATGCTCAAATCTTCACATGGTAGTTTGCCTTCTAGTGTACCTTCTGGATGTTCCTCTAGCTTAGCATCTCTGAATAAATTGAATGAGATGAAATTGTGCTTTGCTCTAGGTTTCATGTTGCATATATTTGTTATCCAAGAGCTTATAGTCTATGAGAACAATCTAGCCAAGCTTAAAACTGTCTATCTTGCTGGTTGTATTGTTCACTCATTTTGTGCTAAGAAACTTGAAAATGTGAAGAATCAACTTGCTAGCATTAGTTCTAAGAGCACTCAAGAACCTTCCCCATGTTTAAGATGCAAGTATTTGGAAGGTAGAAATAAAGAATTGAATCAATCTGTGCTTGAAATGAGAAGATCAGTGTGTGATAAATGCTCTGAACTAGTTGAAGAAAATCAGGACCTAGGAAGACACATTTCTAAGCTTTACAGAAAACTCACTTTGGCTAATGCTACTGCTTCTAAGCTACCTGTTGATATTTCTCATGATATTTCCTCTACTTGCACATTTTGCCATGAGCATGAGAATGATGTTTCTGCTATGCATGCTGCATTTAGAGAGAGGTTTAAGAAAACAATAGTTGAAACATGTAGCATTACTTGTGTGTCTTGTGAGTCTCTAAAACTTGAACTAGGAGTATACAAAAAAATATATGAGAAAGCTGTTAGAGTGTCAGCTTCAGGAGCTTGTCTTACATGTGCTCCTTTGCTTAGGGAAGTTGACTACCTCAAGAAAACTTTGGAAAGATTTTCTGGAGGTAGAAAAGAAATTGACATGATCTTAGACAAGTCTATAGTTAGCTTAGATAAAGGTCTAGGTTTTAATCATGTGGAAGAAAATAAGAATCATCATCCTCATCCCATTGGTTCTTTGGTAGAGGCTTGATTGCAATAGCTCAGGAGGAGAGGGGAACAGTGTTCAAGTCAGGTGACTATCTACATTCACCTCTTAAGGACAAGAGTGCTTCAGTTTCAGTTGGTGCCACCTTGCAGAGGGTAAAATACCGATGCACTCACTGTCATAAGGATGGTCATCTTGTTGAGTTTTGCTTTCGACGTCTCAAGGAGGAGCGTCGTGACCGTGTTCGTGCTCTTAGGGGTATTCAACGACGCAACAATGCATTGAATGCTCCTAAGACACACACGAGGCCTCAACCTGTTGAGGTGTAACACCCCAATTTCCGTAACCCAAAATTTAGGGCTAACAAAATTTTTTTTTCCGGTAATGCTAATGTAAAATACACCCAATTAAAAATTTTATTCCAAATCATGTTCCTTCTGAACCCTAAAGCAAAGCGACCAAAACCGTTCCCTCTGCTTCCGTTCCCTTGATTTCTGTTTTGTCGAAACCCTGTCTAGCGAGGGAGACAAACCCTGCGCTATCCTTGATCTCCATGCGGGACCGTTCGCCCTTGCGTCCCTGCCACGACAGCCTGAGGCAGCTGCCACAGCCAACTTGCCCTACCGCGACAACCCATGGCAACCGTTGCCGCTGCCACGCTATTGCCACGACAGCCGCCGTTACCCATTTCCTCTACCGCGGCAAGGCCTCTGCCACCGCCGCTTCTATCTCTCTCTGCCGCGGCAAGCCGTTCCTGCCGCGACAAGTCTCTGCCGCGCCACCGATCCCCTGCCTCGGCATCTCGCAGTAGCTACCGTCGCTGCCATGCCTCTGCCACGGCAACACCTCCCCTGCCGCGGCAACGTCACGCTGTTGTTCCTTCCGCCGCGACAATCAAGTCCTACCGCGGCAAGTCTCCCCTTACCGCGGCAACATTTTCTCCACCGTGGCAAACTCCTTTTCCTTACCACGGTAGTACCGCGGCAACATTTTCTCTGCCGCGACAGCCCTTCTTCTCTCCACAAGCACCCTTTCGGCATTTCTGCCCTTCTATCTATTCGGTGCCACCTAAACCCACGTCCGCCGTATACGCCGCCGTATTGACGGTACCTCACCACCAACACGACCTAAGCCGACACAAAGTTGTCATCTCGACTCTCAAGTCCCTACCCCATCTTGCCGCACACCGAAAACTCCGATCTAGCCCCAATCCTTGCCTTCTAATTAAATACCGATTCTTCCAAAACCTTAATTCGTCGCGCAAGCAAAATCCATCGAAGCGCTCGCGGCACCTTAGCCCCACACATTCCCGAGTATCGTGTCGAGACCCCGAAGACCTTTCCATCCATTCCCCATCTTGCCACATTCCGGAACCCTAGTTCCGACCTCCGATATCCCTCCCGTCTTAGTTAATCTGTCCTTCCTAAAACCTTAATCCGGGAATTCACCCCATCTCCCTGTTCGATCGATGTCCGGCGATGCCCTTATGGCACCTCCCCGCCATCTGTGCCCAAGCACCGTCTCGAAGCTCCGGAGACATTTCCATCCACCCCCTTCCTTGCCGCACTCCGAAACCCTGGTTTCGACCCCCGATTCCTCTCTCTTTTTATTTAATTCGTTCGTTCCTAAATCCCTAAGTGCGGAGACTACCACTCCTTGCCTTACCCAAAAATATCGAATCAAATCATGGAACAACCCGGCAGTATCCTTAACCTAAATATGTCATAAAATAACAGCATTCAGTACAAAAATAATTACAGAGCATAATTATGAAATCTTAGGTCAATCTCGGGCGTTGCACTGCAACCCCTATAATTAATTCTCAGGAAATGCTGATAAAATCACGCATCACTCCCCACATTTCCAGGAGTCCGAATATCTAAAAATATGGACAAGTCATATGCGGAAATCCGATAAGGTAGGCATCGAGCACCTTTCCCGTATTAGTTCCATGCACGAAATCACAGCGCTTTTACCCTGCCAAAGCTGCTGTCATTTTTCTAGGAAGTGACCACACGCTGCCTCACCTCTCTAATCACCCTCCCATCCCATTAACTCTCCCTGGCAGCTCACGTCCTGTCCAATGCTAATGTAGAGCAAAGACCCGTCCCATTCGACATCAAGGCATCCACTGCTCAGAGCATTGTCTAGTCCCCAAACTTGGCAGGAATGTTGAACACGTGCCCCTGAACACTGGTGACATGGTTTGACGTCTCGAAGCCAGCCCAGAGCCTCCATGGCATGCACATGCCACTCTGGACGCGCTCTGAACACGTCCAGTCATGCCACAGCACCCACCCTCCTTCTTCCTCACTGAGCTAGCTGCCGTCCAGGCTTGTCCGAGCAGCAGTGGCACCCCAGTGCTTTCCCTGTGCTCCCTGTGCCCCTCGACCAATCCCATCCTCACCAGCTCAGCCGCGACAACTCACCTCGCCGAGCTGTCCCGTCGCCGGTCTGGAGCAAGCTGGCAGCAGTGACCAGCTGGACTCGCTGCCGGCCTATAAAGGAGCATCCGAGCACCCCAGGCCCTCACCTCCATCAGAACAGCCACTCAATCCTTTTCCTTGAGCTCGGTTCTTCCCCAACGAACTCCCAATAGCTCACTCTCCTTTCACCCCACCTCCAAAGCCGCACTGACCTCCCCTTCTTGCCCTAGCTCCCAAGGAACCAACAACTGAAGCAGCTCCATTCCTTCCCCTAGCTCAACCGCCGAGCTCCCCTGGTCTCCCTTGCTGGAACTCGAGCTAGCGCCGCCGGTTGACCCTTCCAGCTCCCTGGCCGCCGCACCAGACCCGCCGCCAGGTGCCATAAAAACTCGAGCTGAGTCGCCGCCGGTCACTTGGACCCGCTCGGAGCAGAGGGAGCAAGCATCGGGAGTAAGCCCCAGCTCCATTGCGCCGCCACCCGAGTTGAGCCCCGCCGCCACCCTGTCCGAGCGCGCGACCAACCTGGTCGGGTTCACACCTGCGCTCGCCCTCAGCTCGCTCACCTTGGCCCCTCCTCCTCTGTGGCCGACTGCTGTTCCTCTCAGAACCGAGCTGGTGCGCCGCCGTTCCTTTTTCTTGCTTGAGCACATTAGTATAGCTGATGGTCCACTGTAGCATGTGTGGGCATTTTCTTCCTTTTCCCGCTCGCCAGCTCTAATCACCCGGGTAGCTCACCTAATGCACCGAATTAATTTTCCTAACCGCAAGCTAATCCAACCGGTGCAGCCTCTAACCACCGAGTAGCATCATTAACGCAGTGAGTTAATCCCTAATCCCTAGCTCTAATCAGCCGGCCGGTAGCTCAGTTAATGCACTGGTTTAGCTTTGTTAGTATTAGCCTCTAATCCGGCCAGTTAGATCCCTAATGGCCGATTCCTTTTCACTTAAATCCTAATTCTGGAATCCCTAGATAAAATCCTAAGCATTAGCTCTAATTCATCTCCATAAGTACTTAAACCATATAAGCAACGTATATATACACATGCATAACTGTTGAGCAGCCCTTATGACCATTTTCTTTTATTTTCTTTAGCCCCGATTCTGTTCTGGAAACCCAAAGCTAATTCCCATATGCTGATTCAAATGCATTCTCAAGTTGTAAAACTTTTCGAATATAAATAGTGAAATAGGGTTAAGTTATTTCCTCTGTAGTGTTAAATCATAGCATTTGATCTATCTGGTCCATCTCGGTTCCGACCAATTCTTCAGCATGTGAACCCAACGCTGGAAACCTAGAAGCCCTTCCTGTCATGTTAACCAAACTCTTCCAAAAATTCGAAAACCTTTATGAATGCATTCAATAGAAAACTAGACATAGGGTTATATAGTTAATTCCATACAACCGCATATACACTGTATGCATGCATGTACTCCCTGAGCCAACCCAATCAGAAATCTCTCTTTTTCATCCAGTAACTTTAGAGTATCTATGATCCTCCGCCATTCGTTTGGGTGAAAGTTTTTAAAGTTAAAAGCTTAACAGGAGTGTTTCCCATTTAAATACCTCGTCATTTTATGTGGTATTTCCGTATATACCCGTTGCCAAAAGTCTTCTTTGTACTCGAGAACCCATGCCCTAAAACCCTAGAGCCATATCTATAGCCTAAACTCAGATATACACCTCCTCCCCCTTATGAGCGTTATCACTTCATGTGGCAATCCATGCATATACCTATCGTCAATATCATTCCTTGCCTCCATAAACCTAAGCCACGAAATCTTAGGGTCGAACCATTAATCTAACTCCAGGTATATGCATCCCCTTCCTTAAATCGCTGTCCAAAACCCTAAATCATAACTCGACCGTTCTAGGGCAAACACCCTCCGCAGTTCATTGTGTTATTCGCCAGTTCTGTTGTCTTGCACATTGTTTGATTCTCTTGAAGTGTTTGGATTGCTTCTTATTCGATGTTTTCTTCCGACGCGTAGTTAGTGGAGTGAGGTACGCGCGTCAGGACGATCCGGGATCATCCCACGTCAGGAATCCGAACCGGAACTGCCAGGCAAGCAATTTCCCGCCTTGACCATTTCGCATCCATAATTGTGAAGTATATTTATTTTGATTTCAAAATATGCATGCTATGTTATAAATAGTATTTTATGTAGAAGTAATTATGTCCGATAGATGCATATGGACTAGGGTCGTGTTGGAAATATGCCCTAGAGGCAATAAATAAAGTTGTTATTTGTCATATTTCAAGTTCGTGATAAAGTTTATTCTCCATGCTATAATTGTATTAATTGGAAACATTATTACTTGTGTGGTTATATAAACAACACCGTGTCCCTAGTGATCCTCTAACACTAGCTTGTTGATTAATTGATGGTTAAGGTTTCCTAACCATGAACATGAGTTGTTAATTAATAACAAGGTCATATCATTAGGAGAATGATGTGATGGATAGACCCAAGTTGAGCGTAGCAATTTGATCATGTCACTAAGTTTTATTTGCTTCAGCTATCATATGTTAAATGTTCTAGTCCTTCGACCATGAGATAATGCCACTCCCTAGTACCGGAAGAATGCTTTGAGGGCATCAACCATCACGCCGTAACAGGGTGATCATAAAGGTGTCTTTCAGGTATCTCGGAAAGTACTTGTTAGGTTGCATGTATCAAGAGTGGGATTTGTCCATCCACGTGACGGAGAGATATTCTCAGTGCCCACTCGGTAATGCACATTCGATATCGCTTGCAAGCAAGGGACTAAGGAGTTAGTCACAGAGGATGTTGTATTACGGAACGAGTAAAGAGTACTTACCAGGAAACGAGATTGAACTAGGTATGGTGATACCGATGATCAAATCTCGGGCAAGTAAAATATCGTGAGACAAAGGAATGGAACATTCGACATCGTGGTTCAACCGATAAATGATATTCGTTGAATATGTGGGAATCAATATGGACATCCATGGTCCCGCTATTGATTATTGATCGGAGAGGTGTCTCGATCATGTCCGCATATTCCCGAACCCGTAGGGTCACACACTTAAGATTCGTTGATGCTAGGGTAGAGAATGAGATATTAATATGGTGAGACCGAAATTTTGTTCGGAGTCTCGGATGGGATCCAGGACGTCACGAGGAGCTCCGGAATGGTCCGGAGATACAATTTCATATATGGGAAAGTATTTTTAGGGTTTCGGAAAGGTTCGGGATTTTTCCGGCAGAGTTCCGGAGAAGTTCTAGAAGGTTCCGGAGGGTTCTAGAGTAGGGCCCACTTATCCCGGAGGGGTCCACATGGACCAAGGGTACTGCATGAACAGTACACACGTGAATAGTATCGTGTGAACAGTACCCCCCCTTCCTAGATGGATAAGATCGATATCCCTTAAAAATAGGAGATCTAAAGATAAAGGAAAAGGGGAACTTGGGAGGCAAGTTACTGTTCACGTGAACAGTACCGAGCCTATATAAAGGGCTGGGCGCAGCCCCCCTTGAACCCTAGCTGCCAGCCCCTCCCTCTCTCCCATCTACTCCTCTCCCGCAGCTGCTTAGGCGAAGCCCTGCAGGAATTTCTCCACCGCATCCACCACCACACCGTCGTGCTGCTGGAGATCTCATCTACCTCTCCACCTCACCTTGCTGGATCAAGAAGGAGGAGACGTCATCGAGCCGTACGTGTGCACATCTCGGAGGTGCCGCTCGTTGCGGTGCTTGATCGGATTGGAACACGAGAAGATCCCTCTCGCGGCTGGGAGGTATAACCTAGCTGCGGGAGGCTGCGGGCTTCATCGACAACGGTCAAATTCTCCGCTGCGTTGACGTGTTCGTCGAGGGTATGTAGATATGATCTGTCTCTCGTTGCAAGCTTCTTCTAGATTGGATCTTGGTTTTCTAGATTGGATCTAGGTTTTCGTTTGCATCTCGTAGGAAAATTTTTGTTTTCTATGCTACGAATCCCATCAGGTCGAACGTCCGATTCCTTGTAACCCTAGAGATCCGTCGGTCGGTTTCCAACCGACGACATACCAAGGTTATAGGCAATAGCCAATGCTTAGCCCTGCTATAGTTAAAATTAAAATTTTGTTTAAACCGGGGATGGGAATATCAAACCCGCGGATAGCATATGTTATCCGCGGTGATATTAAATGAAATGTTGCTAAAACCCAAAATGGAGATGGAGATGATTTGGATTCGGGTAGGAAGTAAGGTGGTTCGAAGGGAGACGAAGTAGCTGGAGGCTATTTGGTGATCGATGATGACCTGGAGTCCTACTCGAATCAGTTAAGGACCGAGCCACCGTGCCGCTAAACCAGTTCCCCCACCGTACATCCACATGTCCTTTATGGGAAGGACTTGGCTCGGTAACCCGCCTAATACTAGGGTTCGGACCCGTGGGAAGTAAGAAGCATGTGCTAGGTAGGACGATGGGCCCCTGGAGAATTTCTCACGGCGCTACATGGGTCGAGATTCTTAGTGAGCTCCATTTAGGCAGGGATAAGGATTCGGCACAGAGATGAGCGCTTCTCCGTGTTGTGGTGTCAGGCTGCCTGGGCACAACTGGAGATGGGGTTAGTCTCATTTAGCGGGTCCGACTCTAGTATGAAAGCAGGTGAAATGTCTCGTTGTACAAACCCTGGACACATGCGACACGTAGCATGCCCAGGGGGAACTACATCTTGTGGGTAAAGCCGTACAACCTCTGCAGAGTGTTAAGAATCTATTCGAATAGCCGCGTCCTCGGTTATGGACATGAACTGGCACAGCCACACCCCGGCTAGACTAAGATTTGTTTGCCAAAGTTGGGCAAAAGGGATTAAGGACGTGGGCATGATGTGTCCACAGATTTGGGCAATTTAGGCCATGAGTCGGTGGTAAGGAAATTGCCGAAGGAGTCCGCCGTATTTCCGGGAGGGATCGAAATACGGTCAGGTGTTGGAAAACCTAGTTATCTGGTAGGTGAAGCTACCGTTCGGATGGATGGAGCCATGGACGGCAAGTGGAGCTGTCAGGTAATAGGTCGAGAGATGTTTAGCGGTGTTTACCGCATGAGATGAGATGTGATGAGATGATTTCTTAAAGTGCTATAGATTTCAAAATGCTTTTACAATCTATTTATGTGTATTTAAAATAAAAACTTACATTTCCGCACAAATTACAACTTAGGTTAGAGCTATCCCTTGAAATACTCCTGCATGAATTATAGCCGTATACTTCCCCAATGGGGATTGCTTGCGAGTACATTCAATGTACTCACCTGGCTTGTTGAATTGGCCAGAGGAGGAAGAAGACTTCAACTTCGAAGAGGGCGACAGCGACGCCGAGAGTTAGGACGTTTTCCCCCAGTCAGCTGCCTGTTGGTTCGGCAAGCCGATGGGCTATCCGCTTCGTTATGATTTTTTCCGCTGCTGTTTTATTCGGCCAATAGGCCAGGTAATGAACCTCGACCGTAAAGGTCTAACCGCGTATTAAGAATTCGGTATGGTATGTATATGCTATCAGGTATTTGTGCGTACTGGCTACTGATCCAGGGACCAGTACGGTAATCACAAATGACGTGTCCGGCCTTAAAACCGGGTGCGCCACATGAGGTCTCTGGTAGCTCTAACAGGCGACAGGGTTTAGGTCGCTTAGAGTCTTCTCGCTGTCCTCTTGGAGGTGGTTCACGTGCTCCGGGGCGTGACATTCCTCCGCGGCGCGCACTAGGTCAGGGTCGTAGAGTTGCTCATGATGTTGCATTGCATGCTAATCACTCACGATCTTCTATGCTTGTTCAGCGAGTGACTCAGTACTGGATTCGAAAATCTTTGCTTACTAACCCCAGTACTGAGTTCACTCGTTTTCGGTCTTTTGTGTAGGTTGACCGGCGAGGGTTGGTGAACATGTTGAAGGTTTATATAGCCCCTAAGTGTGGTTTTGGTAATTAATGACAATACCTATGGACTAACAATTGTGTTGAGAATTGTTTGAAGGTTGTTCCATAGGTAATGCAATGGTTGATAGAGCATGGATTCATTGAAGAATGCCATGAGATCAAAAGAGTTGCAACGAGATCAATGAGCTCTAGGTGATGCTCATGTGATCAAGAAGAAGCTAGAGAGAAGAAGACCTCGGATGATCAAGATTGTAGTTCAAGGAGTGAACTCAAAGATGATCGAGGTGTGCAAAGCTCATGAGTTGAGCTAAGTGAAGAACAAGAAGACGTCCATGAGTTGGACTCGAGAAGATTGGTGATAAGCGTGAAGGCTAAGTCATTTGAGTGGTTCAAATGACTAAGGTATATTGTCATCAATAATGTTTTAATAGACTAACCCATTTGCTTTGTGATAGAGTGTGTTGGGGGTTAGGATCCATGGGCTCATATGTTGAGCTAAAGGATTGAAGATTAAATCCATAAGTTGGAAAGTTGACAATCAAGCAAAGAAGACTTTGTCGCTTGCAGTAGATGGACCAAGTGACAAAGGTATGAGATTGTCAATTTAGGCTTATGGACTAACCCACATGCTATGTGTTTGAGAGTGAGTTGGGGTTAGATCTATACGGTGGCAAGAGTTGAATCGAGATATTCAAATGTGCCAAATGGAAGAGCAAGATCAAGTTCGAGCAAGGTGAAGACTCACGAACTTGATCCTTGCGGTTCAAGCCTTAGTGGTGAACCGATGAAGATGATGTGAAGAGAAAGCCTCCTATGCTTGGTGCATGTGGAGCTATCATTTAGATTTCATCAAGCTTCCAAAGATCGAGAGAGAATCGAGATAGAAGTGAGGATGAAGATGGTCATCAAGCTCAAGTGGAGTTGGTGACAAGCGTAGAAGAGCAATGAGAAGCGTCGGGATTTGGATGATGTGTTCATCGAATCCGACAAGGATTGCTCAAGGCAAAGGTATGCCTAGCTAGGTTTTCCTAGTTTTACCGGTCTCACGGAGTTTGGTGGGAGACCGGATTATAGGTTCGATAGCCGTTCTATTAAGAGGGGCTAACTGATGGGTTGCGCGATCATATCGGTTGTCGGATGCTCAAACCTAGGCTCTGTGCGTGTTGGGGTTTGTCGGGAAATCTAGAACTTGGTGTTCTAGGTTTCTTTCTGAGTGGAGGAGGTCTGACCGGCCTTAGGGGGCGGTCTGACCGGCCTAGCTTGTGCTAGGGCTGCTTCCGGGATGTGTACCCAGAATGTCCGAGTAGTCCCGGAGTATCCGGGTTGTGTTCCCGGTGCATCCGAGTTGGGTACTCGGAGTGTCCGGGTAGACCCGGAGTGTCCGGGCGCAATAGAGCTGTTGTGTGCTGCTCTCGACCAGGGTCCCGGAGTATCTGGGTAGGCCCGAAGTGTCCGGGAGTTTGTGCATCCGGAATGTCCGAGGTTGTTACCCTGGAATGTCCGGACGTGTTGTTTTTGTGCATCCGGAGTATCTGGGGCTGAGGCCCGGAATGTCCGGATGTGCTGGAGTGCTTCCAACGGCTAGTTTGGAGTTGCTGGATTTGTACATCCAGACATTCCGGGGCTAGGCCCGGAATGTCCGGATGTGTTAATTCAAATCCAACGGCTAGTTTTTGGGAGAGGGGTATAAATACCCCTTGCCCTCCTAGTGGGGAGGGGCTGCTCATTTTGCTTTGTGCATTGGCTTGTGAGGTGTTAGAACTTGGTGTTCCACCTTTGAGTGCTCTCCTCTCCTCTCCCAAATATATTCTGTGAGATTCAAAGTCTTTGTGACTTAGTGAGAAAAGAGAGAGGTATGAGAGGTGTGTGGTGCTTTGGTAGCCCACACTTAGCGCATTAGTTGCGTGAGTTTGAGCATTCGGCGTCGATTGTTTTCGAGCGCGTGTCCGGGAGTTCATTACTCTTGGAGGCCACCACCTCCTAGACGGCTTGGTGGTTGAGAGCTCGGTGATCTCTTCGTGAAGAATTGTGAAGAGGCCCGAGGAATTGTGAAGTGGATTTGGAGCTCGCCATCTCCGGGAGTGGAGAAAGGAGCTAACCGTAGTGGTCGAGGAGACTCCGGAGAGTCCTCGAGAGGAAGTGGCTTGAGAGGGAGCCCACCCTTGATCAAGTGTGATCGGGTCCTCAAACGGAGACGTAGGATATCGGTGGATATTCGAACTCCGGGTTATAAATCGTTTGTCCCTTGTCTCTTTTACATATCGCATTTTATTCTTGTAATTCATTCGTACTATAGTATACATCTTGTATAGAATTGAATTGCTTGCCTTTTAGTATTGCTAGTTGATCAACCTAGCCTTGAAATCATATACACTTGTTTAGGTTGGTATTGCACTAGTTGAATCAAGTTCTAGTGTGGGGGATTATCTTGTCAATAGCCAATAGTTTAATTCCGCATTTAAATTGGCTATAATTGATTAGAAGTTTTAATTGCCTATTCACCCCCCCTCTAGGCGACATCTTAGTCATTAAGGTCCTTTCAATTGGTATCAGAGCCAAGTCTCTCTTTTAGGGCTTCACCGCCTAGAGAGTAAAGATGTCGATTAATAATTTTGTGCACATTGATCCTCTCTTACTAGATGGCACAAATTATTATATATGGAGAACTCGCAGTGCGAGTCAATAACAACAACATTCTCAAGGATGTTGCCCTTGTGAGTAAACTGAGATACAACCTCATCTCTGTTTTGCAACTTATTGATGATGATTATGAGGTGAGCTTTAAGAAGAATGGATGTCGTGTTCTTGACTCTTCGGGTGCACTTGCTTTTGGTATTTCTCGCCTTGATAGAGTCTTTGCTGTTGATTTTAGTTCTTCTGAGTCTAGATGCTTTCTTCCCACTAGCTCTTCAGTTTTTGAACTTTGGCACTGGCGTTTGGGGCATGTTGGTTTTGACCACTTGACTAGAGTTGGCAGTCTTGATCTTCTGAGAGGCTTGCCCAAACTCAAACCGGTCAAGGATTTGGTTTGCGCCCCATGTCGTTATGGTAAACAAGTTGCTGCCTCTCATCCACCTGTCAATCAGGTGAAGACTGACGGACCAGCTCAGTTTTTACACATGGACACTGTAGGTCTAGCACGGGTCCGATCGGCGGGTGGGAAGTGGTATGTTTTTGTCATAGTTGATGACTATTCTCGGTACTCTTGGGTGTTTTTCATGGAGCATAAATCTGAAGCATTTGAGTTCTTTCGAGATTTGGTTTTGAGGCTCTTAAATCTCTTTCCTGGTTCTTTGAAGGGAATTCGCAGTGATAATGGTTAGAGTTCAAGAATGCTTCTTTCACAGATTTTCTTGCTGATCGTGGTGTTGAGCACCAATTCTCCACTCCACGCACCCCTCAGCAGAATGGTGTTGTGGAGAGGAAGAATAGGACTTTAGTTGAGATGGCAAGAATGATGCTTGATGAGTATGGCACATCGCGACAGTATTGGGCCGAGGCCATCACCACCGCTTGCTATGTGTCAAATCGAGTGTTTCTGCGTTCTTCTCTGCACGTGATATCTTATGAGCTTATGTTTGGGAAAAAGCCAAATGTGTCCCATCTTAGGGTTTTTGGTTGCAAATGCTTTATCCTGAAGAAGGGCCTTCTCGACAAGTTCGAGTCGCGTACTTCTGATGGTATCATGCTTGGATACCCTGGACACTCGAAAGGATATCGAGTGCTTAATCTTGAGACTAACACCATTGTGGAGTCCTGTGATGTGACTTTTGATGAGGCTAGCTCTGCTAGACCCGAGCTTTCAGGTGTTTTACAGGAGTCCGAGTCGATCTTCCAGGATGAAGACGACTTTGAGAGTGGCGTGGGCCGTGCCCCCACTTCTCAGGTGGCAGCTGCTGGTCCTCCAGTGACCTCTCAATGATGATGAGTTTGGAAGAATCAGCACGCTCCGAAGCGCGAAGAAAATCTGGGACACAATTGAAGAAGTGTATGAAGGGACTGATTCAGTCAAGGACTCCAGGACCGACGTTCTTCGAAGTCAATTCAACCGGTTCAGGGGTTCAGATCAAGAGTCAGTTCGAAGCATCTATTTAAAACTCACCACCATCACAAATGAGCTTCGAGGACTTGGTGCCACATACATTGCTGACACTGTTATTGTCAAGAAGCTTCTTATGTCTCTTGATGAGAAATATAACACGTTGTGTACCCTCATCTAAGAAAGGGCTGACTTCAAGTCGTTGACTCCATCTCAAGCTCTTGGAAGATTCAATGCTCATGAGATATCATTGAAGAAAAGAAAGAACTGCACTCCACAAGATCAGGCCCTCGAAGAAGCATTGCTTTGAAGGCCAAGAAGGCAGAGTCCTCATCTAATGAAGAACAAGAAGAATCCAGCGATGAAGCTGATGACAGGGACTCTTTTGGGAAGGACTTGGCCCTTTTGGCCAGAAGATTCAACAAGTTCCAAAAGGATGGCAGATTTAAGAAGAATGAGTTAAGGAGAAAGGGAAGCTCTTCCTCAAGAGACCCCAAGAAGAGAAATTGCTACAAGTGTGGGGAGCCGGACCACTTCATCGCTAATTGCCCGCTCCTCAAGAAAGAGAAGAAAAGAGAAAAAGATCACAAAGGAGACAAAGATGACAAGAAAGAGAAGTTATACAAGAAGGATCATCACTCCAAGCCCAATCATTACAAGAAAAATAAATACAAGGCTAAAGCCTACCTCGGCAAGGAGTGGGATTCAAACGCTAGCGATTTGTCAAGCTCCGAACCTTCTTCCTCGGACACCGAAACTGGAATGGCGGGACTCGCTTGGGCTACACCGACAAAGACAAGGTCAATCTTCGACATGCCTTATGACTAAGGGGTCCAAAGTAATTTCAAAATCTCCTACCTATGATGATAGTGATGATGACCTTATGAGTGATGAGCTAGAGAACATAAAACCTAGTTATAGAAAACTAGCTAAAACTCTTATGGAACAAGAAATTATTCTTGAGAATCAAGAAAGTTTGCTTGTCGATGAGATGGAGAAAAACAAGGAATTGACTCGTGAGTTGAATAAACTCAAGTCAAAGCACATTGATCTCACTAAGGCTCATGAATCACTAATTGAGAATCATGAAAACCTAGGTCTTGAGTTCCTCAACAAGAAGCAAGACCTTTAATCTCTAAAAGTGGTTCATGATGAACTTAGGTTTGAAAATAATTCTCTTATCGCCAAGCAAATTAGTGAGAATCAAGAAGGTTTCAATCCTCCTTTCTTGAAATATATTGCATCATCCAATGCCATGCCACCATCTACATCATCTAGCAATGTGCATTCAGATTCTTCATCTTCAAATGCTACTATGGTCTCTTGTTCTCCTAACACTCTATCTAAAGAAACCATAGCCATTATGAATGAGAATACTAGAATGAAGACCCTCCTTGAAATTGGCTTCTTCAAGTGCTGCAAAGGAAGTGACTCCCTAAGAGAGCTTCTTAGCAAGCAATTGATGAACTCGAAGAAAGAAGGGTTAGGCTTCATCACAAGCTACAACTCCGATGGAACCAAGTGGAGACCCGAACAATATCCCAAGACCAAGTGGGTCTTTGGAAGAGGGAAGAATATCGAACTCACTCACTATAGTGGTTATGCTCGTAAAGATTATGCAATTGGCTTTGGAGAAGACACAACTTGCTTCCTGTTTCTTCGCTCATAGCGAGGAGTAGGATCCTGAGCTTCAGGAGCATAAGCAGCAGCAGCAGCAGTTTGTTCTACAACAGTTTCTTCAGCTGGTTCTTCAATAGGCATATCCTCTGCTGGAGCATCAGGAGCCTTGTAGCTTTGTTCTTCAATAATTTCTTTAGGCTGAACTGCTGGTTCTTCAGCCTATTTTTCAATCTGAATTGCTGGTTCTTCAACCTGAGCAGCAGGGCTACCTAGGAGAGAAGTTCTTACAGGACTTACAATAGGTGATGAGGGCCTCACTGGAGTAGCAACTCTAGGAGGTGAGAATGGCGGATCCTTGATTGCTATTTCTTTAGGCTTAGGAGCCTTTGAAACTTCTGCAGCCATCTCTTTTCTTAAAGCAACAGCCTTTTTGTCGGCTTTCTTCTTCTTTATGCTAGCAATCAATGCTGCTTTGGCCAAGGCTTGGCCTCTTTCTTCATCAGCAGCTTTCTTTGCTTCAAGAGCTTTGTATCCTGCAAAGCTCTCCTTGCTCTTAGATTGTGTTGCTTTGAGTTGCTTCAACTCAGCTTCTTTCTTTGCCTTCTCTTCCTGAAAAGCTTCAAGCCTAGCTTTACTTCTCCTGGCTTCTGCCTCAATCTCCTGTCTCTCACGGACTAGAGCTTTTTTTCTGGCCATTTCCTCAGGAGTGATAGTGGCCAATGAGCTGACTAGAGCTTTTGCAGCTCTCTCTTGGGCATCTAGCTCTCTGCCAATCCTTTGAGCTTCAGCTGCCTCCCATTTAGCTTGTGCCTTTTTAGCAATCAGAGCAGCTTTGACTCCTATAGGGATGTCCTCATCAATGTCCATAGATGAAGAAGTCACTTGAAGGTCAGTTGACTTCACAACTGATGTTTTCTTCACTTTGGTAACAGTTTTCTTCATCCTTTTAGGGCGAGCAGGCTCTTCCTTCGGAGGAATTGACGAGAGAGCTTGAGCTGCCCTCTTCCTCTTCCTTACTTCTTCAAGAACTGAAGCCGTTGGCTTCTTAGATTTGGCAGGTGCTTTCTTGGCAGCCTTTTCTTACTTTTCCTAATATCTTCTTATTCTTTGATGTCTGTGTTTCCTCTCCATTACAGATTCATGAGAAGGAGTACCAAGATTTAGTTCTTCAGGAACCTCAAAATCCATATTCTGTGATCTTCTTCTGCCTGAAGGTGTGCCTGTGCTAGCTAAAGTCTTTGAGGTTCTAGGAATAGGAGAAGAATCTCCTTTTGAACTACTGGAGGCTCTGTCAGGATCACTGTCACTGACTTGCATATCATAGCTTTGCTCAGCATTTGAGTCATCTTGACTTGAACTCATGGTTACTCTTGTGAAGCAGGATACGAAGAGAAAAGATACGATCACAAATGTACCCAACAGACACATTTTGAAGAAAAAGAGTTTTTAGTTGATGAATTAGTTATTTCTTCAAAGTCAGAAGGATCGGTTTCACCTCCGGAAGTGCCGGGCTTGTGCTTCATTGTGGCAGAGCACAAACGCGGAACTACTGGTTTGAAGTCGGTAATGCCGAGATTCTTTGAAGCATGAACCACTTAATTCGATAGGCGCAGAGAGAATATAATCTAAATAAGGCACATAAAATCTAAGAAATTTATTCGATTTGACAGGTAATGAAGATCGAAAAAGTACCCTGGGATTTGAATGCGCGCGATCGAAGATTTGAGGAAAGATCGTGGATTCCACTGTCGTGCCTTAACTCAGCAACGGCGGTGCTGCTACGGCGACGGTGAACGTGAAGAAGTCCGGCGGCGACGGGAGGTCCTTGCGTCGGTGGCGGCGAGACAATGAGCCTCGAGCGATTCCGGCGAGTTGGACGGAGAGCAGCGGCGGCGCTGAGACTTTAAGTTTTTGGAAGATGAAACAACGCAGAGGGGAACTTGGTCTATTTATAGGCAAGGGTTCCCGGAAAAAACCGGAGATGCGGTTCGAGTTGGAGTCGAACACGGATCTGCCGTTGAGAGTCCTCAAACTCGGTAATGCTGAAGAGAAACTCGGTAGCACCAGAATTGAGTACTGGAGGACGACTCAAAATCTTCACAGATAGTAGAGTCACAACAGAGATGATTCTCGGATATGCAAGGATTGAAACCGGAGTGACCGAAGAATTGTTGAAAAAGAAAATTGACTCAAAAGTTTCATCCTGGAATCACAGGAAGAAAATTAGTGATGCCGAGAATGGTTTCAATAGTACACTTTTGAAGATAAGCATGAAGAATTAGATAAGTTCAGATGGATCTGAGGTTAGGGTCCATTTTCATCCACTTAGAGAAATAACAGCTAAAGAAATAAGTTATAAGTTGGATGATAATCAGGACTAAAGGCAAAGAGAGATAAGATCCAAATCAAATGTGGTGGTTTGAAGCCACCATGTATGAATGTGTTGATTTAGAATGACATATCAATTTAGTGAAAAGGGTTCTATGAATCATATTCATCAAGATGCACAAGTGTTTCTATTCCCACATACTTGGACGTATATGTTCATTGAGAGAACTATACTTACCCTTAATATGTTCACCTCTGAAACATCAACATCAAGTTATAATATGAACATGTAAGCATGGTTTCAAGTCACGTTTCGAGAATTTAAGATATTTAGCTCACTCCGCAACTCGCAAAACCTACGCTCATCTAAGGGTTTTGTGAACATGTCCGCTAATTGTTTATCCGTCCTCACTTGGCTAATCACAATATCAACATTTGCAACATGATCCCTAATGAAGCGGTGACGGATGTCCATGTGTTTTGCGCGGGAATGTTGTACGGGGTTATTAACTATCTTGATTGCGCTTTCGTTATCACACAAAAGAGGCACTTCTTTTATCACAATCCCATAATCTTTCAAAGTTTGTCTCATCCATAACAATTGAGCGCAACAGGAACCTGCGGATATGTATTCGGCTTCGGCGGTGGATAGGGAAACGGAATTTTGCTTTTTGAAAGACCAACTAACTAACGATCTACCAAGAAATTGGCATGTTCTGAAGGTAGACTTTCTATCAACCTTGTTTCCTGCATAATCCGAGTCCGAATATCCAACAAGATTGAAACTAGCCCCTTTGGGATACCACAGCCCTAAGTTCGGAGTAAAGACAAGATATCAAAGAATTCTCTTTACAGCCGTGAGGTGACACTCCTTAGGAGCTGCTTGAAACCGTGCACACATGCAAACACTTAACATGATGTCGGGCCTAGATGCACAAAGATAAATCAAGGAACCAATCATAGAATGGTATACCTTTTGATTAACGGATTTACCGTCTTCATTTAGGTCGAGGTGGCAGTTCGTTTGGATTGAAGTACGTATTCCCTTTGCTTTCTCCATGTTGAACTTTTTGAGCATGTCCCTTATGTACTTCTCTTGAGAGATGAAGATTACATTTCTGAGTTGCTTCACTTGAAGACATAGGAAGAACTTCAGCTCTCCCATCATGGACATCTCAAATTTTTGGCCATCTTTCTTCCAAACTCTTTGTTGAAATTGTGGTTAGTTGATCCAAAGATAATATCATCCACATATATTTGACACAAAGAGTTCACCATCCATAACTTTGGTAAAAAGAGTACAATCAATTTTGCCGGTTTTGAAGCCTTTAGCGAGTAGAAACTTCTTAAGGCACTCATACCATGCTCTAGGAGCTTGTTTGAGTCCGTATAGTGCCTTATCAAGTTTATATACGCTGTTTGGAAATTTTGGGTCATCAAAATCGGGTGGTTGTTCAACATATACTAGCTCTTCAATTTCACCATTTAGAAAAGCACTTTTAATATCCATTTGATATAACAAGATATTATGATGATTTGCATATGCTAGCAAGATTCAAATTGCTTCTAGCCTTGCTACCGGTGCATATGTCTCACCGAAATCCAAACCTTCCACTTGCGTGTAGTCTTGGGTGACGAGATGAGCTTTGTTACGCACCACTTGGCCATTTTCATCTTGCTTGTTCCGATACACCCATTTTGTTCCTATGACGTTGTGCTCTTTTGGGTTCGGTCTATCGACCAATATCCACACTTTGTTGCGTTCGAAGTTGTTCAATTTTTCTTGCATCGCAATCACCCAATCTTTATCATCCATAGCTTCGTCGATCCTAGATGGTTCCAAAGAGAAAATAAACGAGTAGTGCTCACAAAAATTTGAAACTCTAGCACGTGAGCGAGTTTGTGGACCTTTGGATATGTCACTTAGGATCTTGTCGACGGGATGACTATCTTGAATTTGTTTTGCAACTCTTGGGTGATGTAGACCACTCTAAGCTTGAAGTCTTGTTTGAGCTTCATCTTCAGCATTTGCTTCAATGTCATCACTTCCCGCTTGAGATTCTTGACTTGAGGAGAATGGTGTGACTTCTAGAGATGAAGCGCTTTCCTTAACTTCAACGGGCTTCACTTCCCCAATAGCCATGTTCTTCAATGCTTCGTTGGGAACAAGTTCATCTATAATACTTGGCAATTGCTCAACTTGGAAGCCATTAGTTTCATCGAATTGCACATCCACCGTTTCTTCAACTTTTTATGTGAAGTTGTTGAAGACACGGTAAGTGTGTAAATTCAAGTCATAACCGAGAAATAAACCCTTATGTGATTTTGGAGCAAACTTAGATGTGCGGTGCTTATCTAGAATGTAGCATTTAGATCCAAATACACGAAAGTATGCAACATTTGGTTTGTTACCGGTTAGGAGCTCATATGCCGTTTTCTTCATGAACTTGTGAAGATATAGACGATTGACGGCGTGGCATGCAGTGTTGATAGCGTCCGCCCAAAATCGACTTGACGTGTTGCATTCATCAAGCATTGTACGCGCCATCTCGATTAGGGTTATATTCTTCCTTTCAACAACACCGCTTTGTTGAGGCGTGTAGGCGGCGGAGAACTCATGGTTAATGCCTTCTTCATCAAGAAAATCATCGACGTTGGTGTTCTTGAACTCCGTCCCGTTATTGCTTCGCACCTTCTTGATTCTTAGTTTGGATTTGTTTTGAGCTTTTCTTACAAATCTCTTGAAGCATTCTTGGGTTCTAGCTTTATCCTCAAAAAAATATACCCAAGTGAATCTAGTAAAGTCATTAACAATGAGAAGACCGTAAGTATTACCTCCGAAGCTCTTGTAAGTGTTTGGACCAAATAAGTCTATGTGAAGTAGCTCGAGAGGGCTTGTTGTTGTCATGACAGTCTTGGTGGGATGCTTTGACTTTACTTATTTCCCGGCTTGGCATGCACTACAAAGGCGATCATTTTCGAATGATACGTTAGTAATTCCATGGATATGCTTACCTTTGACCAACTTGTCTAGGTTTCTCATTCCTACATGTCCAAGTCTTCGATGCCATAGCCATCCTCTTGAGGATTTTGCAATCAAGTATGTGGTGACTTGAGGACCTTTAGAAAAGTCAACAAGATATAGATTGACTTTTCTTACTCCTTTGAAGACCAAAGATTGATCATCACTCTTGAACACTTGGCAATCAATTTTAGTAAATAATACATCAAGATCCAGATCGGTTAATTGAGCAATGGACATTAGGTTGAATCCAAGGGATTTAATAAGCATAATATTAGCAATAGATTTGTCCTTAGATATAGCAACTTTATCTAGTCTCATTACCTTTCCTTTACCATTATCTCTAAATGTAATGCTTCGAGTGGGTGAAACATTTGACGTGAATTCATCGAACATGCTTTCGTCTCCGGTCATGTGATCGGTGCATCCACTATTAAGCACCCATTCTCATCCTACGGAGACATAGCCCTACAAAACAACTTAGTTTCTTTTAAGTACCCATATCTTCTTGGGTCCATAGTTGTTAGTAGTTGGGGCATTGTTAGATGTATCAAATACATTTGGTCTAAGACTAGTGATGAGGTCTTTACGTGCCCAAATGGTTTTGCAAGGGGCTACATCTCTACCCTTGTACCCAACATATTTGGCATACACTTTACCCTTTTGGTCTTAACTAATTTATAGTTGGCATCAAAGTTAGCATGCATGGATGCATAATCTTTATGAACATAACCATTATAGTGAGTGAGTTCGATATTCTTCCCTCTTCCAAGGACCCACTTGGTCTTGGGATATTGTTCGGGTCTCCACTTGGTTCCATTGGAGTTGTAGCTTGGGATGAAGCATAACCCTTCTTTCTTCGAGTTCATTAATTGCTTGCTAAGAAGCTCTCTTAGAGAGTCACTTTCTTTGCAGCACTTGAAGAAACCAACTTCAAGAAGGGTTTTTATCATAGCATTCTCATTCATAATGGCTATGGTCTCCATAGATGGAGTGTTAGGAGAACAAGAGACCACAATAGCATTTGAAGATCCAACAATATTGAATATAGGGCAGCGTGAGCACAGCAGATCCAGATGGGTGCACACGGGAGACAAAGTTTAGGCAGGTTCAGGCCCTCAAGAAGAGGTAATATCCTACATCCTGTGTTTGGTGGTTGGTATTGCTTGTATCCCGAGTGACGCAAGACCTCGAGAATAGATCTCTAGGTTGCTAGGGCTATGTGGATATGAAAATACGAGAACGTATGTTGCCTCGTGTGGATCTACCGATCGGAAGGCCCCTACCTGACCTTATATAGACGGCCGGGGTAGGGTTACAAGAGTCTGGATTGGTTCACAGATTGATTTCCTAGTTGGTTACAACTGAATCTGGGGTTGCCGGATAAGTACTTATCCCTATCTTGTACTCCAAGTTGATGAGGCGCCCCCGTGTAAAAGTCAGACTCTGAGTAGTCGGCATGACCTATCCTGTGTCCAGAGGGCCGGCTTTGTCCTCCTTGACGATACCCGGGAGCGTGCTGATTCTTCTAAACTCATCATCATTGAGAGCGCCGAAGAGGATATCACAAGCTTGAGCATTCAGTTGCTTGTTCTTCTTGTCACTTTCAGTCAGCTCAGATTCATTGAGGACAACGACTCCTTGTTCGATCACTCTCCAGATCTCGAAGTCAATGGCTTCAAGATGCATCCTCATCTTGTGCTTCCAACCTGCATAGTTAGTACTATCGAAAACAGGTCTATGCGAAGAACTTCTATAGTTCTCGAAAGTCGACATACCTTTCTCCCTTGGTGGTTAAACCAAATCAGTAGCAAAGAGGAGACCTTGCTCTGATACCAATTGAAAGATTAATGTCTATCGACTAGAGGGGGGTGAATATGAGATTATCAAAATTTACCAAAATTTATTGTTTAGCATGCAAGACTGAAGCAATTTAAAGGTGAAGCAACAAATACCAAACCAGATCTAGCTCAAATGAAGAATAACACTTAAGTAAAGAGCTAGAAAGGAGACTCAATATTTATCCCGAAGTTCAAGTTATTGGCAACAACTCTATGTCTTCGTTTGGAGAGGCTTGAGCACTTAGCTCCGAAGTCACACAGACTTCAACTTCTTCTCCTTGAGCCAAGTTCACTTAGAACTTGCTCAATCACTCGTGGTGGATCTTGAGGTGATCCCCGAACCTTCATAAACTTGTTGGAGGCGAATCCATAGATTGGAGCTCTCAACGACACCTAACTGGCTAGGAGATGCCAAATCTTTAAGAGTAATGAGTCAATATTACTAGACTCGAAGAAGCTCTTGCTTGAATGCTCAATCAAGTCTCTGATCTCTCAAATCCTTCCTCTCTCAAAGTAGATCTCAAAGAGCAAGAGGAAAGGAGAACACACAATACGAGAGAGAATATTTTGCGCAGAGTGTCCTACTGAGCCCGCAGGGGGTCGGGAGCTATAAATAGGTACAACTCATAAAAGAGTCGTTGGAAGAAAAGATTCTTCCTCGGAACAACCGGAACACGAACCCGGAAGCACAGAGTTTCAAAACAACGGTCATATTCTGAGGAACTCAGACGCACAGCGAAAGTCTTCAACTCAAAGTCGGTAGTTTCGAAAGGAACACGGTCACACCGGGATTGAAGATTCTACTCCGCAGAGTCACTTCCAGAAGCGATTCCCGGTAGTGCCGACTTTGACAAACGGTTAAACAGAGATTTGAAGTAATGACACATTCTTCTCTCACAAAAGGAGACGCGATCAAACCGGAAATCAACTCGGTAACATAGCGCTCACAAAGAGACCTAAGTCCAAAAGGGATTCTCGGTACAACCGGAAACGAAACTGGTAGAACCGAAGACAAATCAAATGGGACTTAGCCTAAGACAACAGAAGCATATCTCGGAAGCACCGGTTTCAAGAACAGACAAACCGGTTTCCGAAACATGAAACTAGGGCAAACCCTAAGCGGCAGGGTTCCCTAACTCTCCGACACAGAGGCCATTCTCGGCAGCACCGGACTTGAAACCGGTCATGCCGTAATTGAAGCTCTTCAAGGCTTGAGACGACTAAGTCATCAAACCTCGGTACATCCGGTTCTCAAAACCGGTATCGCTGAGAATCACTGTCTGTGTCTCAAAAAGAGATTTTCAACGAAATCTTCAGAAAATTTGACTAAGCACACATGAAGATTCTTCCTATAACTTATATATCTTACCCCTCTTAATAGTGCGGCTTGTCCTATGGACTCAAATGATCTATTGATCATATTAAACACTAGATCCAAGCCTTCCTTCATCATTAACTTTTTAGGGGTCGATATCCACTGGTTAACACAAATTACCTTGGGGACTATACACCTGTATACACTCAGTAAACCATTAGTCCCTTAATCATTTGTCATTAATCATCAAAACCCACTAGGGGGCACTAGATGCACTTTTAGAGGATATGCTACCATAGTTCACAAAAAAATTACTCAAAAACTCTTATGTCCTTTTTGGAGTACCGACACTTGGTTAGGGCTCAAAGCCTCTCCCCTTGAGATTATAAGGAAGGAGGGGCAGCAAAGACACGACGGTATAGCCTAATCCACAGGACAGAAGAGGCCAATGAGACAATTGATGAGTCCATACAACAATAGATGTTAGTGGTGATGACCTAGCGAAAGTGGGCGTTGGAGATATGAAGCAGGGAAAAGTTACAGATTAGACGAACTGTGGTTCTACCACCTTGGTGAAGGAAGAGAGAAGGTTGCTGATGAAGCGGAGAGGAGGGAGAAGAGTGTAAGACTGGTTATGTTAGAGTTTAATTATTTAGGATTTGAGGTTAGATATACTATAACTAGATACAGGTTAGTTTTCAACTAAAATTTCGTGCTTTGTAAACAGTCCCTAGAAATTCATATGACCTGGCCAATTTACGACTATTTTAGTCTTTTACTCCCTAAGCGCTCTTCGGCATGTTAATGAAGCTCAGAAGGGAAGGGAACCTCTTTTATTTAGAAAACATGTTTGATATTACTAATCATTACGAAAATCAATACAAATAGCAGGTACGGGCAAGGGAAGTGAACGAACTAAATATTAGCAAGGGCAAAACGGTAAAACGACAATGGAAGAAGAAGAAGAAACCGGACGCAGAACACAGCCAATTCCCGGGGTGCGCGGGGTGCGCGCGGGAATAAGCCGCCAAGCCCAAATCCACCCGTCGATCCCATCAGATCCGATCCCAATTTAATAGCGAGCGCCGAGCAAAACACACCACCCCCTCCCCAAAACTACACGCGTACCGCTGTCCCGTACGCCCCGCTCCGCCTCCCAAAATTCTTCCCCCCCCTCCCTCCCCCCTCCCTCCCTTTTCACCAGTCCTCCTCCCACGCCACACCCCTAAAACCCTAGCTCGCCTCCTCCCGCCCATGGCCTCCGACGCCAAGCCCGCCTCCCCCGCCGCCGAGGATCCACCCGCCGACGACGCCATGGACGCCGAGCCCAAGGGGAAGGAGGAGGCGGAGGCCGAGGAGAAGCAGGAGGAGGCGGATGAGCAGGAAGAGGAGGAGCAGGAGCCGCAGACGGAGAGGAAGCGGGGAAGGAGGAAGAAGGGGTCGGCGGAGAAGCCGGCGCCCGCGACCCCCACCGTGGAGAGGCCGTCCAGGGAGAGGAAGACGGTCGAGAGGTACGCCGAGCTCACCCCGCGCGTCACGCCCGGCAAGAAGGCCCCCGCCATCCTCCAGGTCAAATCTCCCCTTCCTTTCTCTACGCGGGTCGAGTTTTGCTCCGATCTGTTGTTTCGGGATGTGATTTCTAGTGCTATCCCTTCGCCAAGCTGGGAATTTTCATGCTAAAAATAGCTATTTCTAGGATGCTGGAGGCTTAGGGATCTAGTTTACTCTTCCCCATTTTATCTGCGCTTTTGTCTATGCTCGAGATTGGAAGGTCTACTCGTTTATTCATTTGCTGATCTGTTTTTGGTTGTTTCTGTGCTGCAGGGCTCTGGAACGAAGCTCAAGGACATCCCCAACGGTAATGTCGTGTCCCCCTGAGATATCTTCTCATTTGTTGCTGTCGCGGTAGATGTCTGTGTTTGCCTTTGTCGTCATTTCGACTGGTCACGATCCTCATAAGTTTTAGTCCTATAATGTGATGTTTCTGTTTGCCTGCGGTGGTGGTAATGTTGGTGGATCTTTTTTTTTCCCGAGGGTTTGGTGTTATGGGTATGAATGATCTCTGGCTTGGTGAAAGTCTCGATTTTTTTGGATGTATCTGGTATTCGAGGGTTAAGCAGTAGTTAGCCAGATTCAACAAAGAACCAAGGGCCTCTTTGATTCTCAGGGTTCCAAAAACATTGGATTGCTATGCCATGCCTTCAATCCAGGATTGAATACCACAGGAATATGTAAAGGATGTTTGATTCTACCAGATAGGAAAACCACATGAATTTTCCAAGAGGTTCGAGTCTGAAGTAGTGTGCAAAGGTGCCCTTAGTAAATATTCCTATGGACTATAATCCTAGAAATCAAACAACCCACATGAGAAACAATCCTGAAGGATTACAGTCCTCCAAAAATCCTAATAAAATATTTTTGAATAAAAGATACCCTGAATGGAAACTGTGATACTGTTCTCATGATCGTTTACATCTCTATTTCTGCTAGAGTACTAAATATGAACATGTTTTCTAGGGTAATAAATGGTTTCAGAGTATGCATATCATTTGCTTGTGGTCATGATTTGAAGTGTTTGCCATTAAGAATTTTGTTTTGTGTGTTGTGGATAGCATGAAATGGAGACATAAGGAAGTCTGTCTAACCACTAGTAAGCTGGAATGACATGCCCAGCAATGGAGCTTGCTGTCATTCAAGAATTTTGTATGCTTTGCTTAGTCCTCCAACCCAGCTTTCCACCAAAAAAAGCTGAAGCCCAACCAAAGGGTTAGCTTTGAGTGGCTGCGCCCACAAAGTTGGACCCCAAAACTATTATACTGGCCAAAGTTGGGGGTGGGGGTGCTTCTGCAGCTTCCAGCTGTCCTGGTTATGAATATATGGCTTAGGGTTCCTGGCAATGAGCCTCTCCTCCCTCCGGTGACCATCCTCTCCATCCTCCCTCTGTCCATGGCAACCATCTTCTCCCTGTGGGCAACCACTTTGGCGACCACCTTCTTCTATCCCCAGGCGACCATCCTCCCCAACGTAGCACCTCTGTCATCCCCCTCCCAAGTTGCATACAGTGCAGGCTTCTTCCTGTCCAGATTCGGATAGAGTACTGGGGTTTTCTTCTCTTTGTTGTTTCTTCCTTTCCAGGTCTGGATCGGTATGTGCGTTGAATTCTTGATTTGGAGGCCTTGTGGCTGTGATGTACCTAGTTGAACATGGAATCCCATGGAGGCCTGGCGGCAAGGTTTCCATTATCTGAATCATGTGTTTTCATGGATGTTTAACAGTAACTGCAGATAACTGACTGTATATTTGATTGTAAAATTGGATTTATTGATAACTTCTTTGATGCTCCAAATCTTTTCACATGTTGAGGTTAGTCAGAGAGAGGTCCAGACTGAAACTCACATTACTTGTGTATGTGCCATTTTTCCTTTTGTGAGAATTTGAGCAGATCATTTTTCAATCCAGTTTCAAAGTATTAGGCGTTTTCCATAAAGAAGTGTTATTTCTTGGATGTGAAAGCTGCTATAGTATCAAGTTCAGGCAGCTCCTAATAGTTTTAGCAAGATAAATACATGATTATGTTTTATTTCTTGGATGAGTAATACCAAGAAAACTGATGCACATGAAGAGAGACTGGTATGATAGTTTGATGTCCTGATGCTTGACCACTTGTTTATATAAAATATTTGAAATTACCTCTTTGACATCTCATTTTAGTTTAATTACCTTGAAAATGGGTTCTTCTTGATAAACTAACTTAAAAAAAGGTGATTATTGTTAAATCAGTACAGTCATAGCCCAATTAGCACGAAATTAGGCAATTTATTGTTAAATCAGGGCAATTATAGCCTAGTCAGCAAAAAATGTTATTTTCTTTAAATCTGTACAATTATAGCCTAATCAGCAGAAAAAAACAACAATTATCATTAAATCAGTACAGAAAGAAGCTCTCAGAACCTTAAGGACATTTTGGACATTTGCACTGACAGCTGTAGCTCTAGCAGCTGTGTTGCCAAATGACTATCCTTCAGCACAGTCGCTTCCTCAGCACATCCAGTTCACAGCCACTTTGTCAAAGCCACAGTCAAACAAACAGGCTTTAGTCCAGGGGCCATGTCTGATAGAACTAAAAAAAGAACACATGGATTGGTAGAAGTTCCTTTAGTTTGCTTAGTCCAGGGGCTATGAGCCCACGAGGTTGTAGACAGCTCATGGATGTATTTACGCAGCTTTCTTTGTTTACTTTGGTTTATATTTCTGTAACTTTGTCCCTTGTTATGATGTAGCATATTTCACGTGGACCTTATAAGAAGACAAATTCAGTATTTGTTCTAAGTGATTTCCTTAAACACACTCACCTGCTCTATTTTCTGAAGTACATATGCCTTGATTTTGGATTAACGCTGCTGCCTGTTTGTGTTCGAAATTGTCCTCTTGATTTTTTGAGTGCTCTATTCTTCATGCTGCTTGCCTGCTCCATTTGTCCAGTAACATGATTTGTTTTGTTACTGCCATGTTAAATATTAATGTTGAATAAATGAAAAGATAATATGAACTGCTCTGTAGCTGCATCTTAGTCCACAGTTTGGATTAATCATTTGTTCTCCACTTGTTCCTTAGTGTCCTTCAAACTATCGAAGAGAAAGGTAGATGAGAATCTACAGAGTCTTCATACTTTAATGTTCGGAAGAAAATCAAATGTAAGACTTCCGCATTGTCTAGCTCTAGTATAACTTGTTAAATTTGCTTTGTTAACTGTCTGTTGATTCTCTGCAGGTCCATTTCTTGAAGAGGAACATATCCCAATTTTCTGGTTTTGTTTGGATTGACAATCAAGTAAGCTTTTGCGATGGTACCGTGTTATGTGTAATATGATATATTTTTGGTAATGGATGTCTGTGTATAATATTGATTAGGATAAGCACAGGACCAGGATAAAGGAAAAGCTTGACAAATTTAACAAGGAGAAGTTACTAGATTTTTGTGAAATACTTGATATTCATGTTAAAGCAACTATGAAAAAGGTTAGTTGCCTGAGGCAGATGCCTTTTATGATCTAAACAGTGAATCCTGTAGTAACAGTTCCATCTTGCTGTACTTCAGGAAGAAGTTTCTGCTAAATTGTTGGAGTTTTTGGAGACTCCTTGTATTACCAGAGATGTTGTTCTCACTGGTGAAAAGGTATGAACTCCAATTAATGCTGAGCATGCTCTTCTGGAGTTGTTGTTTCTACAGCATGAGCACTGCAAACTGAAATACATTTCCTTTTCCTTGCCATTGCAGAAAGGGAAGAAACGTGGGAGGAAGTCTAAAGGAAGTGGCAAGGCAACTGCTGAAGGTGCTTCTGAAGAGAAGGTAATAACTTGCTGTGCTGAGGGAAGCTTAAAGTTATAATTTTTCAACCTTTAATGTTCTGCCAGAAAACCCATCTTATCCTGATCTGCCTTCATCTGTGACCTGACCATATTGGGATTTTAGCAAGCACTGCCAACTTCCTAGGGGAAGCTTGCCACTACCTGATCATATTGCTGACACCACCTTGTTGATTGTTTTGGAAAATGTGTTGTGAAAAATTAAGGACGTATACCTAAAAAAAATGCTAATACATTTAGGATATGAAAATTGTTTATTAGCATATTTTCTTCTGTAGCTGAACACTTATTTTCTGCAACACTTTTTTCCAGTCTGGTGCTCAGTCCTCCACCATGTATATTCCTTTTCCTCTCTTTCCATACCCGATAGTTGTTCTTTTCTTTTCTGCACAAATGAAAAAAGGGGCTTATGGAAAAGAAAGCATGAACAGTGGAATCCTGAACTTCTTGGTAGGCAAGATATTCTGCTTCTAGGTGATATAATAGCATATTACGGTAAATGTCACATAGGTTTGCAAAAACAATTATTCGTACTTGGCATTTAGTAATACCCAGTGATCAAAACTGGGCCTCCTGCAACAGTCCTTTATGTTAGTGTGTAGTATTGGGATCGTGATGTGGTTTTATAAACAGAAAAGGAGGAAGAGTCGGAAACAAGCAGTTGAAGCTGAGGAGGATGATGATGAAGACGCTGATCCTGCTGGTTCTGAGGATGCATCAATGGGAGAAGAAGATGAGGACGACTCTGAAGTGAAAGAACATGCCGGGAGTGAAGAAGAACCTGACGAGACTCCAGCAAAGAAGTCAACAGACGCTAAACAAGGAAAGAAGAAAGCTGGGTCCAAGGCAAAAGAAAATGATGCATCTGCGAAGAAGGCTTATACAAAACCTGCAAAAGGTGTGTCGAAGTCTGTTCAACACACTAAAGAAGACGAGCCAGATGTGGAGTTAGAGAGCAAAAAGGTTGGCAAGAAAGCCGCAAAGGGTTCATCAAAGGAAATTAATGTACCTGTAGATAAGGCCAACAACAAAGTTTCTAAAACGAAAAAGGGTGATGGAAACGGCCAGAGCAATAATTCTGGTGCTTTGAACAATAAGGCAAGCAAGAAGCAAGGTGCCAAGGCATCCAATGAAAATAAAGGTACAAGATCTGTAATACTTATCATAGTCAGTGCCACATCTATTTGATTGTTACTACATTTAGATCTTCAGTTTGTTTATTTGATGGATTTTTATGGATAAATTGACCTTTTATTCCAGCTCATAAAAATACCTATTTGATTTTGCTGTTTTTGATGCATTGTTATTTTAGATCATGCTACGACAGGGTCAACTGTATTTTGTTCTTGTAGGATTTTGAGAACATACATTCCTAAAGTTTTTTTTTGAAAACACTATAGTTCGAGTATGAAGTTTTTTCAGAGTTCATTTTATGGTATGCCATTGAGAAAACTGGTATAACTATTTATATTTTAGCCATGCTCAACTCTTTTCCATCTCCAGGAAAAGGCAAGGGTAGCACAGGTGCTGGGTCAGCCCCAACCACTAAACAATTGCATGCTGTTGTCAGTGACATATTGAAAGAAGTGGATTTCAATACGGTATGCAAATGGTTATGTTCTGCACATGTTTCATGTTTTTTGGTCCTGTTCTGTATGCTGACTCAGTTATATTATCTTGTAGGCAACATTGGCAGATATTCTCCGGAAATTAGGTACTTTTTGTAGTGTTATTTCTTAAGTTTCACTGGAGTAGATTTTGGAAGAAATTATCGTAGTAATGACAGTGGACAATAATTATCTGATCTATGAATGCACTAACATTGTTTTCACCCCAGGATCTCACTTTAAGATGGACCTCATGGATAGAAAATCAGAGGTGAAGCACATCATAGAGGAAGTGATAAATAGCATGTCTGATGATGAAGGTGAGGAAGAAAACGATGAAGATGTTGCAGAAGACAATGGTAAGAAAGAAAATTCAAAGGAGGATCCTGATGAAGGTGATGAAAAATAATTGAGCCAATCAGATGCAATGTGATCGAACCAGTGTCATGTATTTGTTGGTGTTATGGATTGCTGGGGTATTGGCCCTGTACAATGGGGCCACCACAACAACGAATTGTTGGTCTGGGAAGTACAAGACTGTTAACCATTTGATAGCATACACACCTGGTTGTTGTGCTTGACTTTGGTGTTGACCTGTAGTCTAGTTGCTGGTCATGTACAATAGCTGTTTGGTTATAACTATGTTGCTTAGGTAGCTAGCCCTGACTGTAATATGCAGAATAATTTTCTGTTTGTTCCTTCCATTTATCCATGGAAAACAGCATTTTCTTCTGAATTTTTTGGTATGTATTGCGTTTCATATCTGCCTCACCATGTCAAGATTTGCATTGCGCAGATTTTGTTGGTTTCAAGTGAAGAGCGTTTACCTTCATGACATAAGGTGCTTCAGTTCACCGATGTGCATTGCTGTAGTTTGTGCAATGTTGAGGTGACCCTGAATTGCTGCTTTTATTGGTCTTTATTAGTGGATGCGATGTAAGCTACGTTTCTTGTTCCATGTTGCGTTCAGTATGGCTGTATGCCTGAACGAAGTTGATGGAAGATGTGACACTGGAGTCTGGAACACTTGATTATATTCAGTGATGCTGCCATCTTAGATGGTCTGCATCACTGCATCAGTACAAAACGCTATCTGGGCGTCCATTTCCCCCTGGGGTTTGGGTTTCTTTATTTCCTTGTGTATTTCAATGCCTGGACTAACTGGGTTTCTCTCAGTCTGCAGGTTTTCCAGGTTAGTGCTGCCTTAAAGCTTCTCCAAGCTACAGAAACGTAGAGATGTTGGTGCTGAGCTACTCACAAATGTGCCGATTTTTTCTTCTACGTTGCGTGATAATGTACAGAGAATCATTCATGGCAGATAAAATTAGAATCTACTATCTGGAATCTAGATCATGTTAGGTGTACATTCGTTCTGGTAATACCTAGAAGAGCAAGGCAACAGCTTCCTGTCTTGTTTTCGCAGTACACAGCTCAGACTGTTGCTGAACCTGCAAGTCCTATCTCAAATGCGGCACCGTGTTGCATTGGACGGGCTCCTTCCAATTCCTACCTACATTGAGAACAATGTGCACATGCTGGTGGCGTTTTGGTTCGGGGCTCATCAGTGGGCAGCTCACTCCTTCCGAATGTCCCAACCAACTCATGCACACGCACAACAAAAGATAGCCTCCAAACTAGAACCCCTTCTCTTATACACCCTCTCTCCGTTAATCCTGCCCATATCCCTTGCACCCACTACCTTGGGATTTGGAATCCATCGGTATCTAGCACCGATCCAACTGTTGCAGAATGAAAATGAGACAGCAATTGGACACAGAGAACGTAGTTCTTGTATATACAACCTAGAATGATGGCAGTTGTTGTCTTGAAGCGTCATTAGCAACTGCTAATGACGGTTGCTAATTGATCAACCCTTGTGTCTCCTGAAGAGACATGACGATTCACAACACCAACAATGGTAATGCAATGTTCATCCATTCCTCATGGGATTATCATCATTACTCGCTCACGTCAATTCCTGCATATATGCGTGTTTTACATCCAGGTGCAGGAGTCCGGCGTGCTTGATCAGCTGAACATGAAGCGAGACAAGCCATCGCTGGTGGCCCCGTCGGAGGAGACGCGCAAGGGGCTCTACTACCTCGCCAACCTCGACGGTCTACCGCTTCGAGGCCACCGGCGCTGGCAGCGAGGGATCCCTACGTCGACGCCCTGAGGGATTCCCTGGCCAAGGTTCTCATCCCTTACTACCCGCTCGCCGGCCGGTTGGCGATCGGCGGCGAGGGGAAGCTGATCGTCGACTGCACCGGGGAAGGGGCTGTGTTCATGGAGGCGAGGCCGACTGCGGCATGGCGGCGATCGGCGACATCGCCGAGCCCGATCCCTCGGTGCTCGGCAAGTCGTGTACAGTGTCCCCGCCGCCAAGAATATATTCGAGATGCCTCTTCTTGCTGCTCAGGTGCGTAATGCTTAAGTTCGGGCATGCATTCGACGTGCATGGCGGCTAAGCAACTGCATCATTGGATTACTAGTAATTACTTAGCAAATTTATTTAGGAGTTGTTAATGATGACCATGAGCCAGGTGACCAAGCTCAAGTGCGGGGGATTCGTGCTTGGGCTGGCCATCAACCACTGCATGTTCGACGGCGTCGGCGCCATGCAGTTCGTCAACTCTTGGGGCGAGACGGCCCGCGGCGTCCCGCTCTCCCTCCCACCAGTGCTGGACCGCGCCGTCCTCCGCGTTCGCAACCCGCCGCAGGTCGACTTCCCCCACCACGAGTTCGCGCAGATCGCCGACGACGAAGATGACTCGCCGCAGCATCACGATGACGTGCCGCTCGTCCACCGGTCGTTCCGGTTCACGCCCGAGTCAAGTCGCTCGTGGTCGCGCAGGACGGCGGCGGCGCTGGCCGGGCTCGTGTAGAGCGCGCGCACGGGGGCGCTGGTGTTGGGCCCAGCGCGCCCGAGCAAGCTCCTCTTCGCCATGGACGGGCGGCCGCGGTTCTCGCCGAACCGCCGCTGCCCGCGGCGTACTTGGGCGACGCCATCGTGCTCACCAGCGCCGCCTGCGCGGCGGGTGAGCTGCAGCCCGCGGTGCCCGGGTCACCGGCGCGCGCCGTGCGACTGGTGCGCGGGGCAGCGGAGGCGGTGATGGATGCGCACATGCGGTCGGCGGTGGACTACTTCGAGGCGACGTGGGCGCAGCCGTCGCTGGCGTCGACGCCGCTGATCACCGCGTGGTCGCGGCTGCCGTTGCGCGCGGCCGACTCCGGGTGGGGCTCGCCCGCGGCTTACGGCCTCGCGGCTGGGAGAAGGATCGCGGCAGCGTGCGCGTGCTGCTAGGGCTGCCGGCCGCGGCCATGGCCGAGTCCGAGCGGCTCGTGCAGGAGGTGATCACGTCCTGAATGAATGCTGATGCATGCATGGCAAAGAAAGAGTAGCGTGGCTGAGGCTACTCTTCTTATCTTGGTTCTGATCTAGCATCGTAAGAATCGGCGAATGGGTTACAACTTACAAGAACTACCTGCACTTAATATACTACTAATTAGTAATGGTATTGTGATGTTATATTGTAAAATAGCATATCGCACATAATACGCATGTATTGAGTTTCATACGCCTAACTAGGCCGCTCAAAAGCTCGTGTTATCGCGTGAAGATGGGCAATTCTCCCTCATGTGTGGCTCAGTCCTATAAAAGCATCCGCAATGTAGGCGATGTCAAATTTGGCACACAATCATCATGTGACATCGTTTGCCAAATCTGCAATTTTTCAGGGTTGTAGGTGTTGCCAAATACAACTAAATGGGACCCACTGCAGATTAAACGTTGCTTGAAGAAATCATCGTTCTCTCTCGTCAATCGCCTCCTATACCGTTCTCTCTCTCCTTCAGGCCTTGTTTGATTGTCAGAGAGATAGCATGCACCCAAGGGAGAAAAACCACGGGTGAGATTTTTTTCATGCTCACGGGAATCCATGGCTAGAAAACCACGGATGGGACCATTCCCTGGCATCATTTGACAGAGACGGGCGATTCCTCCTATACACGAAAACTCCAGAAAAAGAAAAAGAACACAGAGAATGGGGAGAGCTTGTTTTCAACAATGACGCTGCGTCAGGAGCGCTGGGAGGCCAGCCATGGCCTACTGCCTCGCACGAGCTAATGCTCGCATAAGGATGCGAAGCTGCTCCGGTGGATCCCCTCCCTCGCCGTCTTCACGTCGACGTCGCTGCTTCCTCTAGCTAGACCCTCCCAAGGTTTACCTCTTCTTCACTACTCTGCTGATCCACGTCGCACGCCGAGATCTGGAACGCGCAGTCCGTCACCATCCAACACAACGTGGCCTCCACCCCTCTCCTCCAGCGCCGCCACTGCACGCTGAAATGCCACGGTGTTGGACGTGACCCCGTTCCCCACGGCTGTAAACTCCTCCACCATCGTCGTCACCGAGCATCCATTTAGCTCACGCGCTGCGGCAGAAGCCGACACAAATCTAGCTGCTGGGTCGTGCGCGGGGCCAGGCTGCCGAGGCGAGCAGAACGGCACGGCGTGGGGTGGGTATGTGAGAGCGAAGTAGGAGGAAACGAGGGGACGAACCGAATGTGGATGTGGGCACGAAAGCGGCATCGGCAGCAAGGCCGGAGCGGAGGTAGAGGAAGTGGCTGTGGCGAGCGGCGAGCGGCGACGTGCGAGAGATGTGGAATTCCTTCCTCGAGTTAGGAGGCGTTCTTTTTTCATCATTGGGATTTGATCAGGAAGGAGAGGAATTTCTCTCCCACCTCTCGCTCAAATGATCCAGTGGGCAAACCCGGGATGATCTGCCACAGTGGGAGTTTTTCGGGGATTGGACGGGGAACCCTGCCATTTCCCCTGTAACCAAATGAGGCCTCATTTGTATGACTCTGATGTTTCTCTGATGGACCAAAACCAAGAGGAAGTCCACGACGACGATGATCTCGACAGGTCTCGAATGTACGCGCTCAATTTATAGGGACGCCGTATACGGCGCTGTAGGCCATCGAGTTGACTTTGAATATACAGACGCACGCTGAGCAAAAGCTCAAAACGCATCAATTTCATTCGTGCGCGCGCGCAATTTACTATTCTTTTGGAAACATCTGCCGACTCAATGCATGTGACGACGTATTTTATCGGTTAATTAGTTCGATGAAACAGCATATATAAGCCCTTACTAGTTAATTAGTACTAATTAATCGAGATAAACATCTAAGTATAATATTTGCTTGCGCTAGATGCCCCCCTGCCTTTTTTACTCCATAAACCATATGTTACACTTGTATGGATCGAAAAAATACAAAACATAATCCCTCTTATGTATGATACATATATAGAGTTCTTCCTCTCAATTCTGTCAATCTAGTTAAACTTGTATGCTTGAGACTAATTATCAACAAACTGCTCGATCTGTATACAGAGGTGAGGTGAGCACAAATCTCCAAATAATAAGGAAACACTTAACAGAGCTTGCATAATTTCGTGTTAATTAAGCACTCGCATGGTTAATTCCTTTCTGCTCACCTGCGCCTGCCAACCGTGGGAGAAAGTCTCGACAAGGATGACGCCGGCGACGTCTTCGCCGGGCTCAGCACCCGGTACCCCGCCGCCCGGCCCTTGCTCACAGTACTACTCCGCTGCAGGCCGCATATCGGCGACGTCGCCGCGGCCATCGTGATCTCGCCGTCGTCGCCGTCGTCGTCATGGTCCATCTGCCACAGGACGTCGATGAACGCGTCGACGCTGCACGGCAGCGCAAGGGGCCCCTGCGCCGCGTACCCGTACTCGCGCTCGGCGTCGTCGAGGAGCCGCTGGAAGAGCGGGTGGTTGGCGCACTCAGCGCGTACCACGAACCGCTCCCGCTCCGACCCCACGTACACCGAGAAGCAACCCGCTGCTGGCGTGCGCGCGGAAGCCCTGCCAGGGCTCAGCCCGGATTTGCATCGCTCCAGGGTCCTCGACACCAGGCTCTTCCTCCTCACTCCCTTGCTCGTCGCCGCCGCCATGCCGTGTGCTTGGTCACCGTGCAACAGGCGCGCCGCTAGCACTAGCTGATCAGTGTTACACGTATTGAGGTGATCAAGAGGCCAGGTTATAAGATGGGAGCTAACGCATGCATGAGTGTATACAACATGTACATAAGCTAGCTACCTAAGCGGTAGTATATAGCAATACCTAGCCATTAGGCCATTGCTGAAAATGGAGTGGTGTGGCGTGCGAAATAGCTAGTCCCGGTCTTAGACCTGATGCAGGGGTATTGACTTCTTGGGAGAATTTATAAAGGTTGCTCATGAATGTCTCATATGGTGTAGCTAGCTAGCAGGAAAGAGAGAGAGATACATGGGTGAAAGAGAAGGACAGGGAGATCAAGGGGAGGAAGACAATTACAATTCCATTAGAATATGTGTCTGCTGGGGTAAGTGGGTATAATTACAATGTGTGTCCCTTTGGTATATATAAGAAGAGCCGAGCACTGCTATGTACCAAGTGTTTCTCTGGTTGTACAGTGAGGAAAGGTACATGTGGGGAGCTGAAATGCTCATAATTGTATTAGTGCTCTCATTGTCAACGATGTCCCATTCTATGTGGAAGAAGCACTGCTATATAGGCTGCTATAGCTACATGTACCAGCTGATGGGTCTCTTTTGTGCAAATTAATATTTGCACGGAAAGAATTTAGCAAGGGCATTACTAATTGTTCGTGCTTATCGCAAAGCTGCCGGACCGTTTCGCACTACTACGTACAAAAGGGATCACAGACAAATAAAAAAGGTCATGTGCGATTGTTTTTTCACCCGTCTGTATGGAGATGTCTGTGATAACAAAATACATCATATACGGTTTTCAAAAACCATTTGTCGTGTCTAATTATGAAGAATAAAAAAGCCACAGTGGCAGCCCCGAGCTCGGCCACCACTGCTCGCCCCTAGCATCGATGTATTGCTGCCTGCACACTGCTAGATCCACGAGCTTGAGAGGACGTGCCGCTGTTAGATACGGTCGCCGCAAGCTCGAGAGGACACACCGCTGCCGGATCTGGCTGCCCCGAGCTCGGCACAACGCACCGCCACCTGATCCGGTAGCTGCGAGCTCGGCAGGACGCTCATGGACGCCTCCATAAGCCAGATCTAGCACTCTCTAGAGCCTCCAGTGTGGTGAAGGGGGTAGATGTGATCGAGGTCAGAGACAAGGTGGACGGGTCGAGGTAGGCGGTTAGGTTGCATATCCACCAGATTTGTCGCCCGGGAGAGAGAGGTGGTCAATGAGGTCGTAGACGAGGTGGACATCATGGGAGCAAGGCATGGCTGGCTTGGTGTACACCACTGTGGGAGGGAGCATTGCCGGCCTCCTGCCCTCATGGCAACCAGCCCCTGCCAACTGCGAAGCGGAGCCGACGATGACCACCTTCCACATGCTGCTCTAGCTTGGTGATCACCGGGTCCACCACGTTGGAACCAAGCAGCCACGTTTCGGACAGAGAGCGAGTGGAGGGAGGGAGGGAAGGAGGAAGGGAGAGAGGGAGAGAGAGGGAGGCGTTGGAGGGCGGTGGAGGGGAGGGATGCCCACAATACAGGGGTACGGTGTCGCTAGGGATGTAGAGAAGGAGAGATGGATCAAGCTCGATGTGGTACCATGGGGGAGAAGAGGAGAGCGATAGGGATGGATTTAGGGTTGGGTGGGAATTTAATCGGGTGGTTACTATCGTGGCCTGGGCCGACTTTAGTAATGTAAGTCACAAACGGTTTTATTAAAAAATTGTATGTGATAAGTTAGCTATCATAGACCCTTTTTTTAATGTATATTCTATATCACAAATGTTTTCTTCCGTAAAAATCGTCTATGATGTTCTAATTATCACAGATAGGTATAAAAAAATATATGTGATGTAAATTTAGGTAAAGATCATAGGATTATCACATATAGATTTCTTGATCCATCTGTAACGAGCTATCTATAATAAATTGATCCATAGTAGCGTCAGTTTCTCCTAATGAACCAATCTGATTAGTTATCATAAACTTGTGTATGAACAACGACATAATATAATAATCGCTTTTAGAGTACAGTGCACGCAATGGCGCCACTTCTGTTGAATTATTCCAGCAATTAATTTTTCTATTTTTGGGGAAGAATTCTGCAATCAAGTTGGCATGTCGTTCTTGTACTACCTAGTAAAGGTACATCTTCATCTCAACAGCAGGTAGATGTAGTAGAACATTGAAGCTAGAGCAACTCCAAGGACCTTTCCATATCCAATTCTAAGCTATTTATACAAAATATGCTCTCCAACGGTCTCCCCATATCCAGCTCCAAAATTGGCGCTTCTCCATCTCTGGCTTCCCCGTAGCCAGAAGTAGCGCCTCTCCAAGCCTCCTCCATCTCCTAGCATCGTCGTTTCCTCCCGCCATCGACGAGCAACCGCTCCGCCTCCTGCCTCCGAGGAACGAAGCCGCCAGGTTGGTCTCCTCCCCTCTTCGTTTTGCTCCTCGCCGTGGCCATGGCCTCCCTCCTCCTCACCGTGGCCGGTGGATCTGGAGCGCGTGGATCTGGAGGGCAGGCGGCGAAGGGGAGCCCGGGCCACGTCGGGGCAGAGGGAGGAGGGTCGCAGTCGGTGAGCAACGGGGGAGGAGTACGTCGTGGCGGTGCAAGAGAGGGAGCCGGAGGGCAGCCAGCGAGGGGCGGTAGGGGGCGCGGAGGCAGGGGCATCCGGGCGGTGTCGGTACGGGGTGGCGGGGGAGGAGCTTCTGGTCCTACCGACGGGAGGAGGTGGTGTGGCGGTGCTGGAGGGCGGACGGAGGGAGGCGGCGGTCGGAGGAGGCGGGGGTCGGAGGAGGCGGCGGTCGGAGGAGGCGGGGAGGGCATAGAGGTAGAGCGAATCGGGGGAGGAGCAGCAGGCGGTGGATGGGGAATGGGGGGATTGGCCGGCGGTGGATGGGGAATTGGGGGAGCGGCCGGCGATGGGTGGAGATGAGAGAGAAGGGGAGGGTGGGGTGCAAATTTTTAGTGAATTGGAGCAACTGTAGATTGAAAAACAAGCCAAATTTTTGTAATACAATTGTATTGCATGGCATACTGATAATTGTATTGCACAAAATAAAGTTATAAATATTTATTTCTTACAGAATATCAATAGAATATAGGAGGGAAGAATATGGAGAGTGAAATATAGAGAGTCCATTGGAGTGCAAAGAAATATGGAGAGTAAATTTTTTAGAGAGATTCTCCATATGGAGATATGGTATGGAGATATGGAGAGGCAAATATAGGGATGCCCTTGGAGTTGCTCTAAGGTTTTACTAGCATATACTTATTAAAGTGCTACTTTATTCGTTGACCCGCACAAATCCTTCATTTTCTCAAAAATTCCCTGTCATGTACGCGCAAGGAATTCTGTACATTGTAGTATATTATTCTATTAGTTGACATCTCCTGATTGTTTTTCTAGCCTTCTTCAAATTTCTGTAACACTGACCCTCCCCCCACCCCTCCCGGGGTTCTGTCCCCCTCTTTTGATTTTATCATCGGCACTCCACGATTTTTGTGCTGTTTTAATGGAATATGGGCTAATCTCATTCTTACTTAAAAAATTTATGAAAATTCTACTTACATGTTGACATAGAATGAGTAATAACAAAAAAAATAACTGATTCTCTTAAATCATGCTTCACATCCTAGTGCATGTACGTTATTGTTATCCATATCATCATTTTTTTTACATAATGATCCACATCATCACGTGAATCTACATAAGTAAAACTTTTATAGGTTTATTTGTAAGTGTTGCATTGCTGGGCGAAGAGTTTCGGAGCTTCTTGGAGTGCTGACTACTCTATTAGTTGACTTGAAAAATTCCTTTACTTTTTGTCTAATCAATCTTACCATGTATGGCCAAAGTCCGGCACTATTCAAACACTTCTAATTCAAGCCGAAAAAAGTCCTTGCTTGAATTGTTTTCAAGGAAGAACAAAAGTTTTGCTCATTGGTATGCAAAATGATCGATTGGATCATCCAACGGACTCATCCAAAATGCAACATGTGCAGGAATTAATTAGTCAAACACATTATTTTGTCTACCTTCATTCGAGGTATATATAATCAACACAATTTCTAGTATTCCCCGTAATCTATATTTTAAAAAATATCAACAGAGGCTTAGAACCATGACAACTTTCTATTTAATTCGGAGCGATGGTCCCTGATTTGTTTATCTAACGTGTCTCGATCACCAGATTTTCATAGTTGAGAGTGCCTCACCGGTGCATTTCTATATGCTGCCTTGGCGCCTACACAGGACATAACACACACACACACACACGTGTGCGCGTATGTGTGCACGCGCACTAATATGCATCTGCGTGCAGTCTGAATTGCTATGTGTATAAGGTTTTTACTATCTCGCGGTTATCGTTTTACCTCATGTCCAACTATGCCATACTAGAAAGGGAATGTTTTATCTATTTGTTCACAATCACTTGTACAGATAGGTTGGTTAGAGACGTAGAGCTATGTGCATGAGGTCTATGGTCCAAATCCCATCTCTTCTTTATTTTTTAAACTATAAAGCGTTATGTGTGTGATCATAAAGTGTAGTTGTGATAGTAAAAAGGTGACCAAAAGGTAGTAAAATCACTGCTATGATTTTACGGTCGATAATTGGAAAAACAGAACATAAAATTACATGTGATAGTAAAAGTGTGGCTATATTGCAGTAAAATCCTTCTCGGTGAATTATGATTTACCAGCGATACCAGAAAACAAGCAGTAAATACCATTACGGAATTACCATTGAAGTGGGGAATCTTTTGCAAGGTGCAATAGAACACGACTGTAATTCGTGTGTTGAGATTTTACTGCCAGGGTACCAATTTTAGACCAAACTACTCACGTGCGAATGGAAACTAAACTTTACTATCAAAAACATAATTTTACGATTGAGCAACACAAGTTTTACCGTCAGAATCGGCTGAGTACAAATGAAAACCAAAATTTATTGTCAAAAACACAATTTTACCATTGACCAACTCAACTTTTATCGTCAAAATTGGCTGGGTGCGAATGGAAACCAAACTTTCTGTCGAAAACACTCTTTCACCATTGAGCAACGCAAGTTTTACTGTCAATATCGACTTGATGCGAATGGAAACCAAACTTCATTGTCAAAACACAATTTTACTATCGCACAACGTAAATTTTACCATCAAAATCGGCTACGGAGGGTTATCCACGTTTGGGTCCTGTGATTTGTTCGGGTTGGTGCGTCCGGCCGGAGTGCAGAATGCGCTCGTGGCTGTGTGTATATATATAATGTGAGTATATATATATATTTATGTATATAAAAATATGTGTGTATATATATATATATATATATATATATGGGATTTGCTAACGCTAAGTGGAACGGCTTAGCCGTCTGTTTTGCTTGATTGATCCGTGTAGTCTGATGCCTCTTGTGTTAGTTTCCGTCCATTTCATAGTGGGCTAAATGCGCTTCAGGTTGTATTCCTTCTTAGGCTTGCTTCTCTTCCTTTTTGGGTTGAGTTTTGGGCTTTGTGATGCCTTTTCTTTTCTTTCATTTTTGTACATCGATCGTCCGCCTTCCCGTGTGAATTTATTTGGGAAGCATAAGGAGAGAGGTCACGGCTTAGAGAGAGTTAAAAGGAGGCAGTTCACGGGGTGTCTCCTTTGATCTGGTTGCTTTTTGTGGCGGCTCCTGTGATTCAGCGAGTATCCGATGCTGGAGATGTAATTGATCTAGACTGCAACTGTTGTAAGATTTGAGATAGCGGTACTGCCATTATTCAATTTAAACTTTGGTATCATCACACTTTTATCAAGAAAAGAGGACGCCATCCGAATTTAGCAATACATGCTAATATGCCTACTAAATGTTAGCTTCAACATCTTTACCAAAGTTAATAATAATATGATCTCAAGGGTAGCAGAACATATGATTAAACCTACACAGACAACTTTCATGTTAAGTTGATATATCATGAAGGGGTTAGTCATCTTATAGAAACCATTCATAAATTACACTGTAGGAAAATTGACAGGATCGTGTTTAAAATTGACTTTGAAAAAGACTATGATATGGTTGGTCAAGTGGCTGTTCCTACAGCAAGCTTTGCGTCTGAAAGGATTCTCCCCATATGGTGTAAATGGATCGAGAATGCCGTACAAAAGGGGATGTAGGTGTTAAGGTCAACGATGCTCTTGGTCACTGTTTTCAAACATTGACAGGCCTAAGAATATCTGATGTCTCCTATTCCTTTCAACATTGTGGAAGCCATTTCCGATGAGACGAGGCTCTTGTCTTATCGGGTCAGTGACTTATTGGCGAAGAAAGGCCAAAGTCGTCAAAAGGACTGACATATGGCTGACAAAGAGAAATGACATCGGCGAGAATCAAGGGAAGGGGTCAAACGGAGGGGACAGCAAGACGTGCTTGGGGTCTTGGAGGTGAGGTAAGGCCTATTAACTATTCAACAGTGGATGTGACAGCTACATGCGTCACAAGACATATGTGCATGTCACATTAAGCAAGCAAGGAAAATATAAAACAACAAATGCATTGCAAAGAATACGTAGGTATATTGCATACCACAAAGGATGCCTAGGACTCGCACTACGGAAGGGTACATCTCTTGCTGCTCACAGCAAGCGAGGTCTAGTAACCTAACTTATAGGTTTAGTCCACACGGTTGACTTTTAGGGTCATCACCCTTGTCGGGGCATCATTGTCACATGCCGATGGGTCTCTTCCACTCAATGCGGTGTTTCCTTCGCGAATTCTCACGCTCTTGACGTCACGGGTTTGAAAGATTGAAGTGTTGGTATTGACCCATCGGTGGCGAGTCTCGATGAGCTTCTTGGATCGCGTGATGACACAATTCTTCTTGATCCTCGGTAGGGCTGGCAATTCTTGCATCATCAGCATGGGTATCACTACTTCTTTACCAAGACTGTCTAAAAGTTTTGAAGTAGATGAGGATGTAGAAAAACTTGATGTTTCTCTTGAAGCAATCATAGATAAGAAGGGAAGCTAAGAGGGTAAGAAGAGTAGAACCCACTCTTATAGTAAGTTTGAATAGTTTTCCAAAAATACTACATATACCTAGGGTCTATATTTAACGTCCGTGCTAACTAGGGTTAACCTACAGACAGTATGGCTCTGATACCAAGCTTGTGGCGTATACAGTTTTAAAGCCGGATAAACCCTTGTGTTTACTGTGCCGGTCCCATGGTCAATAGGCGGCACACACAAGTTAACCTGTATATCAAGGTCTTGCACGCACTTATTAGCATATGATAATTAACCGATCTTTGAGATCGAAGAATTATACCTTTAGCCCAACGGCTAAAATCTTGCAGCAGAAATCAAACAGTGATGTGGCCCATCAGTATGCCATACCCGACATGTAACTGACTGGGGTTACGCCCTAGCTTTCGCAGATATCGTCGTTGCTTTCGAGCTGTCACCCTTCGGTCTGGCCAAATCAACAAGCTAGGTGAGTACATTGAATGTACTCGCAAGCACTCCGCCAGGAAGTTTATCACAGATATATACATGCCTGAGTAGATCAAGAATCGGGCTCTAACCTATGTTTCATATTGTGCGAGAAAGTAAGTTTGCATGAAATACATAAATAGATATTAAAGCAGTTTTAGCAAACATCTCGACGCAGCGAGATAAGGTATCTGCCTTTATCACTCTTCCCGTTACGACGGGGAAATCATCTCTGTGCTTTTCGCTATAACGACAAAGCATGGTAATCGCCCGATTCCTCAGGGAGACATAGCTCACCCGGTACATACGGGGATACCAACGAAAACACGGTAATCGTCCGATTCTTCAGGGAGACATAGCTCACCTGGTACATACGGGGATACCAACGGTTGCCCGCTATGACGGGAACCATTTTCTCCACTCCTCCCGCTACTGCGGGGGTCTTTTAAGTCACCCTGCGAACACAGCGGATCGCATCCTTAAACCCATAACCATATGTTTAGGTTTTGCAACCCAATCTATTTTAGTGTGGCCTATCCAAGTTCGTCCTTGACTGTGGACACGGCTATTCGAATAGTTTTAACCCTCTGCAGAGGTGGTATGGCTTTACCCACACGATGTAGGTCACCCTGGGTATACTTCGTGACGTATACTGACAGGGCTATTACAACGAGACTCTTCACCGGAGTAAACCTAGCCATGAACCCGCCAGAAGGACATGTCCCAAACCTAGCTTGAGTCAGTATCATCGCTTGCAAGGAGGTTGGTGTTCCAACTTTGTGCGAACAAGCCATCGTTTTCCCATGGAAACTTTTCTCTACAGAGGCTACAACCTCATCTGCACACTGCTCACTGCCTACGGGTTCATGCTAGTTCAGACCGGGTATTAGATCAAGTCCTTCCCATAAAGGACATGTGGACGTACGGTAAGACTTGGCCAAACGGCACTTAAGCTCGGTCCTTATGTGATCCGAGAAGGACTCCACACCACTCCGGTAAACGGGCAGCGAGAACCACGCCGGGCCTTACCTCGCTCTTTAACAAGCTTCCTGTTTTCGCCCTTCATTTCCGACCCGGATCAAAATCTTCTCTATTTTTGTTTTGGTTTCACAAAACCATTTTACAATAAAATATCCCAACCCATGGGTATACTACCTTCATACACCTCCGGACACGACGGTCCGTTTCCAAATTTTCACCACATGAAATATTGGGTATTTCTTCCCTTTTTCGAAAAACCTAACTTTGCTACTGCAGGGCTAAGCATACATATATATACTCTACCCTAGGTTTCCAGTAATTTTCCAGAATACACAGCTCTTAGGGTGACAAGGAGTTCGGGGGTGGACTAGGGTTTTCTAAGTGTCGGATATATCTATTCTACATAAAATAATAAATCATATAACATAGCATGCATGTTTCGTAAACAAAATAACATTTCATAAACTTGGGATTCAACATGATCAAGGGTGGAAAGCTTGCCTGGCATTATTGGCCTTTGTCCGAAATGCGCTCTTGGTACGGCAAACATCGGGAATCCTTTGCGTGAGGCACCGCCGAGTCGTAACTACACGTCGAAGAGCAATGAGTAAACAACAGGGTGAGCAGAACCCAACAACACCAAACGAAGAACCAGCGGATAACCCCCACACAATATTACATGTTTCGATAGCTACAGATTTATAAAGTTCTAGAAAATTTGCTTTGGATGATTTAGGGGTGCACGGCAAGAGGCACTAACTTTAGGGCTTACATTGAGCTAGGATTCCTTTGACTTCGATCGTGTTATGGTGATTGCTCATTAGGTTTCACCTTACCTTGTAGCCTTTCCAAAGAATTCTTAGGATCCCAACCATATATGCGAGGCCCGCAGAAGAAATATGTTTGGTATGTACTAGGAATGCCCTTGATGTTCTTTGGATCAAACCTTCAAGAAGCGCTTACTACGAGTTATGCAATTACCTAGGATTAAAATTAAAATTGATAGTTTAAATACCTTCAAAAATTCAACAATTACTTTTGGTTGAAACTCATGGAACATTAGGAACTTAGGAGGAGGAAAGAATTGTCTCGGATGGGTTTATAGGGAATTATAACCGTCCGAGGTTTGGTTATACCGAAGGGTTTACAGCTTACCTAAACCGGCCCTAGGGCTGATGTCGAAAGCGCAAAGGGGAACTACGCCTTTGAGTGGTCAATGCGGTTTAGGACCAGAACTGGAAGTGGAATGTGTTTTCATTGATGGAAGGCACAAAATATTGAGAAGGAGCAGGAGGATACGTTTGGGTATGGTGAAGGTGTCACGCACGTTGGTGCCTTCACCTTAAGGTGACTTCTCAGGCTACTGCTCAGCATTGTTTCTTTGCAGGGGCGATTAGCTCAAGCGTGGTATTTGGACTTGTTGCCAAAGGAGGTAGGAGGGGGAAGGGAGGGTAGCCCATGGTGGCAGTGGTCGCCGGTGAAGATGGGGAAGGATGGCAAGGGCAGGTGGCGGCGATTGCGCTTGGGAGGGAAGGGGCTGCGCAGAGGCAGCTCGGCCATGGTGGCGGCAGGGGCCTTGGGCTGCCGCGGCAGGGGGAGTAGCAGCGCCGGGCTGCCGCGGTACTGCCACGGTGGAGGAATAGCTGCCGCGGTGGGGGAAGTGGCAGCGCGGGGCTGCCGCGGCAGGGAACGGTCTGCCGCGGTGGGAAGGAGTGGTTGCGGTGCCACCGCGGTTGGGGAGGAGTTGCCGCCGGGACGACGGGTGCGGCAGATGGGTGCTACGACTTTGGCTGTGCGGTGCTCGGGGGAGAGCTGGCGTGGAGCTACTCGGTGAGGCGTCCCACCGGCAGCGGCGAGCGGTGCGACGGTGTTAGCAAAGGCACCAGGGGTGGCGAGGAGCAAAAAGGGGATCCGACCGGCAGCTAGGCGGTGTGGGGGCGGCGAGCACCGGCGGTGGCGGCTTGGTGGGTGGAGCTCGGGTCGGCTTGTAGGAGAGACGGGCGCAGATGCTTCACCGGCGGTGAAGGGACACCCGGAGAGCGGTGAACCGGAGGAACGGAGAGGCGAGCGGTGGGCGCACGGGTGGAGATGGAGTTTCACCGAAGGGCCGCGCCGCTCGGGGCGGAAGGAAGATTTGGGTGGAGACAAGAGGGAGCTGGGGTGCTCGGCTATGGTGACCCAAGGAAGAAGAAGGGTAGGGGATGGAGACGTCGGCAGGGATCTGAGAAGCGCGGCGTGGACGGCTCGGTGGCGACGTGCTCCCTGCCACAGTTGAAGGAGGAGATCTAAGAGGTGCTCGGGTTACTGGGGGGGGAAAACAAAAACAAAGCGAAACAGAAGCTTGGTGGGGAACAAGGAATAGCTCGGGAATGAGATCCTGGGGAGTGGAGCTTGAGGGATGGAGCATCTTGCCCTTGGGATTTCAACGGAAGGCACGGGTAGAAGAGAAGAAGAAGCTCGAGCTATGAGTAGCTCTAAGGGGAGGAGAGGAACGTATAGCTGAGGGCTCGGGTGGGTTGAATGAGGTAGCTCGGGAGTAGGTGTAACAATTCACGAAGAAGAAATAAATGAAGTAGCTCGGTTTGAGTAGAGTAGAGAAAGTGGAGCAGCTCGACTTGTGCTGTTGATGATAAAGTAGAAAGTTGGTGACTCAGGGAAGAGCTAGGTACTGAGGTGACTGGAGCTAAGCCGTGGCAGGGGAGTGAGGTGGAGTAGGGAGCACGGGAATAACTTGCTTCGGTTTGGTTGCTTGGGGTAGAACAGCAAGTAGTGAGCTCAGCACTAGAGAGAAGATCAAGAGAAAGAGGAGGGAGTGGCGTAAAGGAGAACACCTGCTGAAGCTTGGTTCAGTATGGACGTAAAGGAGAGCAGTAGGGGAGATGACAGCGCAAGGAGCTGCAAGTTGCTCTGACAGTACGTGGCACTATTTGAGAATGGGGACAGATGCCGCAGCTCAACTTGGTTTTGAAATTGTGTGTGAGACTCCTGCAATGCTCAGGAGGGGGTGGGTAGCACAGGAAGAAGGTTAGTGCATGCCCCGATATTTTGTTCGAGCTGTTGGGAAAATATTTAGAGAAGGGATGTAAAATTTATTGCAGGAAGGAAATTGGATTTACGAGGGGGTTTTTCTGCAGAGGTTGAATGATTTGAAAGCTTCAGATGCAGGAGATTAAGCTTGGTTTGAATACATGCGATTATCTTCGGGTAGTTTCTTGGAGTGTTTTAATGATTGCTTATAGGAATTGTAGTTCAAGGTTCAGTCCTGATTCAAACTCAAATTTGAAGTGGTTCGACTTATTTGTACAGGACCTCAAGATATTTTGTAAAGGGCCTCGGGATATTACTGGAGTCCGTATAGGACTCATGGTGTTGTGGATAAACACGGCGAACGGTAGATAGGGCTTTGACTTTAGTAAAAGGATAAATGGGTAAATGGTTATTTGGTAGAAATATAACGGGACAGATATTTATCTCTGGGCATGGTAACATGGTAGAGGTGAAAAGGTATTTATGTGACATGTTTGAGTAGGGAGAGAGAAACCGTGGTTGTTATGGTTTTACCGAGAAAATATAAATTAGGGTGTGGAGTGTATGTGTCCGCATATACTTGAAGAGTTTTGCATGTATAGGGTTTGCATGTGGATGGAATGGACATGCGAGGTTACGGTGAGTTGGAGTCCGAACATTATCACTGATATATGCTTATATCTGCATGGGATTGTGGCAGAGTCGATCGACGAATTAGGGTTTTGATCTGTATCTCCGGAAGGACGGATTAGGGTTTGGCGTATGCGTGTATACCTAAAAGTAGTATATATGTGCATATACTCATGATAGGACATGTCGAGGTTGGTGGTAGAATTTCAAGTTATTCGGAAAAGGTTCATGACATATATATGCTCCAATTTCGCAGAAGTACCGTGTGGGCACTTTGCGGCAGATGTTGGTCTAGCTTGCACCGGCTAGATGGAAGGGGGAAATGCCGAAGGTGTGTTTGCGGCAGGAAATGCAAGGGCGAATAGCCCCGCATGAAGACAAGGTATAAGGCGAGATTTGAATACTTTGCCAGACAGAGCTTCGACAAAGCAGAGATTAAGGAATTAGGAGTAGAGGTGGAAGATTTTGGTTGACTCACCTTTAGGGTTTTGCGGAAGCATGATTTGAGCAAAAGTTTTAATCTGGTGTACTTTAGCTGCCATTATTAGCGAAAAAGTTTTTGTTTGCCCTAATTTTTAGGTTTCGAAAAATCGGGGTGTTACAAATCTACCCCCCTTAAAAGGAATCTCGTCCCCGAGATTCGGATAGATTAGGGGAAAGGGATCAGATACGGGGTTACATGTTCTTCTGCAGCGAACGGCCTTCATCATCCAGCGTAGATTCTCCTTCTGCCATTGGTGTAGGAAAGAGGGAAAATAGCACGGAGATAAGAGGGAAATCCCAGGCCTTAGCATTGCACACAAACAAAAACGAACAACACTTGATAACATCACTAGGGTCGGAAGACCCACTGAAAACACCAATAAAATAATAAGAAGACTAACATGACACGCAGCCATGCGTCCACAAGAGCATCGAACAGGTTCGTCTGAGTACTGAGGGGCACCAGGACAAACCCAATCGCAAAGATCAATGCAACACAAGCACACAAACAACCGAATGCACCGAGCTAGACAACCCACACTCAACGTGCATCGCCAGCTCGGTCTAGCTCTGGATTAGGGGCTTGAGGTGGAGCAATTCCTTCCTGGGAGTTCCAATGCTCTGAAGGGATTGGAATGCGGGGGAAAGCGGCATCACACCGGCGGCGGCGGGTGCCTTCTTCAACGGCTGGTGCTTCTGGCAAAGGAGGCTTGCCTATCTCAGGAGCATAGGTGGATGTTGCTGAAGAGCTGCTAGAAGCAGGCGGTGAATGCAGAGAAGCGGAATTCTGTCGCGACAAGATCCAGAACTCCACCATTAGATTGAGGAGGTCGTGCTGAGCGAGCAGATAATGGAAGAGGTGGGTTACTGCGGCGTCTTCGTCCAGCGGTGGGTTGACAAAACTTGTGCCCATTCCGGGGGCACGGCGGGGATAGAAGAAGAAAGCTCTCTGGTTCATACCAGGAGCACTATGGCGAAGAAATGTGATGGCCTCCAAAGCGGTCATCTGAATAGCCATAGCTGGGGTAGGCATGGCTCTTCCGTAGATTCGGAACGGCGCACTTGGATCTGTGCTGGCGGGGAAGACATGAATGTCAGCCCAAAATTCCTGTGCGGCGCCAGAAATCAGACTTCGGTAGACTTCATACTCTGGTCTCCGCGTTGCTCCAAGAACTTGCCGCACTGCAGTCCACAGGACGCTGGTGAATCCGGCGAGATCTTTCGCAGTTGTCTCTTGGAAGGGGATACCTGGAGGCACCATGGTTACGACGAAGGGAAGAAGATGAATAGAGAAGGGGCACTTTGCGGCAGATGCTGGTCTAGGTTGCACCGGCTAGATGGAAGGGGGGAAATGCCGAAGGTGTGTTTGCAGCGGGAAATGCAAGGGCGAATAGCCCCGCATGAAGACAAGGTATAAGGCGAGATTTGAATACTTTGCCGGACAGAGCTTCGACAAAGCAGAGATTAAGGAATTAGGAGCAGAGGTGGAAGATTTTGGTTGACTCACCTTTAGGGTTTTGCGGAAGCATGATTGAGCAAAAGTTTTATTTTGGTGTACTTTAGCTGCCATTATTAGTGAAATTTTTTTTGTTTGCCCTAATTTTTAGGTTTCGGAAAATCGGGGTGTTACACTATCCACCTCAGTTGAGGTCCTTTGACATCCTAGAAGCTCCAAGTGCAATGAACCTCCTGAAATTGGTTTTGTTGTTGCCTCTTTGAGGCCCTTCAAATTCTCGAAGTGTCTGGGTTCCATGTTAGAACCTCCGGCTAGTACTTCTGTCCACTATGCTCTGAAATTTAGAGCCTCTGAGTTCTTGGTGGGAAGTTCCGAGATCCATTTCTGGACAGGCAAGGTAGCAATTGCTTTCAAAGGTCAAGACCTCTGAGTTCCATCTCAAAAGTTTCGAGTTCTTCAGCTTTTGCATTTTTGAGGGGTTGGCTATATGTACCCTCAATCCTCTTTGCACACATAACTCTTTGCCATTCCATTCCTCTCCTCTCCTGAGTGCTTTCAACCTTTTGCGGAAATCTTTGAGAGAGAGAGAGAAATTGAATCATAGTTGAGCATCAAGCAAGAGTTCATCTCCAAGACAAACTGATTGAAGCCCTAGATGGCTAAGAGTCACTTGGGAGCCTTCGAATAGATTGTGAAGCGCCCCAAGATGTTTGTGAGGGTTTGAGGAAGTTGAAGAGTTACCACAAGAGAAGAGGAGCTTCACATTGGCAAGCTCCTTGAGATAAGAGTATGTTTCTATGCTGGCTTCATCGTAGGATCAAACTTCCTCAACATAGACGTAGAGCCTCCCCAATGGCTTCAACTTTGACAACAAATTCTTGAGTCTCCCACTTGGTTATCTCTTTGCACTCCATAATTGTTCTCTTACAGGTTTTTCTTTTATATCTCCTACTAGCTTGATAGGTTTTGCTTTCTAGCTCATATACTTGTGCCTTGGTTTTGCTTTTACTTTTTTAATCACTAGTACTCTAGTTTTTCATAGGGTTGTTTAGTGATTTTTGTGTAGAGAGTAATTTTTTCATATTTTTGTTAATCCCCTATTCACCCCCTCTAATCGATACCCTAGATCATTTCAAGTGTTCACCGTGCTCTTGTTCAGATGGAGAGTAGATGAGTATGCCGTCGATGAAGATGACCACATACTTGTCCAAAATACTCAATGAAAATAGAATTCATAAGTTGCATAAGGGTGGAAGGAGCATTGGTTAGGCCAAAAGACATGATGATGTACTCGTACGAGTCATACCGAGTTGTGAAAGCAGTTTTTGAAATATCTTTAGATATGATTTTATTTGATGGTAGTCTAATCTGAGATCAATCTTGGAGAAAACCTTGGCTATGGTTAATTGATCAAAGAGATCATCAATCCGAGGAAGAGGGTACTTATTTTTTTAATGTAACCTCGTTCAACGGACAATAATCAACAACTATGTGGAGATAATTATCCTTCTCCATAAACTTGGTCGGACAGCCCCATGGAGAAGAGCTAGGCCTAAAACTGTCCTTTTCTTCTAACTCCTTCAATTGCTTCTTCATTTCGACCAATTCATTCGGAGGGATCCGATATGGCCGTTTTGAAATTTGGGCTATTCCAGGTGGAAGTTCGATGACAAACTCCACATCGCAGTCGGGTGGCATGCCTGCCAACTTATCAACAAGGACATCCGTAAATTTGCATACCACTAGAACATCTTCAATACATGGAGTTTGTGTGCCACTAAAGGCATAGAGTTGAAATTTGACGAGCTCCAGAACAATTTCAACATGTTCTCCATCAGGGCTCGTAGGAGAGATGGACCTTTAGTCACAATCAATTTTTGCCTCATGCTTGGATAGCCAATCCGTGCCGAGGATTACATCAATGTCCTCTGATCTAAGATGATTAGAGTTTCCAAATATTATACTCCATCAAGGTCTATGTTAGCATCCTTCACATTTGAGCTCGGTCCTCTTTTTTGAGTCGGGTGGTTGATTTATTAGAGGAATATGTATGAACTTGGATGGAATGCCATGAATATCAGCAAATTCACTTGATACGAATGAGTGATATGCTCTTGAATTGAAGAGCACACTAGCAGGAGCTGAGTTGGCAGAAAGGACACTAAAAATGGCTTCAAGTGCATTCTGCGTATCCTCGACGATGATATGATTAACTAGGGTTGCTAGGGGGCTGCCCTAAACTTGAGGACCATCCCGCCATGTTATTCAAGATAGTGAGGGTGCATTGGTGTTCCTGGGTATCAATTTGGTACACTTGATGGCATAGTGCCCCAGTTGACCGCAAAGGATGCAAGGGGAATTCAGATGGCTGGACGTGATGCCTAGCTATCCACAAAATTTCCAGGGATACAATTTTGGAATAGGCGGAAGTGGAGAATATCTAGAGTATCTTCATGGTGGCGGCACTTGATCACGAGGTGGAAATAAGGGAATAACTTTGAAGAAAGCTTTGATTGAGTGCTAGAATAACCGGACGTAATTTTTATTTATGACCCGGTAGTTGGATGAATACTGGTACTTGTATTTACTCAGGTATGTTAGGATGGGTCTCTCACATACTTAGAGGGGGGAACATATCGGGATATATCAGGAACCTACTGATAGGTTCAGCTCACACTACAAAAGACATTCGTGAGCTGCAAAAGTAGTTGTGGATAGAGCAATGACTAGTTGAGTGGAGGCCACCCATAGCGAGGGATTTCCTCAAAGTAGGCGAGGCTAGCAGGGATGGGAACCCACTAAGAAAATAAGGAGGCTCTCCCTATGGTGCAACGGCATGGACGTGATGAACTCCCCTCACTGACATGTGAGAATCATCGGTGCACAATGAGGTCTTAATGTCATAGAAATGTTCACAAGGTGATGAATCCTAATATATTCCTCTACTCAGCCAAAGCCACTGGTTAGACCGTCGGTGTTTAAACCCCACTATACTAATCAGGGACCCATTGTGGCATAGAGGTTCGCGAAGTCATTGTTGTGGTCACAAGGACCAATAGCTCACCGCTGACAGTAGCTAAATCAAAGCATCAATGGGGTGAGCACAGGAATGTCAGAGAGGAAGGAGAAAACGAGGGAGAAGACTTGGGGGCTCACCGTGAGGATGCAGGTGAGCTTAGGCGATGCTGAGGTGGTTAGGGGCGACGAGGTGAAGTAACCGACAGTGGCGGGGTAGTGACGCAACCAAGGAGGAAGAAGAAACAAGATTTTGGTCCAGTTCTTCACGGTGACAGCTTTGCACGGGACTATGGAGTATGCCTCAGATGGTAGTTGCTTTAGGTGATGATGGAGGCAAAGACTCACTTCAACGACAACCAATGGTGGATTTGGCCAACGTTCTCGCTACACTGGGTAAAAGGACCCAGGAAGATGGGGATGAGCTCATGGAGAGGAGGCAGGATAGAAGGTCACGGTGCCCCCATGGCGCTTACCTCCTAGCGTGGAAAACCACGGTGGTGTCACAACGGATGCAACTGACAGAGCCTAGTTGCCGTTGGAATTCTCGAAAATAGGCTGAACGTCCCGATCTCACAACACATCACGAGGAAGAGGGGAGCGAGTGGATTGCAACAGCACGGTCAAGGCTCGAAAAAGAAGAGAAATGCCGATGCAATCGAGAGGGCGCAAAAGGAGGGCAAAGATGATCGAGGCTAGTTCTTGACGGTGAGGTTGGTCCTAGAGACGCTATTAGCCTTGTGAAAATGCGGTAGAGAATTTGTGCATTATCGGGTAGTTGCAGGGCCAATGGCACACCGAAGGGGTAGTTGATAGTCAATGGCGCGTCGTGCTCGTCGCGGCCAGTGTACGGCGCATGGCAGGGACGCGTGGAGAAGGAGAGCTGACCAGCAGGCCCTGCTAGTCAGTGGCAATGGAGTGGAAGCGTGTGTTGAGAGAAGGATGAAGGTAGGGTCGAGCTGCGGCACTGCAAAGCTAGGCCGAAAGCTAGCCCAACAGGGTAAGAGTCTTCTCTTTTATTTTATTTTATTTTGTTTGCTCCTTTAGGTTTTGAATTTTGCAGTGCATCCAAACCTATGTATTTAAATCTAAAAAGAGTTCACAAAGGGTCTGCACTATATTTATGGCCTATGTGAATTTTCTCTGAGCAAACTAAAATAAATTTGATTGTTATTTGAATTCAAGTTCAATTTTGCACCAAAAATGGGTTTGAACTATAGCTAGGTGAAATATGATTCCTTTATTTATGAAAATTTTATATCCATGCTCAAGAGTGAAAATGATTCACCAATATAAATTTCCATGAAATTTTATTGAAGGAATATTCACCATTTTTATATTCTACGATACTGCCAAATTTAGAACTTGAACAAATGATAATTAATTTGAATACCAAATTAACTCCAAATCCCTCAAAAAATTTCAAAGGCCTTATCAAATGTGTATGAGACCTATGAAATATATTAGAGATGAATTTGGGTGATGTTTGTTTCACAGGTATTAAGTTGATTCTAACTCAAAATTTACATGTTTTTATTAAGGTTATTTTAATTAATCTAAATGTAATAGTGAGATGAAATGAAATGCACTTTATTTCACACTAACCATTAAGAATTTGATTTACACGGGGTTGCATAGATGGGTCATTACATAGGTATCCCATCTTATACAATGTTGTGAGGAAGAAACACGCCACATGGCGCAGGTGTTCGACACTATTCCTCTCAGTGTCAACTTTCGCCATGCCATAACTAGAGATAAATTGTTGTCTTTGAATGATCTTATGGTCAGCATTTTGGCGGTGTCTTTGAATCAACAACCTGATCAGCTTTGTCTGGTCGTTACATCAAAGCGAACAATTCTCTGTTAGCTCCATGTACCAAGCTCTTATGCACACTAATACACCTTGTTGAAATAAGTTTATTAGAAAATTTTGAATACCGTTGAGAAATAAGATTTTCTTGTGACACCTAGAAGGGGTGTTACTCTAACAAAAGATAACCTGCTAAGGTGTAACTGGGGAGGGAATGCTATGTGTTGTTTCTATGATAGTGATGAGATGATTTAGCATTTATCATTTTATTGTCATATTGCCTGCTTTATTGGCGCATGGTACACATCTCCTTTTCCTTGGCACCCCCTACTAGTGTGTCTCATATGTTGCAACAGTGTTCTACCAGTGTAGGAAGGGTTGTGTACTCACAAACCGTTGCGAGGGTGGTGGCTGTTTGTTGGTCAATTTGATTATGGCGTAACAATGTTATGTTTGATAGAAAATTTGTTTACCATCCAAATTAGGTGGTCTTCGAGTGTGAAAGTTTTGTACGGTTTTGGGCACCCTTACAGAAACCGGATTGCAAGGACAAGATGGTCAAGGGGGCCAAGCAGCTAGAGGTAGGGATAAAAACGATATGAAAACGATTGGAAACATGCTCTAGCATTTCTATTTCCGCGCCCTTTTATGGGAACAGAAACGAATACGAAAAAGCAAGTGGAAATTACCAAAAAAGAATAGAAGATGAATACAACTGAAGATGGAAACGATAATGAATATTTGTTAGAACACAAAAGCCCCTTAAACCGTGCACAAAAACACAACAAAAACAACAAAATACTTTTGTCGATGATCGGTGAACCATTTATCTTACGTAATATATGGTGAAAAAGAGTGCAGGGGTAGGGACTTCTGGAACCAAGTCGCGTCCGTCATGAACTAGAGATTTTAGACAGGTTAGGGCATCTCCCAAGATAACAACCCTACGCCCCGTGTGTCTTATATTGATCTCGAGACAAAGTACAAGAGGAATAGCTAATCTAGATGGGATCTACTACTAGTCGAAGGGCAATGTCGAGGCTAGTCTTCTCTTCTACTCGCTCGGAGGTCTTTAGGCTAGGCTTCTGGCTTGTATCAGGCTCTTTCTGCTTGATTGGACTTCTCCTCTCCATAGGGTCCCGGGGCCCTTTTATAGAGAGTATATCGTACCAGGTACGGACTCGTCTCCGAATATGACTCATGTACAGTAGAGTCGCACTACTCATCGTCAACTTTAATTTCCCTGGATGTTCATAAACTCTTATTGTTATAGGGAATAATGAATCGATTACAAACATTATGTTAACTTGGCAATCATACATCATAAATAGATACTTCGGATTGATATTTCATCAAAACATTATTGTACAAGTAAAAAAGCTTTGACTTTTGATAGCACAATAGTTATAAAATACCACAAAGAATATATTACATAACCGAATATATTACATAATCAATTAACCACAACATAACATCGGCACATCAAATCAAATAAAGGTTTTCAACTGAGAACAACACATCAAATAGCCATTAGTTCAATTCACATAGTTCACCAATATACATGGTTCAGGAACCAAACACATAGTTCCAAAAATGAGTACAAGATACAAATAGTTTAAAATATTCATAGGCTATGTTAGTCCTCCATTTATTCCATCATGTCATTCTCAAAACCATTATTAACGTCATTCTCTTGCTCCGCAAACTACAAAGGCAAGTATGAAATAATAATAACATTCTTTTTGACAAGTAGCTTTTCTTTTATAAATAAAAAAATTAAGATTCAAAGTTAGATAAGAAAAGTCAAATCATGTGCTCCAAGCTTGCAAAATATCGCTCAAGGCTCTTAATATCCAACTCAGTGATGATGGATAAATGTTGCCAACTAAATGATTAATCAAAACTAATTAACCTTAAATGTTCTTTCGCATGATGAACAAACTATTGAAACAAAACTAAAAAGTTACCTTTTGATGTTGTGGTCCAATCTTTATTACAAATTAAAGCCTGGACAGTCTCAGGGTCTAGACGGCTACGAAATGGGTCAATAACCCATCCACCAGCACTGAATGTCAACTCTGAAACAATTGTAGACACTTGAATAGGAAGTACATCATGAGCAAGTCGGGAGTGCATAGGGAACGCGGCTTGTTTCTAGGTGCAAGAGGTTGCTCCAAGTACACTTCCAACTCAGTTTTGGCACCATGGTCTATTTCACTTTTGCTATGCAAGAATATGTCAAGATTATCATCCCCATCAACATCATCAAGCTAAGAAGCCTCTTGATGCATATTAATAGCACTATAGGTTGTATTCTTTGAAGTTGAGGCATAAGCTTAACAATCGTAATAAATTTCTCAATCTCTTGCATAGAAGTGCTGGGGTAAATTCTTGGTGCATAAAATTCTATCACATTCTTTTGTACCAAGGATCAAAGAAGCATGCTACAACAAGTGACATGTTGGAATTTTTCCATTACTTATCATATTTGATTTTTATGTAATGTGTCATAGCCTTTCTTATGCATTTTTGAGCTATTACACCATTCTGCAATTGCAATTTTATTCTTAATCTTACAGAAGCTAATGAAAAACAGATGTGCAGTTGTGTATTTGGAGCCAGAAAATATCACAGTAACATCAAAAAATAGTTTCAAGCATGCAGATATTTTTGTTGCCATAACCCAATTATTTGGAGTTGGAGCACATTTCCTATATTTCCTTTCACGCCGAAGAAAAAGCCTACCAAAAGCATCATTATAGTAAATTGCACTCTTTAACATTTCATATGTAGAATCTCACCTTGTAGGAATATCCAAGGAGAGTTCTGAATTTACATTCAAGTCACATTCCGAAGCACACTTCTTAAACTCCTCATACTGCAATGGAGAATTCTTCACAATTATAACTGTATTTCTAATATGCAATAGGCGGTGCAATTTTTTGAAGACCATCTTGAGTAACCAGGTTCAAAATATGATTCAAACATCTCACATGAAATCACAGATTAATAGATATATCTTATTTAGTTTGGCTACTCCCCCTCAACACATTTGTCATTGACCGCATCATTGTACAATATAAGTGCAAACAATCTCCTATCAAGATTCCAATCCACTATGCTAGCATAATACTTCAAGCATAAATTCTTTCCCAAATGATGTCCTTCTACATGGATAAATCTGATAATCCTTTTTTGCATGCATCAACTATCATCTATCCAATGAACCGTGATGCACATGTAGCATTTTGTTTGATTAGATGTCTACATGTCCATGTACTAAAAAAACATTGAGGTGTTTTAAAGTACTCATACAATTTCTTCTTTTGATCCACACATATGTTTACTATATCTTTCTTCATGGTAGGGCGACTTTTAATTGGAAAAGTAGGATGCAAAAACTTGATAAAATTAACCATGTATTCATGTTCAACAATATTGAAGGGATATTCGCGAATGATAAATGCGAGATAAAATTTCTTCAAATTGACAGCCTCATCATACCTATAAGTCTTAAGTGATGCAGTGGACTCCGTACCTTCACTTTTCTTTAGATTGAGTACTTGATGCGATCAAGATATTGTGTTGATGTTTGAAGTGACTTCTGAAAACCAATGTGCCTTGACTACTCTCTCGTCAGTTCACATATTTGCATCCGCTCTTGTTGAACTTAGTCCATAGCTCTACAAGTCATTTCAATTTCATATTTCACAGTTTTATCATACTTCATGAAGTGCTCCCAAACATCAGATGTTGACTTCTTAGATCTTTTGGCAGGAGGAGGCTGACCCTAGTTTCATCGGTTAAGTCCACGGTTGGAGCTGAAGTAGCAGCTGCACATTTAGAGTTGAAGTGGCATTGGGGATAGATACAGCCGGGGATGTTGCACTTACACTTGCATTGCTACTTACGGTACTGCCAATCTGTGAGAAAATATGGAACATGTCGGGAGATTTTAGCATCTGATTTTTTTCAATAACAGATATTAAAAGATTAAACAAACATATATAGCCAAGAGAGCCCATGTTCAAAGAAGATATCACTACATGAAATAATCTAAATACCAGAAACAAATTGTACACCGCGATATCGCATAGAATCACTGAATCAATACCTATGCGTTAGGAATTAGGATGTAGTATACTGCATATATGATATACCAATCCTAATTCCTAGATGCTACCAAGTACCAGCTACCATACTACATACACAAGTTCAATGTTCAAAGTATTATTGGCAGTGGCACGAGAGGGCAGCAGGCTGAGGTTGACGACTCAACAGGGTGGACGGCTAGACGGGAGTAGGCTGCGGACGAGGCGTTACCGGCGTGGTCTGGTCAGCAGAGTTTGCAGTTGGCGGAGCGCACGAGAGACTGAGGTGACCTCAATGGGGAGGAAGGTGCTGTAGGCGGGGCTAGTAGCTGACGGCGTAGTACGCAGCATCACTGGTGTGGTCAGGTGGGTAAGGGGCGTGGGCGTGCGTCACCGGGTGGCCGGGGGACGGAGGGCGTGGCGTGGTAGGGTGGGAAGAGGGCACAGCAACGAGCCGACGACGTAGTAGGGTGGGGGAGAACGGTTGGCGCCAACGCCGGCACCGTCGAGGCAGCGCTGCAAATCGTATGAGATTCAAGATTGAGGAGAGAATTAAGGTTCGGTCGATCAAGGCTAGGGACTTAGCGTAAGCCCGTTTGGATCCGAATGGGCTAGGTTTTTTTATTGAGCCACGAACTAGAAACATGAGCTTATGTAATGCGAAAATATTTTATTTTTCTTGTACGAAATTCCAATACCATTTCCTTTTTCGACAGAAGTTGCCTTCCTGTTTTCATTTTTATTTTCGTACAAAATTTCCGTTTTTCATTTCGGTACCGAAATTTTCCATTTCTATTTACATGTAAAGGCTTCCATTTTCGTTTTTTCTGAAAACGGTCAAAGAATTTCCGTACCGTATTCATCCCTAGCTGGAGACAATGGTGTTGGAGTTGTTAACGTCTAGCAACTGATGAACTCAGGGACGGCTGAATGATGCTAATCCCTCCATACATTGGATTATTTTGATTTCTCTTTATGGTTATGTTTACCTGATTTGGATGTACGTCATTGTGCGGCGATGGTTTGGACTAGGACATAGGCTGTGGTGCATCTTCTTTTCTATTTTTGAGACCTTGTAATAATCAACTATCCGTAACCTGTGAGATTAATATTTCGTTTTAAAAACAAATTCTATATGAGAGTTAATTTCTTGCCGGACTATTTGCATAGCAACTGGGCTAGATTCAATTTATTAGCTTGGTTATTTTTCTCAGCAACTTACCGGGATACGCAGATGCTCACCGGTGTAGGCGACGGCTGGTGATCAAATTAATGTCACTTCTGTTGAATTAATCAATTGATCCAGCAGTCAATTCATTTATTTATTCAACTCAAATCTGTTGAATTAATCCAACAACCAATTTATTTACTCCAGCTAGTATATATACTACACTTTTTAGGAGCGGAGTCCAGCAATCAAGTTGGCAGGTCGTTCTTGTACAAGTTAGTACGTCAACAGCAAGGAGACGGTAGTAGTGGAACATCAAAGCTTTTCTTTTGCCTTCTGAAATTGAAAATCGAAGCTAACGTGCATGTTACTAACACATGCACATTGGAGTATACTACTCTATTAGTTTTTTCTAGGAAGACTACTCTACTGGTTGACCTGAACAATTCCGTTTTTTCTCTCTTCTAATCGATCTTATCCTATATGGGCAACGAAACCGGAATTATTCAAACAATTTTGATTCAACAAAGGAGAAAAAGAACTTCCCTTTCGTTGAATTGTTTTCAACAAATAGCAAAAAAGTTGCTTACCGACATATTATATGATCGATTGGAATACCGAATGGAATCTTTCTAACGGGAAAATTAATTAATTAACACATTATTTTGTCTACCTTCATAACGAGGTATATAAAATCGGAAAAACGTTTATACAATTCTCTAAAATCTGAAAATATAAACAGAGGTTTAACCATGGTAACCTTCTGTTTTATTCCGAGAGACTAGCCATCACTTGTTTATTTTGACGTATCTCGCTTGATTTCCTTGGTTAAGCGTTTCTCACAAGATGCATCCCTAGGTGCCGCCTAGACAGAGACAATAGAGATATATCTACCGGTTCTCCAGAGACACGCATGGATATATATGCACAGGAGCAAGACAGGCTTGACCTTTGTGAATTTTAACCATAGCCGCTGCTATCCTACTAATTAACCTGTGAAAAGAGATACCACCAGCCACACATAACTAGTATTGTGTACGGGACTATGGGTGCACCAAGACTTCTCTCTTTAGCAAATACTATGCCTAAGATTATTTGGCACATGCATTGTCCATCAAAAGTGGTACATAATCTCTGACAAATATCAATCCAGGAATCCAGTGATTCAAGAAGAATGTCAATGTCTTCAAGGTCTTGTGGATTGTCAAAGTAAGTGATGTGCACTGCATGAGCACTATGTGCTGCTTCCAAGAGAATTAAACCACAGCCTACAAAGGTGCCGTGGGTGGATATGATTGGTCACTTAATTTGGATTTTTGGAGAAGGTGCACAATTAAGTGGAGAAAGTCAATATTTGTACATACTTGTCCTGTATCATGGGTGTGAAATGAAAAGTACTGGGCAACAAATGTAAAGCTCAATGTGGACATAATGCAGTTAAAGTGCCTATTTGATCAAGAATTCAAGATCATGGCTTCTGGGGAGAAGCCGAAGCCAACCGTTAGACACGTATGGCTCCAAGCATTTCTAGAGCGATGGAGGGTAGCTTTAGAAAAATAAATGAAACAGTTCGCATATAATCCACACCACGCACTCACATCATTACACACGTGCCCACACGTACATACACATGCTAGGAATATGAGCAAAGTCTCGTGGAGGAAGCCCCGATAAATGCAGCTAGAGACTGGCCAAACAGGAATCGGACACATCCGATAGCTACTACTCTATTATATCGCATAGAAACACGCGATTTTTTATTCTAGATCAATTTTCAGACACTGGTACACGCATTATTAAGCCAAATCAACCATGGATGCACCAAATCGTGTGGGTTTCGTATGGTTCCTTTCCTTTACCTGAAACAAGGGTCAATATCTATGGATGGCAATGGATGGGCAATGAGCGGGTAAAACTCCATCACACTTGATACCTAAATCCATTATCCTACCTTCTGTCCACCATGAGGATACCCATGTATATTATATATAGAAGCATGTCTATGCCCAAATGGGTACCTGATGTCCAATGGATATCAAATGGATACGGTAACAGTAGCATTATAACATACAATTAACAAGATCAACTACACAAATACACAACAAAATGACAACATAGCATTCAGCCAACATATAATTGGTCCTATGAGTCATGACAACAACAAATAAGCATAATGATTAGTCCTAAATCCATGTCATATCAGATTTGATTGACTTTTAATTATTTTAGGTACCCATTGCGTACCCATGGGTATAGCTTGATACCCACACTCTATTAATATCTTATCAGGTACCATCTATAAAAACCCATAGGTCTTAAACACGGTCCATACCTTATCCAATCGGATCGGGAATCCACAGGTACCTAAACTCATGAGTAAAATTGACATCTTAATTGACAATATCAGAGGCAGGCAAAGCAAGCTCACACGATTGATAACTAGCAACCACCATTAGTGAGGGATCTACACGAAAACAATAACACAAGTGTGCAAGTGTAACTCAAGCGATCCTGCCTCAGTGAAGCAGGAAAAAATAAATCAATGCTGCAGACTACATAGCATAAATATGCGCAGAAGATACTGGGAGCATAGCAATGACCAAGAGATAAACTTAAACAGAAGAAAATATTGACACGTCAGTGACGACTCAAACTGTATTCGTTCGGATCCTGGCTCAGAAATGCCTGCCTGGTACCTGGTTGAACAAGTTTGGGCCTTATCACACACCACTGGCTGGCGATGCACGAAGCAAGCAGCAACTGCGCGTCAAAATTCTAGCTATTTAGCTGCAGAATAAGGGCTCGATTGGAATGTATGAATATTACAGTAATTTTACCCAACTATTCTTCCACTTAGGTTAACTAAGAGCATAATCCCAGAGGTCTTGAACTGTAAGTCCAATTCAAGATGTTACTACTGACCAGAATTTCAACAATATTAGGCTCAAACATGGGATGCTCGAAGCACAATAGATCAAAAGCCAACCTGACCGATGAATCAAACTAAGCATGCATCTCGATTTGTCACCAGTTTTTTCCATTGATGTGTCTGAATAGTCACACCTATGAAAAGTATAAGCAGTCAAAACCAGCACACAGATGTGGAAAGACACAAACTTGTGTGCAGACCGGCTTTTAGGAGTAGCATTGCGACGCGCCTGAATGTCTGAAACAGATAACAATCAAAGACCATGCATTCAACACGTCTTTTCATAACATAATTTCAAGTAAACAACAGAATTTCTGGTTAACTTAGGAAAAAGAAAAAGACTGCCTATGATGCATGGGTATGTGCATAAGAGTATTTACTTTTACTTTCTTTACAAGTAGAAGTTTAATGAACATGTATGAAGCGACATAGGTAAAAAGTAAAGCTGCAATATCGAGTTAATAATCAAACTATGTGGAGCAGAAATAATACATGATAAATATTCATTGTAACAAAAAAAACCATCATCCCTCGAAGACCGGTGTGATGCTATTTTGAGAACCTATAGGTGCTGATTGCCGAAATTAAAAGTTTTTTTTTGTTAGTAACAGAAAAGGTTAATAATTCCATAAAAGAATGTGTAATGCTATTCTGAGAGCCTATTGATAATGATTGCCCAGGTCACAACGCCAACTATGAGACAAGAAGGCTTTTTTCAAAGTTAACAGAACAATCGGTGTGTTACGTTCCAGAAAACAAGTGAACATTTAAATAGGCCACAAAGTAAAATCCAAAATCAAACTCAGGGTCCAGTGACAAATGTACAGGGCAATACAGCATCAATACTACTTTTTCTTAACAAATAGCAAAGCAATAAATCTCAATCAGACATAAAAGCACACTATTAATTTAAATGCATGTACAAAATGGCTAATACGAAGAACATGGTCTTCAGAACAGAACATTCTATTGCAGAGACAGGCAAGCACACATGATTGATAACTACAAACCACCTTCAGGGATCTAAACATAACATTACCTCGATTGCTGCAACTGAAGCATTCCTACCTCTACGAAGCAGGAAAAAACAGTCCTGCAGACTTTAGTAATAGAAGAGCATAATTTTTATTCCACATGATACCAAGGCATACACTATGACTCCAGAAGCATAAATAGGTGCAAAGAATATCGGGCACTACACCAGCATAGAAATGAGCATGAAAGGAATTTAACAGAAGAAAAGATTCACATATCAGTGGCATTACCTCTCGCACCAAGCACTAAAAACTGCTCCAAACATTGCAATAAGAGTTATAATGAGCACCAAGCACTGAAAACTGCTCCAAACATCGCATTAAGAGTTATAATGAGCACCAAGCACTAAATCCCTGTTCCATCACAATCTTCTTGCAAAGAACAAAGAGTTGCAGATATGTCATCTTATAGGATTTGTCCTCAGCTGTAAGAATTCCACATTTTTCTGGTCGACAGAACAACATAATCCAAACATGTTGAAATATATAGTTTTTTACTCCATAACCAAGATGGGAACAACTAGATCAGTTAAATTAACTGTCCTAGCACGCTAAGATCTGGCTAATTGACTACATGTACAACACTGGGACAGCCTCCAAGCTCCACAACACATATGGTGATGAATCATCACGTACCATATTCTTCAATGAAATGAAACTATGACAAGTCTACCAAAGCTCCCTGTAACACGACCTCATATGCTGGATGGCACTACTAGTCAGCAGATAAGGAATTACTCTCATTTCCTGTTCATCGGTGGGGGTGCTGCAGGGAAAGGAGGGCCATAGAAGGGACCCCCTAATCCCTGGAAACCTGGATGAGGGTTTGGAGCACCAGGGAAAGGTGGTGGCATGTTGATCATGGGATAGTTTATGACTGGAGGAAATGATGGAAAAATGTTGTATGGCATTCCTGCCATTGGAGCAGCAGGAACTGGCATAAATGCATTTGTTGTTGTAGGTGGTGGTGGTGGGATTGGGGGTGGCATTGAAGGCGGCAGTGGTGGTGGCGGGGGCGGTGGGCTAGACCCTGGGGATGGAGGATACTGAGGCGGCGGTGGCGGCTGTTGAAATGTATCAGGATGCGGGAACGGGGGTGGCGGTGGAGGTGATTGAGGCTGAGGAACACATACACCATTCTCTAGCTTCTGCCTCTTATTACCAGAGGAGTGCTCTTCTATTTTCTGCTCAATATTGTCCCTGGTGGCTCGTGAAGACAAAACATCATTGAGGCTCTCATGCTTGCTTCCATCTTCCTGTGAATACATCACTGAAGTCGATTGTTCCTTCTCATGAGAATCAACATTAGCTGACTCTGGGACAGAGGTAACAGGCACTTCAGAGAAACTGGAGTTCTGAAGCCCTTTATTAGATGGCTCCTGCCTTTCTACATCTATTCCAAGCTTCTGGCAGAGGTCATCAGCTTTCTTATATCGGGATTGAGCTGCCTGGTAAACAATGGAAACGTTAGTACAAAGTACTGTTGTTCAAACCTAGTTTTCCCAACCCGTGCAAAACCGGCTGGCGTCACTGCTTCGTTGTCGGCCGCCTCGCTGCGACGGCACGACTCCGCTACTCGCCGACCTGATTTTGAACGGGCAGGCATAAACCATCATGTACACCCCTAGTACAAAGGAGACCATTCTGTCCCGACATATGGACTTAAGAAGCTTTAATTGTTTAGTTAGAAGAAACTTGCTTATCAGAAAACATATAAAGGTGTCCGGTGCTTACAACAGAATATTCCAGTTATAGCACAGAGATCAGGTAAGAGCCCATCCTCAAACTATAAAAAGTACATACCCAATATATCCATTTTTTACATGGAAGCAACAGTCTTGTTTTAGGAACAAGAGGCGATAGTTTCATTCATCTCAATGACCCGAGACATTCAAGTGCACACAAGCACCTGAGGACGGAGACATGCATTGATGGGTTTAAGCTGTACAAAATTTCTATTTCTTCCAAAATTATTTTGCTGTAAAATAAACTGTGATTGGAAATTTTTAAAACCAGATCTTCTAAGGAAAAAAAAACATTGTTGGATGTAGGATATACCCGAAGTTGGCTTCTGACCAGTTCCATTTTGAACTCCTGAAAACAAATGAAACATTATGTTTAACATTGGAAATTCATGCAACAAATAATTCGTCCAATTAAATAGATCTTCCACTTTCTATAGGCATTTACTTTTACACACCTGCTCATGCAGTGCTTCCTTCAAATCAGAAATCAGAGTGGCCCTGAGTGATTCAGACATTTTGAATTGTTCAATGGTGTTTCTCAGGGTGCTACGTTGTTCCCGCAGCTCCTCCACAAAGCCAGATCCATTATTGCTAGCTGCCAATATGCAAGAGAAGATATTTGAGCTACCAATACTGAAAACTAGAGCAGTCTAAGGAAAGAAGACAATCAAAGCTAGTTGATTAACTGAAGCCTCATAATGTATTATGTAACTATGAAGTCTAGGGGTGCACAGTTGCACAGAGCTGGATCCGCCCAGGTTGGGCTGGTCTTAGTTTTAGATGGATTGGCCAGGAGGAACTAGTCAGCAGGTTGGGTCATGCCAGGGTGTTTTCAATGGTTGACTGTTTTTCAGGAAAAGAGCCATAGCACACCTATGAAGCCATATTTTTTCCAAACTAGGAGGGACTCCCACCCCAAGCTTAATTTATTGAAACCAATACTGAAAATGTTCTCCATAGCACACTGATGTGCGTATGATATTAGATCACTCTGCCTTAATAGTTATTTTGCTGCCCTCCTAAGCCAAGGGATCCATCCACCACGGTCACAAAGCTAGGCTTGAAGCTGTTTGTGATATTCCCCACTGAGCCACGTCTCATGTGAGCTGGGCATGAGTGTTTCGAGCGGATACACATCTCATTCTACAGCCTAATTGGGCTAAAAGGTTTCCCTAGTTCTAACCCACGTGTGACGTGGACTGTTTGCCAATTAGCTGGGTACACCCAAGGAACCAACGAGCCCGCTGTAGACCAATATTAATGGGTCTGGCTGGATCAGGTCAGGATGTTGGACGGTTCCATGCAGACAGTGAACTTGTGGAGCATGAGAAAAAACTCAAAAGAAATAATACTTGCAGAGCACAAGAATAATACTAAAACTCCTGATAGTTACTGGTATCTGCAGGCTATGAGCTATATATTAATCACTAAATACTAAATGAGATGCACAAGAATTTCTTATGGATATATATCTTACCCAAATAAGAATTTCCATACTCTTTGTTGAGATTGTCAACAAAGCTAAGAGCAATGTTGCATTTCCGCATTAGAGTATCCTCATCTATAGGAGCACACAACATATGCTTGTAGCTAGAGATTACCTTCTCCACTAGCTCTCCACCAGGTTTTTTCTGTAAATATGTGGAACCATAATAAGCTGTAGACAGTACATACAACATGCATAGATGAATTATAGTATCAGCCCTGATGGTGGGTCATATGAATATGGAAAGAAATCAAATTAAGATCACTTACCGACTTGTATTTGAGCTCTTCAAATTTTCTATCGTAGTCTTCCTTGAGAAGTTGTCCTTGAGTGCCAAATAATTTACGGTCTTCCCATATGGCAACCTGCAACGTTGACAAAAAATCATGAGATTAAACAGTTATTATCTGCCAGGAAAGTGAAACATAGTGTAATACCCCAGGTCCACTGCTCAAAGCCCAGTCCTCACATGGGAGGGCATGCATGAGTGGCACCTTGCTTGGGCTTTCATAATCACTCGCCCAAAATAGTTAACCCAAAAGTGCTACAATTTGAGCCAGTGGAAATTATATGTTAGTGTAACATAAACTTGCAAGATGGAGTCACACACAAATACAAAGCGAAACATGATTAAGTGAGTGAATTTACCAGGAACCTGAGATGTACATGCACAGGTTATCTCTGTTTTTTTGCACTACAAGACTTCACCAGGGCAGACACATCACACAACACAAGAATTCTGAAAGCAGCATAACACTAATATTTTACAATGACACCAATATTTTCTGATGTAATATCTACATATTGCACATCAACGGTTCATCAGGGCAGATCTAGCAAACCTCACGGTGCTTTTCAGTAAACTTAACGTAACTGGCCCAAGCAAGGATGAGGACAGATAATCATGCACTCGTGGTTGCAGCAGGCGGCACAGATGAAAAGGAGAATGAACTGAACTAAGGAAAACAAGAAGAAACTTACAAGGGGATACCTCGACCGTACAGTGATATGCAAAGAGATAGTTTCATAAGTAGCGAACCGGCATATATACACGCAACATAAACACCCAATATAACATGCTTGCCCTCAAGCACAAATGCGGGGCAAAACGGATGTAACGAGATGCAAATCACCAACCGTAAGCTGGTATCAGTGTTCAAGCCTTCAAGGGTTGATACACTTGGGTGCTATGGGCGGTGGTGGATCCAGAACTTCTTACATGTGGGATGTAACATATCATTTCATATTTCTGTGAGTTTTTCTTATGTGTGTTGGGACTTTTTGAGGAAAACCTATGGGTTGACTTGCAAGGGTTATCCACAAGCCAAGCGAAGCTCGGATCAAGCTCAACTAGAACAAGTAGTGCTTATGTGCTCTCCAAATGACCTAAAAAGAAACTTATGGTTCGGGCACGTGGATCGCTAATTTCCACACGGTCCTATTTAGAGACAAATCTTTAGATACATTCCAATCTTTTAAGTCTCTTTTTACTACCTCCTCCCATGTCAACTTTGGTCGCCCCCTGCCCTTCCTAGTATTGTCGATAGATGTTAGAATACCGCTATGCACCGGTGCTTCTGGAGGTCTCCGTTGGATATGTCCAAACCATCTTAGTCGATGTTGGACAAACTTCTCTTCAATCGGTGCCACCCCTATCCTATCACGTATATCCTCATTCCGAATTCGATCCCTTCTTGTATGCCCACAGATCCACCATAGCATACGCATCTCTGTGACACTTATTTGCTGGATGTGTTGTCTTTTAGTGGGCCAACATTCTGCTCCATACAACATCGCAGGTCTAAGTGTCGTCCTATAAAACTTACCTTTTAGCTTATGTGGGACCTTTTTGTCACAAAGGATGCCAGATGCTTGTCGCCATTTCATCCACCCTGCTTTGATTCTGTGGCTAACATTCTCATCGATACCACCATTGCTCTGAAGCATTGATCCCAAGTATCGAAAAGTATCTTTCTTAGGCACTATTTGTCCTTCTAGACTAACCTCTCTCTCCTCACACCTAACACCACTGAAATCGGACCTCATATACTCGGTTTTGGTTCTACTAAGTCTAAACCCTTTCGATTCTAAAGTTTGTCTCCACAACTCTAATTTCCTATTGACGCCCATCCTACTATAGTCTACTAGCACCACATCGTCATCAAAGAGCATACACCAAGGAATATCTTCTTGTATATCCCTCGTGACCGCATCCGTCACTAAGGCAAAAAGGTACGGGCTCAAGGCTGACCCTTGATGTAGTCCTATCTTAATTGAGAAGGCATTGGTCTCACTGTCACAAGTTCGAACACTTGTCACAATGTTATGGTACATATCCTTGATGAGGGTAACGTACTTTGTTGGGACTTTATGTTTTTCTAGCGCCCACCACATGACTGTCCTTGGTATTTTGTCATACGCCTTCTCCAAGTCAATGAATACCATATGTAAATCCTTCTTCTACTCCCTATATCTCTCCATAAGCTGACGTAGCAAGAAAATCGCCTCCATGGTCGATCTCCCGGGCATAAAACCAAATTGATTTTTTGTGACGTTCGTTAATGTTCTTAGTTGATGCTCAATCACTCTCTCCCATAGCTTCATAGTATGACTCATAAGTTTAATTCCACGGTAATTAGTACAGTTTTGAATATCTCCCTTATTTTTGTAGATAGGTACTAATGTACTTTTCCTCCACTCTTCGGGCATCTTGTTTGACCGAAAGATACGGTTGAATAGCTTAGTTAGCCATACTACTGCCATGTTTCCAAGGCATCTCCACAGCTCAATAGGGATATCATCAGGGCCCAACGCCTTGCAACAAAAAATCAGGAAAGAAAAAACGCAAAAAGTTCTAAACACTTTCATAAGTAACTTGAGCATCACATTCGGCAACAAGGGGAATAAACAGTGCAGGTAATAAACAAAGGAGTAGGTTTGAGTGTTGAACATGTATCAGCCCCTGTTGAGAGACAAAATGGCACCTAGATGAGTAGAGATCTACTCAACTTGGCAAAGCATCAGGACCTGTCTCCCTAGCGACTATGTAGATAATGCGATCTTTCAAGCTTCGATGGAAATTAAAACCGACAAAGATAGCAAGGTCTTGTTCTGGCGTGATACATTCTCGACCTTTTCAAGATCAGGATTGTGCAAATGGAGCTAGAAAATGATAATTAGATCAAAGCAATAGCAGAGTTGAGCAACCTCGCACGGTTGAGGGAGTTTGTGGACCTTCGACTTCCCCTACAGGAGGTTCAATTGCAACAACCAAACAAGATTAGGTGGAAATATACACCAAATGAGGAGTGCTCAGCTAGCACATTGTGCCGCATGCAATTCCTAGGCTAACCTAAGATCAAGGTCATAGAAGATCTAGCAGGCACAAACGAAACCGAAGTGCAAGTTTTTCCTTGGACTATGCTTCAGAAAAAGATATTGAGCAGTTAATCTAGCTTTTATGGGTTGGCCCTACAAGTCGCTTCGTAATCTGTGTCTGCAATTGGCCGAGACAGTTGCCCACCTTTGCAAGGATTGTGTCTTCACATGGGAGGTCTAAAATTTCATTTGCTCCTGGAATGACATCCAATTTACCTCCATAGATGAACCAATCTCCATCGACAGTTGGCGAGGCAAAGGCCGCAAAGTTGTCCCAAAGGAGGAAACAAGGCGATTCAATGGGGTTTTGATTTACACCCTATTGGATGCTTGGAAGGAGCGAAACTGGCGCATTTTCGAGAATGAGGCCCTGTTGCCGCTAGTGGTGGCTTGCGGCACAAGAAGACATGTAGCAATGGAACCTAGCGATTCACTTGAGGGAGGAAGGTAGTCAGGCTGTTTTTTAGTAGTTTTTTGTAATTATGGGTTTCTGACCTTAGTCACCCAAATTAAAGGACACTTATGCAGTTATTTTGTTTCGGTGCTCCTGCCTGATTCCCCAAAAAAGTGTTCCCCATCTAATATTCGATAATAGGCGTCGAAGCAATGGTGCATTAATTCCCCTACAGGATGGTTGTGCACCCACGTTCAAATTGCGAATGGCAATATTCCCTTGAATGTTGGCATGTTAGAGATGCCCTTGTCACAACCAATGTCCAAAACAATAGATGTCGGGTCGTATCAGATTGCCTCTCGAACATCTAATACCGAATGTCTAGTGATATATTGGACTATATGTTCCCTATCAGATTTTGAGTAAGTTTATAATTTTCTCCAATATTTGCAACAAATGTAACATACAAAGGAACAATACCCTCACAAAAATAATAAACAATAGTATGGGGAAATGTCCAAAAGGGAAATAAAGGGCAAAGAGGGTGCTTTGGTGCTTCCATATAGTGATCTTCAGTACTTCACCACTATTGCAATCACAATCTTCGTGCTAATGATCCCACACCTAGTATCTACCACGCCATTGCTACTATGCGCCTCCTCATGCTCCAATCATCGACTCCTAAGAGGTCACTTGTTAGACTAGTGCAATGTGGCCAGCATAACTTCGTTGCTCAATTAAAGAAGGTGCAACAACGAGCATTCATCTATTTCATCCTGATCGTTGTGTGTTTATGCTAGATTTGGTCAAATTTTTGTGTGATATTGGATTACAATTGTTGACTTGTGATTTTACCAGCAATTGTATAAGACCGATATATAGCGCGATATCTAAGTAGAGTGATATATCGATTCTCAAGCCGATAAGGCAGCCCATACACCCAAAGCTTGGCCGCCATCTCAAAACAATATGTCATCTTGTGTCGTCAATAGATTAGCTATACTAGCATCACACCACTACTAAGCAACATTAGTCATGTGGTTTTAAAGGAAGGCACCTCTCATTTCAATATGTGTTGCATCTAAATGGCTAATAGCAATTGAGCCATCCCAATGGGTCTTGTTTACAATCAAAGGTGCACAAAGAGATCTTAGCACCGCACACCCGGCAAATCAAATTGTGAGCCACTGCGTCCACTAGATGAAAAGATGTCGATGTCCTAGACAATTAGTGTCGATGGAACAAGGCTCAGCGTCGCCATGAGGTCCTCCATTTGCATGATTTGGCATGTTATGTCCTTGTGAGGCTTGAAGGGCGTATTCATCTTGTCATTCTCTTTGAGAAGGATTTCTATCTTTTCAGCGAGTGCAGCCATAAGATCTGGACCATGGAATCTGGTACCAAGTTGTTATGGGTTGAATTACAGAACAATAAACACATGTTATAAGGTAGGTTAACTGGTGGATAATCTGACCCGTCATCCACACACAAGCCTTCTTCTCTAGTACATCTATATAACAGGAAAACCGGTAAACATAAAAAGTAATACCGGATGTACACTGACAGTGACAGATAGGTAACTTTACAGATTAGAGAACTAACTAGATAGAAAATAGGTAAATGATCACTCTGATCTTTGGTTAAACTAGTCTGAACACAAGAACCTTTCTAGCTACAGACTTTATACCAAAGGGATAGATTAAAGGCGACTCATTTTTGCTTAGTCTTCAGATTTACAAATTCAAAAAAGGAAGCAATTAGTGATTGCCTATTGCATGCATATCAGGTCCACGCACCAAATAAAATAGACTAGATTGCTAAACTCAACAATCGAGCGGCCTCGCCCCTAAGTAAAGACAGCAATTACCATGACATGGTCATCTGCAAATTTGTTATGAGATAATAGCTAAAATTGTAGATCTGAAGGATGTGAGTAACTAAATGCTTCTGTAAATAAACATCAATAAGTTTCACATACCAGTCTTTGTACGACGTTCCGTCCAAAATCATCGCCATTGGTGAATACATCATTTAAGGCAGCGGCGATGACTCTCCAGAATTCATTTATATAGCGCATGCCATCCTTCTTACTGTTTTGCATAATATCATTTGCAAGGTACAGCAAAGATATCTTTCTCTCAAGAGGAGCAGACTGAAACACGCTATCCCATGTTTCCACAACTTGTCGGAAGTAACGATGGTGGAAGACACACCAATGTGATAAAGCTTTTCTTTCGTTAAGCATGACAATAGGTAAATGAGTAAAATACTGTAGCACATGAGCTAGTAATCAAATAAACACATCGTCACCAAAAGTCGTCAAGTTGTGCGCACTTGAGCTAATAATCAAATAAACACATCTTCAGCAATAGCAACGAATTTCTCTTTGTACACAGTTCAGGAAGGCACATATCTGAGCAAGCACTGATGAAAGACTAGCATAATGCTATTAACTGGTCAAAATGCCGAATAATCAGCTGTCAACTGGATGCCAAAGATCTATTGCCAGAGTGATCTACAATGCTAAGAGTAACAACACGGTCCATATTATCCTTCTCGATGAGTTGTCTACTCTGGCTTTTCACTTCCCAAACCATATAAGCCAGTGAATTGCGAGATTCAGTCAACTGACAAGGTAGGACGAAGATCATTAATTTGTGCTGTTCGCGTGTTGTGCTGAGAACTAGAAAAATTCCAGTCTCTTCTGTGAAAAACAATAGCTAGGCCACAGTTACACTAAAGCACATGCAGAAGAGAAACCACTAAGTTCATGATGGATAAAAGTTGCAGGATTGCATTTTTTTGAAACAATTCAGAAGGATACTCTCAATACTCTGTTGTGAAATATTAAGCCTCACAAGCTTCTGCGCCAAGACCTCTGTGGTGAATCCCGTGTTCATCTTACGTAACCTGGCTTGTTCTTTGAGAAAATCCCAAATGCCACAGCGAATGGAAACCTGCAAGACACACAAGTACATTAGGCAAATCCGTGGCCCTTATAAAAAGGGATATTAAAACAGTTACAAGGAAACAACAAAACACTTAGCATTAAAATCATGTGCTGACCATATTATTTTCCTTTTTGTACATAAAAAAGTGTATGTACAGTAAGTAAAAAAGGAGGGGTAAAATTAGCATGGAAAAGGTGCTTTGAGAAATATTTCGGGAACGCCTCATTCTGAAACTATACCATAGAGTAACAAAGATAGGAGTATAAACTAAGATCTGTATGAGTTCGTAACAATGTAATTGCACAACATTGTAGGTTCTAAGCATCTATACAAAAAGCAAAATGAAAAAAGTAAATTCCACAGATAGCCACTTCAAAGCCCTTTACTAACTGACCAAACCAACATTGATTGCTCATACACAGATAGAGTCCTACTCTGCCCTTCCAAAAGCGGCGCAGTAAAAATGTGATCTTTGTGCAAAGATCATACACGCAGCCTCCAATATGACACATAACTAGGTAGAGAAAGCCATAAATGAAAGCTGCGTCTCCTTGAGGATATGGAGATCATCAGCAGCAGCAGCAAAACGCTGCCAGCATGGAGATTAGTGCACCGGGACGCGTTTGCAACTCTGCACCCAGGTGGATGGGGGGGAATCCTATCTTTGTCGCTCCAACAAACATATACGCCTAAAGAATCGCTGAAAAAACAATAAAAGAGGGATCTTTTACGACCCCAGCCCGAGCCCAGCCTCAGCAGCACCAAGCGAATCGGGAAATTCCCTCACAGGATCACCGAGCAAGAGAAACCCTCCCCCGTCCGTCCGCCCGTGGCAAAACAAACACCGCCGCGTAAAAACCAGTAGGAGGCCAGAGAATTCCACAGGCCGGGCGGCGGAGCGAGGCGAACCGCAGGCCACTAAGCCATCAGAGAGCATAGCAAGAGGACGGAGAGGGGGAGTGAGAGGGAAGGAGGGGGAGGAATCTCTGACCTTGCTCTACGCCTCCGATTCGCGCATTGGATTGGGCGGGGAAGGGGTAATTCTAGGGTTTAGCTCGGGATTTTGGCGAGGGGATGGCCGGATGGGCATGTGGAGATTTTGGGGGGGGGCGGGGTGGGGTATCGTCTGAATTGGAAGGAAACGCGAGGTGGGAGGGGACGGAGGAGAGGCTGAGTTTTGGCGGAGACGCGCGTTACTGCCTGTGACCCGCAGCCGTGGAGGAGGAAGCGCGGCGCGGGTGTGGCTGGGAGCCTGGGATGCGATGGGATGGGACGGATGACGAGAGCACGCGGGCGGCGCTGGATGGGACGGCACCACGATTGACGAGACCACGCTTCAGTGCTTTGCTACCTCCGGGGCGGAAAAAAGGCAGAAGTGGCCCAGCCGAGTGGCAATGCCGCATATAGCCCCCGGCCGGGGGCAATGTTAAAAATGTCTCCACGTGGTAACGGTGTGAACGACACGTGGCATAATCGCGCGCTGGGACCACGACGACCCGAGATCGCGCTCCGACCCGCGGTATAACTCAGTCGCGGGCCAAGCCCGATGCAGCACCCCCCACCCGCGATTTGGGTCAGGCTGCACCCCACCCGCGAGCTGGGCCAGGCCGCACGCCCGCCCCGCGACGCAGGCCGAACCACGGCCCATAGTCAGGACTGCACGGTCGCCCGCGACGGCACAGCGTCCACGTCCAGCCCGCGACGAGCGGGGCTCGCGGCCATGGCCGGCGACGCGGCCTGGAGATCGCGGCCATAGCCCGCGAGGAGCAAGGCCAGGCCGCGCGTACGGCCCGCGACGAGCCTTTTTTTTGGCGATTTTCTTTTTTCGTTTCTTTTTTTTCTTTTCCTGTTTACTTTTTCTGTTTGTCTCGGAACTTGTGCTGTCAATTCCTGCCGTGTTTGCTTTTCCTGTTTGATTCCCGGACAGCATCTATCACCTAGACTCCCTGTCAATTCCTGCCTTTATCTCTCTCACGCTGCGCAGCACGAAGACTCGTCTTCTCTCCTTATATTGTGCTGCTGCCGTGGTCCTGAACAACATGTTCCTCTACACTCGCTCTCTGACGATGCCATGCCCCTGGGGTATACCAGCGGAGGAGGAAGTCGGCCCCGACAGCACGGGGTAGCCCAGGCCCACGACTCGGAATCCGACTGGGATACCGGGGCGCATCATCAACTTGGGAGTACAAGACATGTATATTTAGTAGGTTTAGTTGCAAACCGACTAGGACTCTACCTTGTAACCGACTCGGACTCATGTAACCCTACCCCCCGACCACCTATATAAGGGGAGGTAGGGGCCTCCCGATCGGCAGACTTAGATCTAGACTTAGATCTCCACACAGACAACCACCTCTGCACATACCTCTCATACGGGGCAACCTTCAATACAACCCACAAAGGCAGGACGTAGGGTATTACCTCATCTTGAGGGCCTGAACCTGGGTAAATCCTTGTCTCGTGTGCACCCCTTTGGATTCTCTATGCGTACGCCGCCCTATATTCATTATTGCCGGATCAAAACACCGACAGTTGGCGCCCACCGTGGGGCAAGTGCGCATAGACTAATTTGAAAGGATTCAGATCGGTTCTTTTGATGAACAACAATTCACTCGGCAAGCTCCGCATCTGCGACTCGGCTCCAAACCAGTCGACGGAAACTTCACTCGGGCGATCCCTCGAGTCTACATCAACATCAACTTCGGCGGAAACTTCACTCGGCCACGGAGCTCGGGGGCTCGACATCAACATTGCCCTCACGCGACCGTGCGAGACAGCACGAACGACCGACTCGTTTGCGCTCCCGCCGCTGCCTCGAGCATTGTTTCGCTGATTCCTTTGGTGGGATCATGCGGAATAGAGTCTACATCGACCCTGCAAAATTTCGTCGTGATCCGATTGGGGAATCTCCGGCTAGCTCCGAAAAACTGAGTGCTGCTCGGGTCCAGTCTGGAATCCGCGCGATCTCGGGAAAACAAGGATTGTGGTTGACTCCCACATTGTTTCACCGATCACACCATCCAGATTGTGCGGAATTATTATTCCTACCACTCCGTAAAATTTCAGCTCGATCCGACGGTTCAATCTCCGGGAAACGCCCAATTAGCACATCAAATTTCGGATCTAGGCGAATTCCTGCACGGGAACAACTCGATCCGAGTTCATCTCTACCCTTGGGCGACTAGTCATACCACCTCGGTTTAAAGAGATTTTTTGTGGAGTGGTGTGCTATATTCTCATGCACATGCCTGCAAAATTTGAGCATATTCCGACGGTTCAATCTCCGGCGATCTTCCGACTGTCAAACTGCTGCCGGCGCATGAGGCTACGTCACTCCACCGACTCGGACTTCGTCGCTCCACCGACTCGGACCTCGACGCGCCACCACTCCGCCGACTCGGACTTCGTCACTCCGCGGACTCGGACCTCGACGCGTCGCTGCTCCGCCGACTCGGACCTCGACGTGCCGCCGCTCCGCCGAGTCGACCTCGCCGCTCCGCCGACCCGGACCTTGACGCGCCGTCGCTTCGCCGACTTGGACTTTGTCACTCCGCCGACTCGGACTGCGTCGCGCCGCCGCTCCGCCGAGTCGACCTTATCACTCCGCGGACTCGGACCTCGACGCGCCTCCACTCCGCCGACTCGGTCCACAGTCGGCTCGGGCCACGTTACCAACGCCTGAAACATTGAACAGCTGCGTCGCTTCTACGCTTAAAAGCTAAGTATTTTCATACTTTGCATTTATCAGCACGAGTAAATTACTATTTTTTGCTCTATCTGAAGTTTTATTTTAAGTCTTCCGACTGCCCCGCTATGTACGCTCACGGCCATGCATAGCGGATACTCGGGTGCTACACCCACTGGGTGCATCTAGGCGCATTCGGGCGCTTTTCCTTCCTAAACAACTATTTAAGTACTGTGTAAAAAGCTTGGAGTCAACTCTTCGTCTCCGACTGCCGGTCTACGCCACATCCCCACGCTATACAAGGCACACGCCCACGGCTAACCTTCACGAGGCACACGCCCACGGCTAACCTTTACGCAAAGGGAGGATACGACGGGTCGGCAAGAGCACACACGATGAGCCAGCTTATACACGAACAAATATTAACGGAAGAAAGAGCGAAATAAAGTTAAAACCAAAAAGCACGCATAAGTTTCACTCGGCTTCCCGAGTACTTTACATGTAGCGGTTTTTACATCTTTATTCTTTACTTTACAGGTTGAGGAACTCGGCCAAGGCATTCGCTCTGTACGTGACCTCATCCCTCAGCAGGGGAACCTCTTCATCGAGGGAGCCGACAGCTACCCGAGCAAATTCATCAAGACCCTCCACTCGGTTCCTCGAACCAACTGGAGGCTCGGGGGCTACACCCACTGGGTGCACTGTTCGTGCCCCCAGTGTGGAATCTGCAAAAGGAAAAAGAAAACGGCCGCAGTGCGCTTCAGGGCCGCCAGTCGGGACCGAGTCACTCGGTTCCGAGCGCTACAGGCTGAAAGATTTCGAGGGTTAACCTCCAGGGGTTCACAACCACTCGGATACACCCGATACCACTCGGGATTTAGTCGGCAAGTTCTATGAGTCCCTCACAATCTCCCTACAGGCTACTAGGAGTTGCGCTCAGGTGGATGATCACTCGGAAAAACCTGTCCAAGGGAGAAGGCTGGAGCACTCGGCTCAGGCTAAGCTGCAGTCAGATCGTGAAGGACTCGGGGGCTACTGACGATGCCATGCCCCCGGGGTATACCAGCGGAGGAGGAAGTCGGCCCCGACAGCACAGGGTAGCCCAGGCCCACGACTCGAAATCCGACTGGGATACCGGGGCGCATCATCAACTTGGGAGTACAAGACATGTATATTTAGTAGGTCTAGTTGCAAACCGACTAGGACTCTACCTTGTAACCGACTCGGACTCATGTAACCCTACCCCCCGACCACCTATATAAGGGGAGGTAGGGGCCTCCCGATCGGCAGACTTAGATCTAGACTCAGATCTCCACACAGACAACCACCTCTGCACATACCTCTCATACGGGGCAACCTTCAATACAACCCACAAAGGCAGGACGTAGGGTATTACCTCATCTTGAGGGCCTGAACCTGGGTAAATCCTTGTCTCATGTGCACCCCTTTGGATTCTCTATGCGTACGCCGCCCTATATTCATTATTGCCGGATCAAAACACCGACACCCTCACTCTGTAACTCTTTCACTCTGTGCATTCTAATCTCAGTGAGTTTGAGACTATGAACCACATATTTAGAAGATAAAAATAGGAAGATCAGCCATCTCAGCAGTTGAAAAAATTGAAGATCAAGTTGAGAGCTACGCATGAAGGTAATTTATTTTACATGCATGATGATATTATATTTTGTATTTAGCTTGAAATTAGATAAATGACAATGTTTAAGACTTTAGTTGTAGTTAAGTTAAGTTGACTGTTATTTCATGCGTGCATAAAATGCAGTTGTGTTGAGAAGTTTGTAAACTTAGCTTGGTATTTTATTAAATATAGCATTGAAACTCAACTGGACGTAAATAGAGCACGAGATGGAGTTTTCAAAGGGATTTAGAAGATAAAAAGAGCAAAACCAGCCATCCGAGTAGTAGAAGAAATTGAAGATCAAGTAGACAGGTACACACGAAGGTAAGTTTTTCTTACATGCAAGTTGTTATTATGTTCGTAATTAGGTTAAAATTAAATAAATGATAATGTTTAAGACTTTAGGTATAAGTTCACTGTTATTTCATGCATGCACGTAGAAGGAGTGCGAGATGGAGTTTTAGAGTGGATTTAGAAGCTTAAAAAAAGCAAAATCAGCCGTTCAAATAGTTGAAGAAATTGAAGATCAAGTGGACACGTACACACGAAGGTAATTTTTTTTTACATGCACGTTGTTATTACGTTCTTAATTAGCCTGAAATTAGATAAAAGATAATGCTTAACACTTTAGTTATAAATCAGTGCAGTGTTATTTCGTGCATGCCAAAAATATAGTAACATTGTTCCTCATATCAATTGGAAATGTTAAGTTAACATCTTTTGTAACAACCAACGTGTGTAATGTGCAAGTGAGCAGTGCATCTGTACCTCAACATACTTAAAGATAATTTTTAACTCCTTGTGTTGTAAGGACAGGAATAATAATGACAACACAATACGATTAGTTATCTTTGTCTACTTTATTGTTATTCCATACATGCAAACACGGCAGTTGCCTCGAGAATTTGTACATTTAGCTTCTTATTCTATGTAATGTAGGACTGAAATATGGTTCCATGTATATGGGAACGAGATGAAGATTTGCAGTGGAATTTGAAGCTTTAGGGAGTAAAATTAGTTAGTGTAGAAGTTAAACAACGTGTACATCTTGTGGTATTCTTCCAGAAAAGGTAAATCCATGTTACATGAAATTATATGATTAGTTGATTGATTAGCTTAATGTTAGTTAAGTGACATCATGTTTAGTCATTTAAGTGCGATAAACGACATTGTTATTCTATGTTATGGTTTGGGTACATACCTATAAAATATGTTGAAGTTAAATTTATTTGACAGAAACTGGAATAATGTAAGTAGTGTACAGACTAATTGGGGAAAAAATGAGTAGGTGAAAAAAATTGTTACGGCTGAGGAGTTTACTGTTATTTAAATTAGTTTATGCTGGTAAAATGAGAAGATATGATAAAGTAATATTAAATATACACTATTTTGGCTATAGTTAAATTGAGAAAAAATAATGTACGTGATATTCAAAGTTTGGTTTCGCATGTACATAGGTACAATGAATGAACTCTTAGTGTTCTACGGGCCGAATATAATACGCAACGGGCCCTGCGGGCTCGACTTGTCCCAATGCGAGTACAAGGTTACACACATAGATGGTTTGGAGGAGATTAGTTTGTTGGACCTGAGGAGGTGCATACGCCGCGAGTTTGATCGGGACATAGCTCGCAACAAACTAATCATTGAAGCAGTCACATGTAGCAGTCGGGAGGACGGGTCATCAGTCCCCTTATGGCAGCTGCACAAGGTGACTGGCAATGTATCATGGGCTGGGTACATGCACCTTGTGAGTACACTAGGAGCCTACATATATGGTTGACCCATGGTGTACGTACAGTTTGTTGACAGCTGTTGCCCATTGATTGGCGACGAAGGTTCCTCCGGAGTTGGTGAGTTACAGGTTGTTGCAATAGAAGGAGGTATAGGGGCAGCGGATGCAGCGTTAGAGGTCAATCTGACACACCCTGAAGACCAGTTCGTCAGTAATGAAGATGCCGGTCCCTTCTGGTCTGCTCGTGTCGACTGCTTTGAGCTGTTACCAAGTTGGACTCTCCTGAAGACGGTAGCGACGAAGAGTCGGACGATACCGACGAGGAGGGGGGTGATGCGATATGACATGGTCTACCTGCAGTAGCTGCTGGCGAAGAAATGGATGAATTGACAGTGCAGAGGCTTGTGATATCAGAAGATGTGAACCCACGGTGGGGTTTCGAAGAGAACACTCTGATGATAGGTCAACACTTTCACTCATGCGGATGTCGTCAAGACGAGCTGATACAGGACATAAGGTGTGCTTTAATTTTCACAAGAACGCATTGCAATATTTAGAAAGTGTGCTTAGTCTTTTGCAATGCTCACTTTATTTATGCAGTACGACTCGACGCAGGACGAAGGCCAGACCTCTCATTCCGGTGCAGCTACCGATGTATGGTATTTCTAAATTATGTGTGCGCAGATTGTGCGTATCTTGTGTACTTAATCTTTGCACTTACTTTCATAGCTCCGGAGGACACGTTGCTACAGCGAGACTCCTCAACGCGACACGGTGGACACCTTCAGATTTTTTTTTACTTATCACATATCCTCATGCACCCAATACGACGGACTTAAATTTTATCTGAGAAAATGGTATATTTTTTACATAGTACGTGATCGATTCACCACATGAGCCGCTGCAAGGTTCTCCGACAGGAACATTTAGTCAGGTATGTCAAATTAAATTTATTGTTCTCAAAATAATAAACTTCTTTCTTAATTGACATACCCTCTATTCCGGTCATTTTTCAGACATTAGATGAAGTTGACTCGCCTCCCCCACCATGGTGCTTTTATTTACCAAAATCCATTTATGCGATCTTCACTTCAATACCAGTCCCTAGTTGGAGGAGGAGGTTTCGAGCCTGATTTGTCTCACCAACAGGGTCATGAGTAGGTCTAAAATTTGTTTAGACATCAGGAGATCGCTAACAGCCAAATTCCTAGTCAACCATACCCTACTCGGGACACTCAGGACGATCAGGAAACTTATGAGACTCCCCAGTACAGTCTCCAAACAAACCCAAGACCAAGCGAGCATTTCACTTTCCCCTCAGGTCACATTCCACCGAGACATAAGAGGGGAAGAGGCCGGTGATCGTAACATTTTTAGTTCCTTCAATTAGTTGTCCCGTTCGGTCTGGTGGTGCGCATTCCGAGGAGAGCTGCTGGGGGCATATGTCCAAAACATAGGCTGCAGTATGTAGCCATGTTACATACGTGACAACTTCATGAATGCATTGAATCATTGAAATGTTAACATACCACTGTGCATACTAAGAACCAATGAAAATCAAATCCTAAATAGGAAAGCAGAAGTCTCGAAGATGGGCTACATCTTATAACTTCAAGTAAATAAAATATATACAGGAAAAAGTATTCTTAATACAAATTGGCATCAAATACAGAGAGAACTACAACATGTTAACTTCTACTTATTAAGGGTCTGTGCTTCGAAAAGAGGTACTCGTAAACAGATATATACAGATTCTTAAGTGTGGTGTACTGTCACGTATGTAGCATGGCTACATGCTGCAGCCTATGTTTTGGACATTTTCTAGTGCCGGCGTTGATGGAGTCAGGGAGCGTTTTTACTTCCAGAAGAAAAGCTATATTGATGGTGTAACACACACTCTCTCTTTTACTCTTCTGTTACAACCTTTTTGTCTGCCACTAGCTCACGTCGTAATTCGTGTACGAAAATAAGAAAAGAAAAGGGAATCGCGCGCCGGAGTAAACGCGTTCCTCGCGGGCCTAACGCGCGACCCGGGCCGTCGTCACAAGCCATGGCAGTGATCACTTCACAGATCGCGGGCCTCGGGCACGAGGAGGCGTCGCGGGGGCGGGGCGCGGCCTGGCCCGAATCGCGGGTGCGGAGCGCGGCGACTGGCCGGGCCCGCGATGAAGTCACGCCGCGGCCCACAGACGCGATCTGTTCTCGTCGCGGTTTCAGTGCGCGACTTGTCCACGTGTCGGTTGCCCAGAGCGTCGTGGGGACAGATTTGTCGTTGCATTCGGTCGGGGGCCAAATCCGGTATTGCAACTGGGGGGGCCAAATACGGCTTTTTTTCCCCTCTGGGGCTTGGGTGCTGTTAACCTCGTGTCTCGTATGGACGGTGGGGGCTGGGTGCCAGCGAGGGGAGTGTGCGGTGACTGGGTGGTGGGCGCCGATCGGTTTGGTTGGTGGACTGCCGTGTGTGCGCTGTGTCGTTCTCTCAAACTTTCTGCCTCGTGTCCGTTGCTCGCGAAGGCAGGGCCCGTGACAGGTTGAATATTAATTGTCACCATTTTTACCGATGGCTACAATAAGATGGAGTCCACGCGTGAGAAATACACCGAATGTATTAATCGTCGCCACTTTTGTATAACACATATTCAAGGTGGGTCCTACATGTCATCGAACATACTAATAGTTACCATTTTTTACAAAATCACACATAACAGGTATGTAAGGCCAACCTATCACTCACTGAAAACGTATAATAGAATAATTGTTTCTTCTAATTTTACCAAATCGCACATAACACATTCGCAAGGGGATCCCACGGTGTTAGTCAAGGAGACAAACATGAAATGTATGGATTATCACCTTATACCAAATGACAGATAACATGTGCACAAAACGAATACCACATGTCAATGACATGAATAAACTGTAACATGTCAAATTGTAACCATTTTTTCGACATAATACGTATGGTACAAAAGGAGTACTCCATATGCTAGTCAAGGGAGAAAAGTAGAAGACATTAGTTGTCACCGTTTTTGAAATCACACATAAAAAGTAATCAAATAGATGAACTAGGACTAAATATACCTTTCAATAATATCTCAGGCGAGAGCAACGAGGCAATGAACCCCGAGAATTTCAAAATCTAATTACAATGTTCATAGAAGAAAGCCTTGGCCAAAAGAGGAGAGTATTCTTTGATAATTTCACACATAACAGCTAATCACGATTTTTACCATTCTGGCTAAAATACTTTCAAATAGTATCTCAGGCACACGCGACAGGGCAAACTAACAGATGTAAGTAGGTGTAATAGGTATATTTAAAAACATGCTCTAGAAGCATGAACTTAAACTTTTAGAAATCTTAAGTACAAGATATATTTTACTATTTTTTAAATGCTAGTCGACGCGATGATGGTAATGGTATTTAATTTTGTCTCCTTGCCTCACGCCACACTCACCTGCAGCCCCCACCCTCCTTCCCCCACCCACGATTGTTTCCTCATGAAACAAATCCCACCCTCCCTCACTCAGTCGGTCTAGCATACAATGTGCCCCGCCTCCAAAAACCTCGTCCCTCGCCGTTTCTTCTCTCGGACTCGTCTCATCCCCGCTACCACAAGTACTCGCATCCCTTCTAATATCATCTCCCCTCCTGATAGATGCACGGCGGTGCTGGGTAGATCAGAACCCGACAGGCGTGATTGCAATCGAGAGGAAGGCCATGAGGCACACTTGCAGAAAAGAGCGAAACACAGCCATGGCATGATTGGAGAATACTGACTATGATGAGGTGGTGGCAGCGGCCAAGGGGGCAAAGTAGCCACCGATGTGCATGGCCCTAAGAGGAGTGGTAGCAGGCGACGTTCGTGGATGTGCGTGGACGTGGCTTCGAGGCGTTAGAGGTAGCTAAACCAACGCTCATGCGACGAATTGACCTACCCGCGCCCCATCCTTTCTCCATCCTCCCTTCAGCTCAATGCCCCGTTTCCCCTCATGTTTCGTTCCCGCGCTCTACTCTCCGTCATGAACGCAAAGATCGACAGGTTCACGCCTTCTTATCCGGCACCGACAACGTCCGTTTTGATTGATCAGAAATAACCTTCTTTTTCTGGTCACTGTTTAATCATCTACGTGCTTCACGGATTGATTTATTGGACGGGAGAGAGAGAGGTTGCGGAGGTTATCTCGTGCACTTGAGGGACCAGGAGTCCAGGATGGCGTCAATGCAGGATTGCCCCGCACGTTGCCACTTATTGGAGACACTGCATTGCTATTCTCTGAATTTAAATTATTATGTTGTCTATACAGACCCTGGCTATGAAGAAGACTAGAAAATAAAACTGGTAAAGGCAACCATTTCCAACAATGCAAATGTTTTGATCCGTTGAAGTTATGTACAAGACATTGTTTTCTTACTTTGCGTATTTAATTTCATTTTGTCCGAAACTACCAGATGGTCTGGATGACAGGGACGTGCTTGACCTTGTGGTGATCCTCGCCTCCCTCCTCCTTGATTCTTCCCACCATCTTGGGCATGCTGTACAGCACCACCTCCTCAAGCTCCCTCATCCCGGCCAGCGCCTCCGGGAGCATCCGCATCTGCGCGCACCGGAGCAACGTCAGCCTCGCCAGCCCCGCCATCGACCCCGCCTTGACTGTCCACTCCTCCAGCTCCGGCAGCCCCAGCCTCAGCTTCTGCAGGCTCCGGAACCCGCGGTCCCGGAACTCCAGCTGCTCGCCGTCGTAGGCGCCGCACATCAGTGTCAGCTCTGCCAGGCTCGGCAGCTCGCCCAGCATGTCCACGAACCTCTGCCCCACCATCGTCCCCCACATCGACAGCCGTGTCAGGTTCGGTCGGATGTACCGGACCGCGTCCTCCTCCTCGCCGTCCGGCCCCTCCGGCGCGTCCATGGAACCGAGCAGTTTCAGGTTCTGCAGCCGCCGCAGGCTCGGGATGCTGAACACGCTCGACGGCAGCGACTCGCCCTCCAGCACGAGGTGGACCAGCAGGTCGAGGCTCTCCAGCGCCGACGCCAGCGCGCCGGCTTGCGCGGCGGTCAGCCCGCTGAGCTCCAGCGACCGGATGTTGGTCGCCCTCCCCAGAGGGTTGCCGCCGCCGCCGCCGCGCGTGTCCCAGCAGTGCGGCTGCACGCCGTGGAGCGTCTGGAGGCTGTACAGGTCGCCCAGGTCCTTGGGCAGCGCGAACGGCGCGACGACGTGCCGCAGCGTCGGGATCCTCCAGAACGCGGTGGTCACGTCCAGGACACCGTTTCTGCCCTTCAGGATGATCGACTGCAGGTTGACGAGCTTGCTTATCGTGTTCGGGAGCTTCTCCAACTGACCGCACTGCAGGCCAAGATACCTGATTGATCATCTCAAACAATTTAGCATTATCATCGATCTCACTCTCACAATGTTCTCTTGCTTAAACTAGATTAAATCGAGTACCTTATGTGGATCATCGAGCCGATCTCGTTCGGTAGCTTCTTGAGCTCGAGGCCTTGGATATCAATGACACGGAGGAACTTGGATGCATGGAGGAAGCCCAGGTCGGTGGACTGGATGCAGATGCTGGATTTCGTTCCGCCATTGCGGCCCTCGACGAAGTCGCAGACGATGGTCCGCAGCTTCGGCAGCGCGTTGCCGAGATGGACGTACTTGTCGGTGGAGTTCTGGACAGCGAGGCGGCGCACGGTGGCCGGGGCGAGCACGTCGGTGCTGTCGTGGCTCTCGACGAAGCAGGCCTCCTGCGCCTCGTCCTGCGCGAACGCGTGCAGGCGATCATGCACCGCCACCGTCTGCACGGCGCCGAACTCATCCTTGTGCACCAGCTGCACCATGCACCGGGAGATGAGCTCCTTGAGGTAACCCTGCCCGACCTCCTCCATGGTGCTCCCGCGCCGCGGCCGCACGAACCCCTCGGCGACCCACAGCCGCACCAACCTGTGCGCGTCCACGGCGGCGCTCTCAGGCATCGCCGCGAAGTAGAGGAAACACGACTTGAGGTGGTGCGGCAGGTCATCGAAGGCCAGCGACATGATCCGCCGGCTGTTGCTGTTCTTGGACTGCTCCCTCGCCGCCAGTAGCTGCGCCATCACCTGGTCCCACTCCGCCGGCAGCTCCTTGGACCGCAGAACGCCCGCGAGGACGACGACGGACAGCGGCAGCCCGCGGGTGATCCGGAAGATGTCCTGGTAGTACCTCGACTTGTACCGGCCGGGGCAGTCGCCGCGGCCGAACACCCGGCGCCGGAACACCTCGTACGTGTTCTCCGGGTTGAGCCGGGTCAGCTCGATGGGATCGTACGTCGGGCCCGGCGTACCCGACAACCTCCAGGCCCGCCGAGTCGGTGACCAGGACCACCCTGCTGCCGTTGCCCTCGTCGGGGAGCGACGCCCGCAGGCTGTTCCAGTCGGTGACCGCGATGCTGCCGTCGACGACGACGAGGTACCGCCTGCCGGTCATGTTCCGGAACAGGGAGTTGCTGATGTCCTTCCCCGCTGGCCGGCACACGGCAGCGGCGTCGCAGCCGTCCTCCACGCTCTGTTGGAACGAAGACCGGCGCAGCTGGGAGCTCGCCTGCCTGTAGATGTCGCGTAGGACGTCGGCCGGCCGGCCCTTGGGAGGGAGCACGGTCCACGTGCGTATCTCGAAGTGGTTACGGATCTCGGGGCTCTGGTAGACCTTGCGCGCCAGCGTGGTCTTGCCGATGCTGCTCTCGCCGACGATGGAGACGAGGGCGCGACCGGAGACGGCCTCGTCGAGGAGCTGCTCTTTGAGCATGTCGCTGTACTTGTCGAACCCAACCGTGTATTCCTCCAGATCATCCCTGCATCAAAATTTCAGTCAGATGCTTAATTCTCTAGTGGAACTAATCTATGTGAACAATGCCCGTTAGTGCTAGTTAGCTTCGTCCTCGCCCTTGTTCTTTTGCCGCGAGTTTCTCTGACATGCTTAATACCGAACGCTATAGTTTCTCCGTGATTTGTACTTTGTAGTGTTTCTCCCTAAACAGTGTTACGTTGACAACTATAGTCAAGTAGGTCAATGAAGCTATGAATAATATATCGCCTTTTGCTACTCGATAGTCGCCTGCTTTCATTCTTGATCGCAACCAATGTCAAACTCATGTCACCACAGGTGGACTACGTACGAGGTGAAGCCGAGGAAGAAAATCTTACCGGAGTGGTTAGGATCGTAAGGTAGAGCCGCTAGCAACGCAAGAGTAGCGGTAGTAGTGGATTTGAGAGCGAAGACCTCGCCGTAGTGGTTAGGATCACGAGGCGGAGCTGCTAGTGATGCACGAGTGGCGATGGCGATGGAGCTAGGGAGGAGACCTCGTGGAATTTAGGGTTGGTTAGAGTGATGGTAAGAGGTTCACTGGAGAGGTTTAGAGGAAAGACCGATATAATGGTGGTGTCTGTCGAACATGATGAGCTGATTGTGGAGACAGCGATGTGGATATAGGCGAGGTTATATTGGGAATGTATGATGGTGTCAGGGAGAAGAAGAAAAAGAGCAGGTCGTTGAATTTAGATCGAATGTTTCGAAAAGATGACTGTGGTTTAAGGAAAAAAGCAAGCGATCGAGGCATGGACAGAGCCTTTTTCTATGTGTTGATATCATTTTCTGAGTGGAAAATCCTGTAAATATAAAGTATATTAACTACCGTGTTATCCTAGGTAGCTTGGTAATCAAGTTAGCTTGATAACCATGTCATGTAACAAACTAGGATCGGTACAATCTGTTATGATCTGATCCTGGTCTATTGTATATAAATAGAGAAGAAGGCCGGCGCCGTAGTAGTGCAAGAGCCAAACAAATCTCCTTCCTTTTCTTATATGGTATCAGAGCTATTCTCTTCCATCTAGCATCCATGACTTTGCCATCCCTCACAAATTCCACCAATCCATCGCTCGCATCTTCTTCCGCAGGTGTAATGGTATCTTCCACCATGCCATCTTCATCATATGGCTTTGGTTTTGGTCACCTGATCAATATCAAGCTGGACGGCTCCAATCTTTTGCTTTGGAAGGCACAAGTCCTTCCGTGTCTCTGGGGACAGCAGCTTCTCGGCTTCATCGATGGTACAGCCGTCGCACCACCACCAACAGCGATGGAGGGTGACAAGGAGGTCTCCAATCCGGCCTACATCACATGGCTGGCACAAGATCAGATGGTGCTCAGCTCTCTCCTCTCCTCGCTGCAGCCAACGGTGGTGGCGCAAGTCGTCGGCTTCTCAACGGCGGCTCAGGTTTGGTCTGCGTTGGAACGCATGTACTCGTCTCAATCTAAGGCGAAGATAATGCAGATCCGCATGCAGCTGACCAATCTCAAGAAGCGCGATCTCTCGGCGACTGAATATTTCGCCCGCATGAAGAGCTTGGCAGACTCCATGGCGGCTGCCGGCCATCCCCTCCGCGATGACGAAGCGATGACCTACATCTTGGGGGGGGGCTTGACTCGGATTACAATCCGTTGATCACCTCCCTGACCACGCTCACGGACTTCGTCAGCCTCAACGACCTCTACGGACACCTTCTCGCACATGAAAGCCTCCTTGAGCAGCAGCAAGTTTTTCAGCAGTTCTCTTCTGGCGCCTCGGCTAATGCTGCTTCTCGGGGTGGCCAACGCGGGGGCGACAGGAGCCGTGGTCGTGGTCGTGGCCGTGACTGTGGTCGCGGCAACTACAGATGAGGACGCGGCAACAGCGGTGACAACTCCAGCAACTCCAACGACACGCCGCGCCCCACGTGCCAAGTTTGTGGCAAGATTGGCCACATCGCGCTCAAGTGCTACCATCGATTCGATCACTCCTATCAGGCAGAGGACGGTCGAGTGGCGGGAGCAGTGCAAACAGGGTCCTATGGCATTGACCCGAATTGGTACACTGATACAGGTGCCACAGATCACATCACGGGAGAACTCGACAAGCTAACGATCCGTGACAAGTACAATGGGCGTGACCAGGTACAAGCAGCTAACGGTGCAGGTATGGCTATTAAGCATATTGGTCATTCAGTAATACCTACTCAATCTCCTACACATAATCTATTCCTGAAAAATGTTCTTCATGTTCCTCCAGCTAGCAAAAATCTTGTATCTGTTCATAAGCTTGCCTCTGACAATAACGCCTTCCTTGAATTTCATCCTCGCTATTTTTTCATCAAGGATCGAGCCACGAGGAAAACTCTTCTTCGAGGGGCATGTAGAGGAGGTCTATATCCTCTCAAGTCTAGCCCAGTCACCGGATCAGCTACGTCGCAAGTTCTCTCCACCACCTCTACTCCGAGTCAAGAAAGATGGCATCATCGCCTTGGGCATCCAGCGTTCTCCACCACCAGTCGTGTCATTAGTTCTTTTAATCTTCCCTGTTCGAATAAATCTAGCAAAGTGTCAGTTTGTGATTCCTGTCAACGAGCTAAGAGTCATCAGTTACCCTTTCCAAATTCAATAAGAATTTCGTCTGTTCCACTTGAGCTTATTCATTCTGACGTATGGGGACCTGCCGTTACCTTTGTTGGTGGGTTCAAATACTATGTTAGCTTTATTGATGACTTTAGCAAGTTTACCTGGCTATATCCTATTAAACACAAACCTGATGTCTTTGCTATCTTTACACAGTTTCAGACCCATGTTGAACGATTTTTTGATAAAATCTTAAAAGTATTCAGTCCGACTGGGGTGGTGAATATCTCAAACTCAATGATTTTTTCGCCAAAATTGGTATAGCTCTTTCTTGTCCTCATACACATCAGCAAAACGGTGCTGTCGAGAGGAAGCATCGTCATGTGGTGGAGATGGGCCTCGCTCTCCTAGCTCATTCCGGTGCACCTCTTAAATTCTGGGACGAAGCCTTCAGTACCACGGCCTATCTCATCAATCGACTCCCGAGTAAGGTTATCCAGTATCAAACACCGCTCGAAAAATTGTTTCGCATAAAACCTGATTATCCTTTCATGAAAACTTTTGGGTGCGCCTGCTGGCCGAACCTTCGTCCCTACAATGCACGCAAAATTAGAATTCCGTTCCAGGCGTTGCATTTTTCTTGGCTATAGTAGCCGTCACAAGGGGTATAAATGTCTTGATCCACATTCTAACAGAGTCTTTATCTCACGTGACGTTGTTTTCGACGAAATATTTTTCCCTTTCGAGATGGCTCTCCATCCGTCCGTCGCCTATATACAGAAAATGTTTTACTTCCATCCATTCTGTCCAGCCCATACATCCAATCATGGGTAGTACTGATGACCGTATGCCTAATAGCCCTAATTGCACTGATAATTGTTTGCAGTCTGATTTCCCTGTGCAGTCACAGGAGCAACCACTGTCGCCATCGCATGATGGCTTGCCTCCTGACGCGTCCCTGACGTCAACAAGCGGCGCTGATGCATATTCTCCCGCGCGCACCAGAGGCGCTGGTGCGCCATCGAGCTCTGGCGAAGCCTCTCCGCATGCGTCACCAGGGCTTGGCGAGCCGGGTCTCCATGCCGACCCTGACCCGACCACCATCGACGTTCCTGCTACGGGTCCGTTCGGTGCGGCCTCCCCTGCTCCAACACCTGCAGCCGATGCTGCGGGCCCCGTCACGGATCCCGGTGCTGCCTCTCTATCTGCACCCGCTCCAGCTCCTACAGAGGCAGCGCCCAGCTCTGCTGTGGCTCGTGGCCGCGGTCGTGGACGTGGTGCTGCTCCCTCACAACATCAAATGACGACGCGCCTTCGCAACAATATTCGAGTGCCACTCGTGCGTACTGACGGTACGGTGCCCTACGGCCTTCAGTGCTCCCGTGAACCAACAACTGTCCATGAAGCTTTGGATGATCCGAATTGGAAGCAAGCTATGGAAGCGGAGTTTTCTGCCCTTCTCAAGAATGATACTTGGTCCCTGGTTCCTCCCTCTCAAGGTCAGAATATTATCGATTGCAAATGGGTATATAAAATTAAGAGGAAAGCCGATGGCTCTGTCGACAGGTACAAGGCTCGTCTAGTGGCAAAAGGTTTTAAGCAGCGCTACAGCATCGACTACGAGGACACTTTCAGTCCTATGGTCAAACCAGCTACCATCCGCTTGATCCTGTCTATTGCTGTCTCTCGCGGCTGGAGCTTGAGACAATTGGATGTACAGAATGCGTTTCTCCATGGCGTTCTGGAAGAGGAAGTGTTTATGAAACAACCTCCTGGGTTTGTTCACCAACGTCATCCGCATTATGTTTGCCGGCTTCAGAAGGCTTTGTATGGCTTGAAACAAGCCCCTCGCGCCTGGCACTTTCGCTTGAGCTCCTATCTCCAAGAGTGGGTTTTTCTGCTTCTCGAGCTGACATATCACTGTTTATTTATAATCAGCATGGTACTATTACCTACCTCCTTATTTATGTTGATGATATTATTGTGACAAGCTCGTCCGACTCTGCTATTGCCGCTCTTCTTCGGGATTTACAAGCTGAATTGCCTTGAAAGATCTTGGTGCCTTGCATTTTTTCTTGGGGATCGAAGTTACTCCCGTGGACAATGGTGTTGCCCTTTCGCAGGCTAAGTACGTTCAGGATCTCCTTCGGCGTGTTGGCATGCTCACGTGCAAGGGGGTGAATACTCCTATGTCCACCACTGACAAACTCTCGGTCACAGTTGGCAAGGCATTGACACCAGATGAGGCCACACAATACCGAAGTACTGTGGGAGCTCTCCAATATCTAGTGCTCACAAGGCCGGACATTGCCTTCTCCGTCAACAAGGTTTGCCAGTTCTTACAGTCACCAACCGATGTTCACTGGACAGCAGTAAAGAGAATTTTAAGGTATCTCAAAAATACTATAACAATTGGTATGGTGATACGCAAGTCTCCTTCAACCTTGGTGAGTGCATTTTCTGATGCAGATTGGGCAGGAAGGCCTGATGATAGAAGGTCTACAGGGGGATTTGCAGTTTTCTTCGGGTCTAACCTAATTTCGTGGAGTGCTCGGAAACAAGCGACTGTGTCCCGTTCCAATACAGAAGCTGAATACAAGGCGTTAGCAAATGCTACGGCAGAAATTGTATGGGTACAATCCTTGTTGGGAGAGCTAGGTGTGTTCCAGTCAAGAACAGCTTGCCTATGGTGTGATAATCTAGGCGCCACCTATTTGTCGGCCAATCCAGTCTTTCATGCTCGAACCAAACATATAGAGGTGGACTTCCATTTTGTGCGTGAAAGGGTGGCGAGAAAGGTACTTGACGTCAGGTTCATACCCTCCAGAGATCACGTAGCAGACGGGTTCACCAAGCCGTTAACAATCAAGCTCCTAGATGATTTTCGGCACAATCTCAATCTCCAAGAGTTGTGATTGAGAGGGTGTATTAACTACCGTATTATCCTAGGTAGCTTGGTAATCAAGTTAGCTTGATAACCATGTCATGTAACAAATCAGGATCGGTACAATCTGTTATGATCTGATCTTGGTGGTTAACCTATGTGTATCTACTGTATATAAATAGAGAAGAAGGCCGGCGCCGTAGTAGTGACAAGAGCCAAACAAATCTCCTTCCTTTTCTTATAAAGTAAAACAGCTTGAAAAGTCAGCAGCATCTTGTTAACAGAACAAGACGAGAAGAGCGGACAGCAGAATCATCAAAAAGACATTTAAAAAAAACAATAATCATCAAGAAACAAAACGGGACAGGTGGACAACCTGCAGGTTGTGTGTGGGTATTGATTTGAGCTGCAACTGCAAGAACCTGAGTGATTAAATTGATCCCATGTTGCTGCTACTAGCTAGCTAGTCACATGCGCAGAAATCCCATGTGCTGACTCTAGAATTTTAGCCATTTTTCATCGAGTGATTTGTTACCGTGGGTGATTATACGCTTGTTTCAGGGTAGGAATTGCATCTACATTGCGTATGATTTTCGGCGAGTATCCAATTTCGAGAGCGTACCAGGCAGCGAGGGTGGTGGCGGGACGAGGCGGCCCAGGCCGGCGACGGCGTGTGCTCGATGTTGTAGGCGGCGCGGTTGGCCGAGATCTCGTCGAGTCTCTTCCTGATCTGCCGGATACGGCCCGAGAGGTCGTGGCGGAGCGCGACCTGCAGGCCGGCGCAGCGCGGGCGCGGCGGCCAGCGCCAGGCGGAGCAGCAGCCGGCCTGGGCGAGCGGCGGACGCGGGCGGGGCCGGCGCCTCCGGCCGGCGCGGTGGAGGAAGTCGTCGAGCGCGTCCTCGGCCTCGAACGCGACGTCGCGGGTCTGGCGGACCCAGACGGCGACGAACTCGTCGTCGCGGAGGCGGCGCCTGCGGTCGGCGTCGCGGATGAAGGTGTGGAGCCACTCGAGCTTGTCGCGGAGGAGGCGCACATCGTCGCCGACCTCGAGCAGCACCGCCGCCTCCCACGCCACCAGCTCCGCCACCTTGGCCAGCACCGTCGTGATCGCCGTCTCCGCCATGTGTACCAGCTAGCTCTCCAAGACGTGCTCCAGCTACCTCGCCCACTGCCACTCCGTGTGCACGCTTGGTCTCGGCGGTGTATATGGTGACCAAAGCAATCAGTGTTGTGCGAGGCTAAAAGCAGTATAAGTTGGTGGAGTCAAAGGTCAGTGGTGGCACTGCTGTGGCCGGCGACAGGCAAGTGGGAACAAACAAACACCTCACTCTCATCACCACAATTATTTCGTTGCTAGTCTACTAAGACACATTCGAGATATTTTCGAGAATACTCACAGTACTTCACTTGCGTGTGCTTAACTTTTACAGTTTTCTGTTCTTTGAAACAGCGTCTTCTTTACAGTTGAGATGGTTAAGAGTGGTTGCGGTACCATTAACACCGGGCCCTTGGGCAGTCAATTAGGTCAAAGAGAAAAGAGCAGACAAAATGCCACATTTGATTATGTGATCAGAGTCAATGTTAAAATTGGCTGGGTTATCGGCAGAGACAAAAATATCACCGCAACGCACGAGACTTTGACGCGTGTGCGGCGTTGCGTTGGACCAGCGCGACGGTCGAGCGTCGCTCGGACCGAACGCGACGCTCCGACCACCACGAAAATTAAAAAAAAATGGACCGTCGCTTTTGCCGGCCGCGAAGCCGAAATTAAAAAAAAATCTGAGAGCTATACGTGACATTCCCGATTTTTAAAATGACGTATAAGTTCCAAAAAAATCTGAAAAAAATCATACCGATTTATAATGGAATGAAGTATACACACGTAAATTTTCATAAAATAATATGACTATTTGTGACCTATGTAAACTTATACATCATTTAAAAAAAAATCAGGAATGTCACGTATAGCTCCTAGATTTTTTTAATTTCGGCTTCGCGGCCGGCAGAAGCGACGGCCCTTTTTTTAAAAAAATTTAATTTTGGCTTCGCGGCCGGCAGAAGTGACGATCCATTTTTTTTTAATTTTCGTGGTGGTCGGAGCGTTGCGTCCGAGCAACGCTCGACCGTCGCGTTGGTCCAACGCGACGCCGCACACGCGTCAAAGTCTCGTGTGCGTCGCGGTGATATTTTTATCTCTGCGTCGCTAACCCAGCTAATTTTGACATTGACTCTGATCATATAGCTAAATATGGCATTTTTCCAAAAGAGCATGCCAGGCAGTTATTGTGCCCCTTACGTGGTACAGTGCGACATCTCAGTTTGAAGTTGGAGCACGATGTTTGCACCAGTTTTGGTCGGGTTGGGAAGCTTCCTTACCTCGTCTCTTCCACTCCGTCGTGCCACGATGACACGGTCAATGACGAGGTGCGGCGCGAGCGCGCTGGGAGCATTCGGCCTGAAAGCGAGCCTACCTACCACTGGTGGGCTGGGCTGCAACAGAAGGAGAAGAGGAATAGGCCTGCGGGCTGGGCCTCAGCGCTGGGCACCTGCTGAAGTTGGGAGCCGTTAACAAATCCATTCATTGTCTTGCCGCGAAACCAGAATCATGTGATAGCTATTGCTTAAATTAGGATATAAAATCAGAATCTGATGCATTGTAGTAAATATATCTTCCTAGGTTAGAAAACAACATGAAAGTTATGTTATATTCGAAGCGATATTGTCCAACACGGTCGAAACCTTTCAAATACCCTGCCTGAGTATCTATATCAATCTATAGTATAGGAGTTAGATGGTGGTGGTTCATCCACACATCCTCTCCCCCCTTTTTATTTTTACTTAAAAATATCTAATAATAAAAATAAGTAACTAATTAATTGATCTCTAACAAACTCCTAATAAACCATATCTTATCTAACAAATATTATCTCTTAACTAAACTACAACATTGTTAAATCTCTTCTCCGCAACAGCATCATCAGCGCCCAACACGTCGCCCCTATATAAAATGCATTGCCATCCTCCTTGCGCTCCCTTTTCACGCCGCCACCCCCTATCTTAACCCCCTCGTAATGCTCAAGCACCGTCGTCGCGAGCTCCGAAAAAAATAAAGTCCACCATAACCCGTGTGCTCTCTCTCTCCTCTGATCTCAGCCCCCCTCCAAGCCGCCGCCACCTCTTGCCGTGCCGCCACCACGGTGGATCGTCGCCGGTCACCGCCGCCTCCCCTCCTAGCTGCGTTGCCCTAGCCGCCCGTCAAGGGGATAAAGAGGAGCTTGATTGGGGGAATGAGAAGAGAGGGAAAGAAAAGGAGGGGAATGAGGAAGGAGAAGGAAGAAGAGAAGAGGGAGGAAGAAGAAGAAAAATTTTAAAATTTTGGTCAAATTCTAGATTCATGCTGTAAAGATAGTCTCTATTTAGTCCCTATATGAGAATTGATGGACTACGTTGCAAGAAATCGTGACATGTATTTAATATAGGGTTTGCAAATTCAAAACAATGAGATAAATTTGAAAACTACGATCAAACTGTGCCAAATTTCAAATTGACACAATTGAGGAAATTATAGACTTCTACATAAGCTTTTCAACGGCTTTTTGAAGGATAGTATCATAGTAATTTTAAACAAGATATATTATCACATAACTTCAGAAACAAAATGACTATCATAGTTTATTTTATGATACTATCCTTTCTTCTAAAATTTTTATCCGTTGCAACGCACACACTCTGCTAGTACATATGGTTTAATTGTACATATGCACATGCCCACTCAAACCCCTTCCAGGAATTAAAGAAGATTGCCTCAAAGAAGCTTTGGTGCAAGAGTAAGCACCATAGTTTCAGGGACAACTGGTTACAGGTAAATAAAACAGTTTAGATCCTGCAAGACCATCCTTTTAGATGGGACAATTTCATTCATTAAGGACGCCTAGTGTCAAAACAGTTAAATTTTGGTTTGGTACGCATGCGCCGGGCCACAGCAATAGTGCAACGCTAGGACGACACTGTCAGGACACAGAATATATCAGGCGTATGGGAAGTGTGTCACCGTCGTAGCCAAGGACATCACCGCCTTTTGAGGGACGGTCTATGACTCACTCGCTCGACAAAGCTTACAGGTACTTGTGCCCGCAAGACCAATGTTAGCCCACGAGTTGCTCCACATGAATGCACCACACATACTTCTAAACATCTATCATATTCCAATTTTCCTGTCCGGATCAGGGAATTAATCGTTAAACTCAAGAGAGCAGAATCACCTCGAAAAGCCCAGAACGTAAACCCCGACCTCAACAGCCAACAAATGAATGCATCGATTAAAGTAGAGTAATATAGTCCCCGCACTCTGATTTCGAAACGTTAACCCTGACCTCAACCATTAACTAAGGTAAGCCCATGTGAGTAGGTTGATATGGCTCCGGTGACCTTTCAGTCACTTTTCTTTTGGTGATTCAACTCTAAGGCTTCGACCAACTTATCCCAAAAATCATATACACAACCCCACACTCTAGGATCATACACGCACTTTGTGGGGTGTGTTAAAGTGTAGCAGTTGTTATCACAAATGAGCTCTACAAGATGGATCTAAGGATACATATATTACAAAACGCGGCATCAAGGCCGTTGTTACTCACGGAAGCGATACGTAGTGACTTGACACAAGTTCATAGGTAGCCAAAAAAGAGTAGTAGGGGTGGTGGATGCGCTGGCAAACAAGGTAGGGGTTGCTCATTATTGTTACCACGACGTGATGGACAAGCAACATGTAGAAAAAATCGCGCACTCAGGTCGCGATAGGAAACATATCATGCCCGAGAGCTACCATAGTGACCTATCGTAGCCCCTGATAGCCAGCATGTTGTGCCTCAAAAATGCAAAAGCAAAATTAAGCCATTGTTTGGAACTATTTGGTACTATTAAGCAATGCTTGTCACTATTTAAAATATTTTTGACACTATATATTTATTTAGTGTTAAAATAGTGTTTTAGATAGTAAAAAACAGTGTTAAATAGTGTCAAACAGTGTCAAACATTGCTTTTGCATTTTGAAGGGACAGGCAGGCTGACTATTATGGTCGAGAGGCGAGATAGGTTGCGGATCGTGGCGACAATTTCGATATTAAAAATTTTAGAGAGCTAAATCTACCATTGTCATCTGACATAGAGCTAAAACAGTTTTTTTTCTCGCATGGACCGCCCGGTAGGCAAGAACCCAAGCGAGACTGGCTTTTTTCTTCAAAACCAAATGGACCTTAGGGGGTGTTTGGTTGGGCTTTTCAGCAGCTTTTCACTGGAAAAAGCTGCAGCCCAACCAAACGGTCAGCTTTTCAGCAGCTTTTGCTAATGGTAGCTGTGGCTTTTGCAGTGCAAATTTAGCTGTTTGGAAAAGCTACCTTCTGCCAGCTTTTGCAATGTGCTGAAGCTTCAGTGCTCATTTTCTAAAATACTGTAGATGGTTTGGATCAGCCAAAAGCTATATGGTCACTTTCTTACAGCCATAGTAGTTTTTCCAAACAGCCAGCCAACAGTAGCTTTGTCAACAGTCACAGCCCAACCAAACAGGCCCTTAGTTCACTCATGAAATCAGACCCATTCGGCAGAGGTTGTACAGTGGTGGTGGGGTATGGGAGTCAGTAAGATGGAGGCGTGTTCATCATTTTTACCAGTTGAATAGCTTTGAAGAGAAAAATCAGAGAAGAAATCGCTACGAACATTTCAGACCCAAAAATTCAAGCTCGATTATAATGCGGCCGGTCCGAGGCAGCAGAGTTAGGAAGTTACGATAAGTTAAGGCTCTGTTTGTTTGGGCTTTTTCTGGCTTCTGCGCTTTGGCTTCGAAGCCAGAAAAGCACCTATTTAGGTGCTTTTGGCTTTTGGCTTCGAAAAGCCTGAAACAACTTTAAAAGTTATTTCAGGCTTTTTGAAGCCAAAAGCCAAAAGTAGGTAAATAGGTGCTTTTCTGGCTTCGAAGCCAAAGTCCAGAAGCCAGAAAAAGCCCAAACAAACAGGGCCTAAATAAGTGGCTTATCTTGTTGTGTCCGCACAATAACAAGAGAGGAACCGAGACAAAAAAGCTGCTGGTGCCTTCATAAGCTCCTAGCAGCAGCAGCAGCAGCAGAAGCGACTCATTGGCGAGTATTATCGCGCGGTTCACTTGACCCCCACGCGGGCCACGCCACGAGAGCTCAATGGCCGGCGGCGACCGCGGCTCGCCTGATGAAGCGGAGGCGGAGCTCCGGCGGGGCTTCAGGACCCTCGCCGTGACGCGGCCGGACCCCTCCGCCGCGGTCTACGAGGTCCGCCTCAACCGCCCCGCCCAGCGCAACGCCCTCAACCCGGACGCCTTCGCGGAAATCCCCCGCGCCATGGCCCTCCTCGACCGCCTCCCCTCCGCGCGCGCCGTCGTGCTCTCCGCCTCGGGCCCCCACTTCTGCGCCGGCATCGAGCTCGGCGGGCCCGGGAACCCACTCACCGCCTCCTCCGCCCGGGGCGCCGACCCCGCGGCCGCGGCCGAGGGGCTCCGCCGCGCGATCCTGGAGATGCAGGCGGCGCTGAGCGCCGTGGAGCTGTGCCGGAAGCCCGTCATCGCGGCGGTCCACGGCGCCTGCGTCGGCGGCGGCGTCGACATCGTGGCCGCCTGCGACATACGGTACTGCTCCAAGGACGCCACGTTTGTGCTCAAGGAGGTGGACATGGCCATCGTCGCCGACCTAGGCGCGCTGCAGCGGCTGCCACGGATCGTCGGCTACGGGAACGCCGCTGACCTCGCGCTCACCGGCCGCAAGATCACCGCCATGGAGGCCAAGGAGATAGGGCTGGTCAGCAGGGTGTTCGATTCCAAGCAAGAGTTGGATGCCGATGTTGCAAAGATCGCGAAAGGTATATAACTTCTCTTTTTCTTCTTATATGTATGTTCTTAATTCTTATAGCTGTTGTTGCTTTGCTACTCTATTAGTAAAATGTTTTACATGAATTGCACAATTCAAACTGACGTGGGATCTTTACTTTGAACTTCAGAATTGATGAGGATTTGAGCTTGTTTAGATCCTTATGTAGTTTAGGTGGATAGAACAAAGTTCCTTGTTGTCTCCCTTGGGTATCTGTATTCTGCAGCCCATCTTTCGTTGACAAATCTTATTTGTGCTCTACTTACAGTTGATGTACCTGGGATTGGTAGATCCCTTTGGCTGCAAACTCTGCTTGGTTTTCTGTTAGTTAGATTCAGGGATCTTGTGCCCGTCATTCTAAAAATACTCAGTATTAGCGCAGATGAATCACGTTAAATACAGTTGGTGAGTATTGTAGTTCTACTAGGTGGTCCAGTTTAAACTTCTAACAAGCTTTCTAGGGTTATGTATTCATCTATATTCTCATTCTCTGCTTTTTGTGAATATGCGATAGCGTGCTGAATCTCATATTAGTGGTGGGTTAAGAGTTCCTTATACTAGATTAAACTGCACATTAGCTTGAACTAACTCATGCATGATCCGTCACTTCTTGATCAGCTGGGGAGGCGCACTGTTCCATTTCCCAACATAATGGAAGTAAACTGGAAAAGTTTGGGTCGTATAGTGATGTGCTGTTAGGTTAAAGTCAGAGGCACTTGAATCGATCCATGAAGTTTTAAGTGGTTTGAATTTCACTAGTGCGCCCCCACATTGAGTCTGAAGCAAGTTGCATTTATTTATCCAAGTAGTAAGTTATTGCACATGCATAGGTATGATTGCAGTTGGATAATTGGGCAACATAATGAAACTAATCTGAAGACATAACATGACCAGAAACAACGAATTAAATCTAGATATCATTAATAGTATAGGAACTACATCATAGATATCTAGATCACAGAACAACACCAGCATAGCAAGCAACATCGTCATCAATTCCATCTACGGAAGCAGAGTATTACCGGAGATGTGAAGAAGCGTTGCAGCGAAACTTGCCACAGCGAAGAGGTCGATGCAGCGCGACTTGATGCAGGGAGGAAGTCGATGCCGAGAAGAGGTCGACGCAGTGCAGCAGACCGAACAACAACAAGCAGTCGCGAAGGCGCTTCCCAAAAACCTTATTCGCTCTCTCCTGTACAAGATCTCAAGAGCGGAGGGTTCCGGAGACCTGCTCTCCCGTCCTCGGTGCACGCGGAGGAACGAGATGAAGAAGATTTCGGGGCGGTGCAGTGCGTTTGGAAAAACAGAGAACAGATTGATGGCTTGTGTTTCATCTGGAAGAGCGAAAGCTTCTTATAAACGAGCCGTCACGGTTCTGGATCCGATTTGGACGCGAGTACGGCGCACGTTCCGAACACGATCCGAACTCGGGATCCTTATCCAAAATCGTGTGGCAAAACAAATGGCAAAAGAGACAGGGCCCAGCGGGGAGCCCGAATTCACCGGACCATTCACACGCATGTCGTGTGCGCGCGCCCTTCGCCACGCCACGCCACGCTATGTATGAGTGGGCCTTTGAGATTTATCTAGAGTTAAATACAGAACAAGTTTGGGTCTAGCCCATTAATTCTAACAATTGCAAGCATAGTTCATGTACATAGGGTGTGTTCAGATGCATGTATAAAACCATCCCTTCGTCGTGATAAGAAGTTCCCTGTTTAACATGACAAACACCGCTTGCTGCTATTTTTCTCCACCAACTATACAACTTAACAAGCTGAGACTAATGATAAACTAAGAGACAAATTTGGCTAATTGTTTCAGAAATAGCTGAGAAGTCGGCATGGGCAGTGATGGGAACGAAGGCTGTGCTGCTGAGAAGCAGGGATATAACAGTAGAGCAGGGCCTGGAGCATGTAGCGACGTGGAACGCGGTAATGCTCAGATCTAATGACCTGAAGGAGGCCATCAGAGCCTTCCTAGAGAAGCGGAAGGCTGTGTTCTCCAAGCTGTAATGATCATAATACACCATACTTAACAGGAGAAAAGTTACGTGAATCCTAGCCACTTGAGAATAAATTGAGCTGGTAGAAGTAGATAAGAAAAACAATCTGTGAATCGGCAAAACATGATTTCTTATCAATGGAGCTTACATTGTTGGGAGCAGAGTTGAACCGAAGATGTTCCCAATATGTCAAATAATTCTCTGCAATAGTTATTTGTTGTACACCATATATATAGCTATTATTTTTTGAAATTTCTTTTACTACTCCTTCCGTTTCAAAATAGATGAGGTTTTTGATATTGCACGGTCTGTATTGTGCAACTTTGATTATTACTTTTTAGATGATTATGGTAGTAAAATATTATAAAAATTTTATAGGAAAAACAAATGTACAGACACATGTGGGTACATAAGTTTAGGATTTTAGGATTTTATGACCCACACGGGGGTGCCCAATCGGAAGTAGAGGAGCCTCGCCATCGCGCGATCGACGCCGTTGACCTTGAAGATCTGGAGCTCCACGATGATCGTGTCGGCCTTGCCGCTGCCGAGGCGGGAGTCGAGGCCGACATTTCTTATGCTGGAGATGGCGGGCATGCCGGGCTGGAGGCGGCGCTCGGGGACGCGTATGGCGATGGAGGTGGGCTCGCAAAGCTTGCTGGCGACGACCGGGATGAACCCGAGCACGACCATGAGCATGCCCTAGGGGTGGGGTCAAGGTCGAAGCCGATGAAGGGCCAGTGGTAGACATGGAGAAGGAGGCCGACGGAGTCGGCAGCGATGACGTAGGGGTGCTTGCCATAGTCATTGCGGTCGGGGTGGATGCTCGTGGGCACGGTGAGGACGGAGATGCGCCGCGGTGGGACGAGTGCGACCGAGACGTCCTCAGGGTCCTCCGCGTCGTCGTGCCACGGGACGATGAGGCGGCCCAGGGTGAGCCAAGGCCGTGCCGACTGCTCCGACGTCGATGCCGCTGCCATGTTGATCGATTCGTCGGTGTGCTTCGGTGGGGGGAGAGAGAGAGCAGTCGGATAGGGTTTGTGTTGTACTTTTTGTGGGGTTGAGGGAATGGCTGGCGTTTGCGACGAGAGTGGTTTTTCCATCAGTACATGGATGTCCGGTTACTATCTCCGACGTTCATTTGCTTTGAGATTTGTGCAACACAATATGAGAGCATATTTTATGTTTTAATCCATGAACTGTGATCAAATTGTATATATGTAGTAAAACTCTCTCTCTCTTCGATTATTTCTCGTCCCCGTCTCTCTTTCTCTTCAAACATCCTGCCGCTGCTGTCGAAGCTCCATCCTCCTAAGCTCAAAGCTCCACCGCCGTCGTCGACAATGGATGTGGCCTTGCCGACCCAGCCTCCGTCAGATCGAGTCACCCCGCCACCTTCTCCGCCCTCCACGACCTACGTCGCCACCTCCTCCAGCCTCCCGACTGCGGCGATACACCATCAGAGTAGCACGACAGAAGCATTGCAGCGGTCCATATGATACAAACATAATTTATAAACTTGAAATACAACATAAGTCTTACAACACATTTCCAAAAGTACGGAGAATTTTAAACCGTTATTGTTTAGTTACAGCAAAAGTCTTAACTACACCTACCAACTCATACGACCAATTATTCTACTCGGTGGCATTCTCGTCGCGGAACTCGACGTACTAGTCGACGCCTTCGTCCTCCTTCGCCGTCGCCGGATCTTCGGGAACCTCATCGTCGACCTCGACGTAGATCACCTCTTCCTCCGTCGTTGGCTCACAGTCTACTCAAAGGAATTAGATAGAGGGATGAGTACAAAAGGTACTCAACAAGTCCAGGAATAGCAACAGGTGTTTGATGCACTATCTACTGAGAACAGCAATGCTCTCCAAAAGCAATGCAGTTTGTAAGGTACGAGAGTCAAGTTTTAATTAAAGAGACTAATGATCTCCTGTCTCACAAGCTGCTAGAATTCCCGATGAATCCCTTTCTTGCCGGGTTCGCAGTTCCAACCAGGAACATGGAGTGACAATGCCACGATTCAATACACTCTGCAGATGTGCATAACTGTACCCACAAACGACCAATAGTCGTGGTGTTCACGTCGTCACATGCACAACCAGACCGTAAAGTCACAGAGCCGTTTCACCGCCCGCTCGATTATACTCTGCGTCGCAGTCCCGCACAATCAGGCAAGGACTACCAGTCTTACGTTGATACTTCGGATACAATGTTTTGTGGATAGCCAAAGGCTAGCGTCACCTTCCCAACAGTTGATACTCCGGATACAACTATTGAGATCTTCCTTTCTCGAGGGAGTATAGACCTAGGGTAAAGGGTACTTTAGCTCAGCCCCGTCCATACAGGGTATGTGGTATGCGCGATCACTACGGCCCTTAATTACAATCGATCATTGGTTGCATTAATCTTATATGAGACATTCCCGTGTGAAGAAATCCACCTTCCAATGTGCCTCCGGCACCCTTTCTAGGATTTCAACACCTACCATGATTACGCCAAAAAACCGGCGATCCAAATAAAACAACAATTGCTTGATCTTTAGAAAATAGGTTTTCATTTTGTGCATGTTATAGACGAGAAGGAAGTTTTGGAAAACGTTCTCAACGGAAATGAACAAGAAACTGGACTTGCCTGGTGATGGATAGGTAATGGAGTTCAACGGTTCTGCTTGCTGAACTCCGGCTTCTGGTAAAGAAAACCGATAAAGTCCGATAAGGACTAATCCAGAAGATTGCAAGTATGAATGCGATGACATGATAGTGTATGCATGAGAGAACTTCTACATGTCAAAATACTTCAAGAAATTTTAGACATGAATTCAAATATTCTTCTAAGGGTTTAGAATCATCTAGATGAATAATCAAACTTTAATTGTGTTTAAAGTTCATGTCGATTTCGAATTGAATTAAATTAACTTCACCATCTATTTCACTTCATTTAAAGAATTAGCTTAGGTTTCAATTCTCTTTTCCAAAGATGAATATAATTGGTTTAGTTAGAATAACTTATTACTTTATTCAAAATTTTAATTTCTTTTCAAGAATAGATATTTTAAATTAAGAAATTATCAACTCTAAATTACTCCTTTACCTCTATATGCACATACATACATCCAATTTTTTTTAATCATCTTCTTTCCTTTTACTTTCAGTGTTAGAGAAACAGCAGCAATTTAGTTTTAAATTTCATCATTTTATTTTATTCATTTCTTTTTTTAACTCTATAACAGGCCCACTTGGCCGAAATCCTAAACTATCCTAAGCCCTCACCCTCTCATCTCTCCTTCCTCCTGCCGCACCCGACTTCCTTTTCCCTTGAGCTCACCGCCGCCGCCTAAGCACTCCCATCGCCGCCCCGGTCGCTCCCTTCGGCGCCGCCTCGGTCACTCCCTTAGGCGCCGCTTCACTGGGGTGCTCATCCGGCTCGGCCCCGTCGCTGGTCATCTCCTCCTTCCCCCAAACGCTCCAAGCGCCGCCTCCTCAGGTCGCACGAGCCTAGAGCTCGCATGGCCCCCTCACCATGCCAAGGTTGCCTCTTGGATGCCGCCTCCTTGGCGCCGCTCCGCTCGGCGCCGCTCGTCACCGACGCCCCATCACCTCGCCTCGGCCGCCGCCCGGGGTGGTTGCGATTGGCGTCGTAGCTCCCTCACCGGAGCTCCGCCGGCCCGCCTCCCACTGGTGGCGCCCTTGGCGGCCACGCCTTCCGCCGCCTCTTCCCAGGTAGGTAACTGGTTTCCTCCTCCTTTTTCCTCCATTCCCCAATTGATTTAGGGTTCTTCAATGGCTGGTCCGATTGATGTATATGATTTCTCGATTTTATGCCAACCCCACTCGTATGTTGCTCTCCAATTAAGGCTATACTTACAAATTTTTGGTGAAGACTCACTACCCAGCCTACTGTTAATCTTGTAAATTGGCACTATGTCTTGCGTGGGTGGTTGCATAGTGATGCTATACCTTATTACTTGCTCCTGGCTGCTACTGCTTAACTAAGGTTACGATGTATGGGATGTAACTATACTTAGGATGGTGTATTCCATTGCTTGTTCACGAAAATGTTATCCTGCCATGCTCTATTGTTATTTCGCTTATGACTAGCTAGTTCCTGCTAGCATGATCTGATGTTTTAGCTCTATTGGTATAAATTCCTTACAACATGCTGATAAGAACTCGATACTACCCTTGGTCTAGCTAGTTTATTTTTGTGATGCTTTTCTTTTATTTGCTCCGCAATCTATCTTTATAAAACTTTTGTTAAGAACAGAGCTCTTATCTTGGTCTTAGGTGGGCAACTATGCTTGGTATTGAAATCCAATATATGAGCACTGGTGTTGATAAGGGCAGATGTTACCTTGGCTTTACTTCTGTTTTCTATATGCATGCCCTCTACATCTCAGTATCAGTTTAAAGAATTGAAAGATCAGATGCCTCATTTGCCTTAACTCGTTTCTGTGATGGCTTTTATCTAACAATGATTTAGAGAAAGGTATACTTTTCTAGTAAGAACAGATGCCACCAAAGATCTACCTTATGGGCTTGAGGTCTTCTCTACTTTGCTCTGGGTTCCTGATGGTCTCTTTTCTTCCTGGTCCTGCTAGTGGCTTGCCCTCCTCTTCACCTTCCTTCTCTTCTACTTGGTGTCTTGGCTGGAGCTTGACTCCTAAATGCCTTGATGATCTTGCAGCACCAACACCTAATCTGGTGGTCTTTTTTCTTGTTGTTCTTCGCTCTTTAAAGAACAGTGGTCGATGGATTACTATTGCTACTACTGTAGCATTGCTGTAATTGGTTGCCTTATATTGGTCTCCTGTAAGAATGTGATATGCTCTCTTGGTAGTGCATATGGCCACCTCCTGCTTAGATTTTCGGTTTAGCTGATCTTTTGCTTGGCTTACAAGCTGTTGGATATGGCTTGGTTGATATTTCACTTGGGCTGCCTTACTTGCTAAGTTATTCAACTTGAGATAATTTTTGTTGGCTGCTAGACCCTTCTCGATGGATTGGTGCCTACTAAAACTAGATATTTACTTGGTGGATATTTGTGGCTGCTGGATGAACTTTGATATGTTGCCTTGGGCTAAGGAAATTGACTTCGGTCAATTATGTATAGAGTGAAGGATAATGGATGGCTGCCTTATCTCAGTTTTTTTTGTTTAATAAAACAATTTCCTTTTCAAAAGTAAAAACTCATAGAGGCAATTTAGAATAGGAAAAATAAAATATATTTTTATCCTCTCACCCCTCTTTTCCGTATATATAAGTATAGTAGATTTGTCCGATACGGGCCTTAGCCAAAGTGGCCCTTGGACAATTTTGAAAACAAAAATATTTTACAAAACTATTTTCGAAAACTAAAAATTATTTAGGTCATCGGCACGAATTTGCCCCCGCAACTAACCCTGCGGATGTCGGCGGAATTGTGCCGATAAGACCAATCCTATTTCAAAATCATTTTCAAAAATCTTTATTTCAAAACCCTTGCCTCCTGCAACAACGGCAGGATTCCAACGGTCTCGAGTGCCCATACTCGATAACCTCGGATGACCGCCAACATTCCAAAAATCTCCCCCTCCGACTCTCGGCATTCTTCCCCGACTCAAAGATTCAAGAATTAGGGTTTTAGATTCTGTATAGGTAGAATCTTTACTATGTAATTTTCATTTCTTTTTTCTTCTTTATTCATTTTGTAATCACATTGTATTATGACATTGTAATATTCATTCAATCAATAAAGTTAAATTTTAATTTCATGAACACATGTATGAACGATGTATGCCATGAACGATGCAATGCACAACAGCTTCCTTCCCCTCTCGACTTAACTCTTGGCATAGCTCGATAGGTTCGGGTCAACTCAGCATCGCGAGTTGATCTGACCCCACCTCACGACGCTTAACCCTAACTTAGAAACTAGGGTTCTCACACCGACCATCATCGCCGTCGAATCCCTCTGGCCAAGGAGGACACCCTCAACCGTCTCCTTCCCCTCCGGCGGCCACGATGACAAGGGACGGTGGTGGCATGGCTGTTGGACACCGGCGAGGGGCGGAGGCAACGACGCCAGTAAGGGATCGGTGGCTCAATATCCTCGATATGGCAGCAGAGCAATGGTGGCGCGATTGTGAACGCTGGTGAGGCAGCCACGAAACGTCCATCAGATGCTGGCCAAGGACGGCAGCGACGACACCAACGAGGATGTTTCTTCCCTTTCTTTGTGCTTTCTTTTTCTGAAACTGGATTTGGATGGTAGATGCATCATGCATTTTGTTTACGTTTTGTTAAACAAACTTGGTTCATGATGTTAATCCGAAATTTATGATTTTGGATCTAAAATTTAGGATTCTTGATTTTTTGTTTCTCTGTAATGCTTGTATGTGATCCAAAAAATGTCCAAGAAAAGTGCACTGATAAATTTGTTCGTGGTTCATGTTCCAGATCTAGACCAAATGGTTGAATGATAAAAAAAATATGTTCGGTTCTAATCTGGTGAGAATTTTCTTGATTTTGTACACGAATGATGGAATGAATGGCTTTGTTTGTTCACATAATGTTCTAGATCTAAACAAAGAATGGTAAAACATGCATGCTTTTTCATGGAATAGACCATATCCGAATGGTGGAATGGTGAACAGCATGACTTTTCTTGACCCAAATGATTTTGAATCCGGAAAATTTCTTCAATTTGAACGATTTGTTTGATGGTCAGATGGTATATTTGAATGCTTTCATTATTAATTTGGTCCATGATTTCTTGGATCTAAACCGTTTCATGGAGATCGTCATCAAAATTTGTTAAATCCGTTCATATTGAGAGAGAGAATCATTGTTCATAAATTTATATTTGATCTGTCCATGTTCAAGATTTTGATGGGGAAGCATGGTACAAATAAATGGTAGAAATTTCTTCGCTTAAATGGTTCAGAACTTTGGTCAATGAAATCTGTGCATATATGTGTTCATGAAAAAAAATTGATCACTGGAATCGATTCATCGTGAAAAAAATGGTTCATAAAATTTGTTCATGTAATTTTTGATTCTTTCTTATATGAAACAAATAATAGAATATCACTCATGGGAGAGAGAATGAGTAGATGAGACAAGGAAAGAGTTAGGGGTGCTTTTTCAAAATATAAGGAGCTCCGTAATGAAAAATGGATACAAATATTGCTGTGTTTTGTAAACAGCATGAATCTTAATGCTTATTGAACGTCAAACATAGTACATGGACTGTACAATTCGATATGCATTTTGGGTTTGCGGCGTGGGGGTTTTAGAGGTCTTGACTTGCGTCTCAAGATCCCCCCCTCCCCCCCTTCCCGGTGCTTTTAAATGGAGCAACGACAGAGCGCAATGGCTGCCCGTGCGTGAGAGGCATGGCAATTCTGTACAGTTTGAATAACCGCTTTTGACGTTTCTATACTTCTATACTACATTATAAAAGCACCAGTTTAGCAGATCCAAATAACCTCCACCCTCCATCTTCACTAATCTCTCTTAATCCAACGTGTAATATTTGTCTAATGATGTAGCAAATCACATCATCACTCCTAATCATCCCGCCCTCGCGTTGCTTAATCCCCGATCTCTCCTACCGCCCGCCCCTGCCGCCGCGATCTCTCCTACCGCCCGCTCGCCCCCTGCCGCCGCTGCGCCGCTCGGTCGCCCCTGCCGCCGCTGTGCCGCTCGCTGCCGCCCACGGCGCCGTTGCGTCGGCCCCTCGCCCCTACCGCCGCGAGCCCTCCCGCCCCTAGCGCCGCTGCGCCGCCCACTCGCCCCTGCCCTCGGCGCCGCTGCCGCCCCCGGCGCTCGCTGCCACCGACGGCGCCGCTGCTCGCCCCTACCGCCCCCGGCGCCGCTCGCCGCTTCCCCCGGCGCACCCGCCCCCGGTGCCGCTTGCCGCTGCCCTCGGTGTACCCGCCACCGGCGCCGCCGCGCGCTGGTCCCTCGCCTCTGCCGCCGCGCGCCCCTTTCCTCACCCCCGCTCGCCTCTGCCGCAGGTCCACCGGCGCGCTGCCAGTCGCCCTGCCCCCAAGCCGCTGGTCGCCCCTGCTGGCCGTCGGCCCTGCCGCCCCCATCGCCGCCGGTCGACCCTCCCGTCCCCGGTGCCACTCGCTGCTGCCCTCATCGCCCCTGCCCCGGCGCCGCTCTCCCCTGCCACCCCCAGCGCCGATCGCCGCCGCCCCCATCGCCCCTGCCCTGGCGCCGCTGCTCGCCCACTGCCCCCCATCGCTGTCGGCTCTCCCTCAGCGGACGCAGCCGTAGCACGGAACGTCGATTGCTGGCCCGATCGAGTAGCCATCAAGGGATTGTGCCATCAAGGATCTAGCTTGGTAAATTACTACTAATCGATTTCAATTTGCACCTAAGACAAACTGCAATCAATAAATTACTAACCATTGCACCTGTATATGATTCCATGTTGATCAGAGGTCAACCATATCGTGCTCCTTTCTTCGAAAATCTGGAATTTCACGTAAGTTTGGCATTTGAAGTCTTGAAATATATATTTTGCTTTGCACATGAAGTTATGAACTATTTAGCAAATTGTGTACTGTTTTTCACCTACTGCCAGTCGTGCTTTTCAAAATAAATATTGCACTATTATGGAGTAATAAGAAGTCTGATTAAAATAGTTCCATATTGTCGATTACTAAGCTACATTAAAGTAATAAGAAGTCTGATTAAAATCCAGCTATTTCTTATTGCTATCAAGATTGGATCATGCTGAAAAAAATAAAATGCACTCTTGTTTCGATTTTTTTTCTCCATATGGTTCTTACTATCGTTTGGTTTGTATTACCTGATTATGGCATTGTTTTGGTTATAACTGAAGATGAATTCTGCAGATTAAGGGTCATCTTCGTGAGAAGAGTTCTTTCAATCTTAACCAGATTGGGCCACCGTCCTTAATTGATCTCAAAAAGGTGCATTCCAGCAGGTCTCATGTTGTGCTAATTTATATATATGCTCTATAGCTTTACTTTGTTTCTTTGTTTTTTGAATGCTTTACAAGGTTCTATAGCTCTATTGGGAAAATAAATCAGTCAATAGTGTGCTTGAAATAGATGTTGTATCCACTTCGGTTAATTGATCTACCTTAGTATTTGGATACCTTCCAAATGCTATTTTTAGTTCCGACAGTTTTGTTTCAAAAACAATTCAAGTCAGAGCGCATTTTGGTGCATTAGTGATTATGTGTTGCCCTGGTAAAAACCCATCAAGGATGCCAAAGTGTTTATTTGCCATCAATTTGGATTGTGGTTAATTGGTTATCTATTTCAGGTTAACAAAGTTTATCTGGTATAATTTGTCCTATTTGTTCAGACAATATGTCCATACAGTGCTCACTACCTTCCATCCGAATATAATCTCAGAGAGTGAGTTCAGTCACTACCTTCAGGAGAATAAGCTTGATTGTTTGCTCATAATAATTACTGCAGCATAAAAAGAAAACAAAACTGAAATAACATGTGTGTTTCGTGATTTATCTACACTATTATTAATAGCACCAGTTTAGCAGATCCAAACAATATCCACCCTCCATCTTCACTAATCTCTACTAATCCAACGTTTAACATTTGTCTAATGATGTAGCAGTCACATCAACACCTCCAATAATGCGGAGGATCTCAGCCATCCAACCATCTAAATCAAACGTCCCATGTCGCTCCAATGATGTTGCACATCACGTCATGACTGAATTGGAAGCCCCGATCCTGCCTCCCGGTCAGCCGACCTAACCTCGCGCGATCACCCGACCCAACCTCGCGTGATCCTCGGCGCTGCCCCAACCGCACGATCGCCACCGCCCTGCTCCCACGCCGCCGCCCTTCTCCCACGCCGTCGATGCCGCTCCGCGTCGGCGCCTTGGTCCTCAACGTCGGGGCCCCACGACGCCACCAGGAGCCCGACGAGGGCGCCCACGGGTCGCCCGCGTCGCCTTCCCCATTTCCGGCCGCCGCTGTCGCCTCCACCAGCCGCTCCGCCCCGATCCACCGTCGGTGAGCGCCCCCTCCTCTCCCTCTCCCCTTCCCCTAGCTCACTGCAGCGCCACGGGGCCTCCAGCACCACCTCTACGCGCCGCCCGCGCCGCCGCCCGCCGTGGCCGCCGCTGCCAGCCACCGGAGCCACCGCCGGCTCCGGCGAGCACGCGCTGCAGCTCCCCACGCCGCTGCCGACCCAATCCCGCGCTCCATTGGCTGCCCGCCTCCCTCCTTCTCCGGCGAGCTCAAGTGCCGCCGCCGCCTCTGCGCTGCTCTGCTTCTTGCTCTATTCTGCTCCCTGTTTCTTTCCAATGAAATCTCTATGTAACGTGCGCATCAATTTCTTCCCCATCTCTCCGTCTCCCTGTAGATCATACCCGTCACGCATGTTAGTGTTAAAATGGATCGTTTAGGACTAGATTGTTAAACCATATTGCACTAGATTCCCCGTCATGCACAAATTTAGTCCACCTAGCCCCTACCGCCTTGAGCCCGCCCCCCCCTACCACCGCCCGCTCGTCGGTACCGTCGGTGCCGCGAGACCGTGCCTCTTGCAATTTCTTCAGGTGGATGGCCTCGCCGGTGGCGGCGAACGTGAAGCACATGCCGCGGCGGTAGGGGAGCCCGGAGCAGTCGTTGCTGTGGTCCGAGAGGCAGTCAGCGCAGGCACCGCACTGCGCCGAGAGGATCGGCACCACCGTGTCCTCGACGGCCAACTCCCGCAGCTCATCCCGTATGCTCTCCACCACACTGGACCAAGTACATATGACATAGCTCAATCACCATTATTTTTCTCAAATTTGCATAGCTCAACTCCAACACACTGGACCAAGTACCCTCTCCATTATTTGGTTTTAGCATTGTTTAGCAAAGCACTTGGGTTCAGAGGCATGCATACAATTGGTTTAAGTAATCGAATTCCACAAAAAGAAACAAATATCTTGTTCTGGTCAAAGGAATTAGGTTAGTAGTTATGCCTCAGAGTAAATGATAAGGCATATCATTTTGATTCACAAAGAAGAGACAGGGAGTTGAAGAGCCCCTGCCGCTTGCCTCTGCTGCAAGGAATTGTGGTGCTCTATGCTTAAACAGGTTCGTGTTGGCTGGTTGGTTTCAGCGGTGTGCAGTTTTGGAGGCTGGCATTGTCCTCCCGACGTCGACGTATTATGAAATTGCAATCTCCTATCTATGTTCAGGTAAGATCATTATGTTTCTGGGACTAATCGTTGCTGCTCCTTGCTGAATGTGTTTCCATTGCTTATTACCATGCAGGTAAAGAGAGGTCAGCTCAACTGTTCTGTTTTGTTCGTATTTTGCAATATGGATCTATAATCTTCTCATCCATTTCGTCATGGACTTGCAATTTGCAATGGATTCTTGGTCTTATCATTCAGTTTAGGTGATGCGGACTATCTGCTGGTAGTGAAGGATCAAAAGTGTCATAGAGGTAATTATGTTTCTGTATCCAAATGTGCTAAAATTAATCATTAGATTCCATTTTGAAATAATCATCGAGTTGTCAGATCAGACCAGTCAGTTAATTATTCAGTCATCACATCCACTGTAATAAATTTTTTTACCCTTGTAGCGCTGCGATCAAAAACATGGAACACTCACTACTGTGTTCATTTATCATTAAACATGAAATTTCATCTTTAAAACTGCACTGTGGATTCTTATGCAGTCACATAACGTAAGGTGATTCAGAGTTGAAGACATTATCCCATACAGGTTGCAGTAGTTGGCCTAATCACAATTGCCATTTCGCATCTTGCAGATTAGTATTATTTAGCTATAAGCACTTGGGTTCAGAGGCATGCATACAGTAGTATTAGAATGACATTCAATATGATCTGCTATCTCTGGATGGGGACTGGTTTTCAGAAAATTGATATGTTCCACATGTCTTCATTTTTATAGCAGTCTCATTTGCATCTACATTTGTTATGAGCATTTTAATGTCTGGTTTGTTTGGTATGCAGATTGTTGCAAAAAAAAGAAGTTTGTCAAATCACCAGTATCAACTGTCACCAACCAGTAACAGCTATCTAATATAACAAATAATTAAGACCTTTTTTCTTCCTTGCTACTATTATATCCCCATTTGTTTGATCAATTCTGATTTTTGAAATAGTTTCAATTTTTTCTTTGCGGAAACATTTGGAGGCATATAATAATGTTAAACTGGAAAGATTAGAAACTTGAGAACATGGCACTTAACAAGAGCATGAGTATTCCGTAAAGAAATTTTGGCCACTTCATTTACCTTTTGTACTATTCTTACCCATCATCACTAAGCAACCAATCTGTTGAAATGCTCACTAGAGAAAACTTGTGACGTTTATAATCTTTTGTCGCTCATATTGGAGCATGGCAAGACATTGATTTTTCTCCAATCTTCCTTTTCAGCAGGAATTTGTGTTTTTGTTCTGCATTTGGAGCACTGGAGGACATCGATTTTTCTCCAATCTTCCTTTTCAGTGGGAATTTGTGTTTTTTCCCCTCAAACTTCATAATCTGCAGCTAGATACTCAAGTTGCCAAAAATGTTTTTGGCTTTGCCATTTAGATTGACTGTTCAGCTTTATTTTATAGTGCAATGTCATGAAACTGTAGTTCATCAGTTCAGCCCCTTTCATAAGGTTTGTCTTTCCAATTAGTCTTTAGATATTGAAATTTGGTCGAAGTAATGAAATAGACTTCAGACTGCTGCATCTTGATTTTCTGCAAGTGTTGCAGCAAAACATATACTATTTTTTTGTTCTTTTAACATATATCTTGAGTTGATGGTTTAGCTGGTTATATCTTTGAATTTTTCATTATGTTTTTTTGAGGTTTGACCCCGCAATTTGTGGTGACTACCCTATCCAATCCTTCTTCCTCTATAGATTATTTGCCTTAGGAAGTGGTTGGGAGAGTGGATGTACAAATTCACCAATCTTTATGCATTTTTCCACCTCAAGTGCTATGTATTTTTTTTTCTTGGAAGGACCTTTTCCTGGGACTATGATTATTTAGCTTTGGTTCCTTCATGCTTCTCCTTCCTTGGAGACTTTCAACTTGCCTGTAAGTCATTATTCATCCTGCAAGGATTATCTAATAGCCATGGTTGCATCAATAATTCAAATATCTTGGCTTTCCATCTTCAGCTATGTTCAGGGTTCTGATTATTATCACCCATGTCAATCTTACATTGTTTCCTTCAAGAATGCATGTGCATACATTCTGAATTTTTTCTAATAATCTGTACAAGTAATAGATAGATTGGTCGTAAGTCCAGTGTGGAATTCAAGTCATCTGCTCCCTGGACGTCTAAATAGTTTTCTTCTAATGTCTCTGTCCGTCTGCTGCTGCATTTTAGTTCGCTGATTGTGCATTATTTGTATAGCTATACCTGCAGATTTACTTATTTTATGCATTGCATTTGGACAATTGCATTATCCGTGGCTAACGGAGAAGCTGACCTGCATAATTTAAATACCAATCTATTCTGAAACTCTGATCTCATAAAATCGTTGTTTTCTTCTCCTGCTTATGTTTGCAGACCATGCACCTTACATTTGACTTGCGTCGCATTTTGCAGCATAGTTTCCAAACGATTTGGCCACTGGACTGAAAATATATACGCTACTCTAAAGTTTGTATGTTCTCAGACAATTTAACATAGGAAAGATCACTGCTTGTGCTCCGATGATTAGACATAATTAACATCATTGTTTTCTCCACCTTGTGATGTTTATAAACGGGTGTATTCTTTGCACGATTCATAGCTTCTTTGTATGCTTCCTTTTTTTTTGGACCATCTTGTATGATTCATTCATAGCAACTGCAACTCAAAAATGAAATGCACTGGTGGCTATTATGACTTCATATTTAGCATGACAAATGTATGCACTCTTAAGGAATAATGTTTTTCCTTTTGTTCTTGAAGTGTTGTTTCGATTTACTTAGGTTGAACTTCTTTGAAAAAATGACCTGTTTGCAAGAATGTCCAGCTTTCTTACAGGCAAACTACACTTGAAGGTTCAGATGCTTGAGAGAATGGCACACCACGGCACTTGCGGCTGTGAGAAGAACATGGATGATGGTGCCGGCATCCTCGTGGCTCTGCCGCATAACTTCTTCAGAGATGCAAGCTTCTTCTCAATGATCGAGCTTCGAGATTGATCATTGTTTTGATATGTGTGTGTTTATGTGTTGTCAGTTCTGATTGATTTGCCATTTTTTTGAACTTGTTACTGTTGTTGCAGGGTTTAAAGAATTTCTCAAAGACGGCAAAGGAGCTTGTTCATCGTATGCAGAAAAAAGATTATGTTGTTTAGGTTCTTTGTTTGAACTACTAGAGCAGACTTCTTGAAGTTATTGACTCAAGGTTGGTGTCAAATTATTGTGGCTAGCAAAATTTAATTTAGATTCTCTGTCTCGATATATTTATTGATTTAATATTTTTGGTTTACCATGTTAGAGAGACGTTTGTCTTTTCATAGTGAATTGCTAGAGTTTCTTGGTGGTTCATGCTCATGCAGCGACAAGGGTGGCTACCTTTGGTTCTAACAAAGGGCCGTGGAACGAACCTATAATTTTGAAGGTAACTTTAAATGTTGTGATTCTGTGAACGTATCTCTTTTATATGCTCATGCTTTTGCGATACATCTTTGAGTTAGCCCCATCAAAACTACATAAATGATATATACCAAATGTTTAGTGTTCTATGTGTGAGTGCCTCTAAAGGGAAAACTAACATGGAAGTTTCATTTGTAGCTGATACACGGTATGGGAAGTAGTAGTAGTATGAGGAAAATCAAGCAAGTTTTTGACGGGGAACAAAGAAGTGGCTCTTCACTAAGGGAAGAAAAACTGAAGACAAGGTTCTAAAAGTATTCATTTTCCTTAAACCAATCAAAACTTCCAACAGTTGACTGCTGCTGAGTGTTTGCCGAAATTTACGCTATTACTTCTTTTGCTAGCAGCATGATTAGTGATACATCGAATGCTGAATCTGAGTTACATGTCAGTGATTTCGGTATGAAAAATGTTGTCCGAACTCAAAATTATTGGAGACGATTAAGAAAATGTTGCATTATGTGAGCTTTAACTCAATGGTGGCTAGAAATACTTGTCTGGGTATTATTTTTAAATAAATATATTTGTCCGAGAAGAAAATTCTAAAATTTATTGAGATATATTAGAGTAGATAGAACTTTAGAATTTAGAAAGGAACTCATATTTGGTATGGCATATATTGGACAATACGACTGCATTATATGTGCTTGATTACTATTATCTTTTTAAAAAAATTGGTAAAATTATACTGTGATCATTATAATTTATAATGTTTTATGGTCGTAATTTCTATTAGTCGAGACGTGCGTTGCACGTGCACGCTTACTAGTTTCAGAAATGTCCAATAGGCAAAGGTGACGGGTATCCCTTGTTGAACAAACTTGACAATCAGCCCGAACAAACCTAGAACAACACAACTGCTGCTCCCAAGAGGTCAAGATCCAACAGAAATTTAGAAAACATTGTGTGGTAATAGACTGAAGTAAGTTGCTTTCTACCTTTATTTTTTCAAGAGCTACAACATTTAGACCAAGGGAAGTGGTTAAACGTTACTCCAAACTGCCCCAGTATCTTTGGAGTAGTGTTGTGCAAATGTATTTGCGTTCATTTCAAAGTGTTGCAGCATGAGGCCCTGTTTATGCTTTGAGAGTTTTACAGATGTACTTGGTTCTTTTGTTATGCCTCTTAGTCCAGTACTTACTTTAAATAGGTGACACCTTGTAATTAAGAGCTAATGGAGATGGTTGTCTTGGAAAAATGTGATGTTGATGTTAGTTTGATGCGCATGTGTTCTCTTAATCATAATTCACGAAACACATATTTGAGAGAGATAAGAAGTGTTAATCCTAACGTGCATTGCACATGCTAATATAACAAATAATGTAAACTAAGACCTATTTTTTTTCCTTGCGACTGTTATATCCCCGTTTGTTTGATCAATTCTGATTTTTGGAAGAGTTTCAGTTACTTCTTTGTGGAAATATTTGGAGGCCTTTCATTTTGCCTGACTGCTCATGTTCTGAACCCTCTGATGCTAAAAGCAAACATGGTCGATACTGTGGTTTGTGTACAAAGGCATCCAGAGGAGCTGCATGGACTAGATCGTTCGCCCTTGAGTGAGTGCCTTATTTGTTATTGCAAGGTGCGTAGATATTCAGGTAATTTTGCAGCTAGGGAGTTGTTCTTTTATGGCAGTAATGATCTGCTTTTGAGCGATAAAAATTATAACCGGCAATTTTAATCCTCCATCACGGGATGTGCAAAGAAAGTATGTATGTAGCGAAAGGTATGTTCTCTATTTATCGAAGATGATCCTGGTGTTGCTTGCAATGGACAATTGAGTATGTACGTAGCGAGTGCTTGCCTCCCTCTGAATAGCATGCTGATGCACCTCTTTTTAGCTCCCTGTGTTGTGTTTGCTTTTCTCCATGACAACATGAGGTCAGCTTCAATACTATAAGTCTCCCGTGTTGTGTTCACTGTTTTGTGCAGTGTATTCACGTAAAATTTATATATATTGGTGGAAGTATAACAATTCTTCTGTGCTATCTGTGCGTGTTTTGTTGTTATGTCTACTGATGAGTAATACTTGAGATTTGGACTCCCTCCGTCTGGATATAAGGGGTATTTTGACTGTCCAATTTGTGATCTGTTGCGAGAGGAGCATAAAAGAACTTCCTGGGTATTCTTGCTGCTAAGCTGCCTATAGTCTCGTGATGGCTCTAATTGGATCTCTTCTTAGTTTATATAGCTTATATGTGTTTGCACTGAGCTGCATAATAAGCAAAACTGTGCAAAGACAAACTTGTTGAGAAAACAAATGCAAAGTTCATAGCTAGCTAAGATCCCAATTATTGCATCTTGCTGTTTGTTTCAATGAAAGTTTGCATTCTAGGATTCTAAATGTTGTCTGGATCTCTGTTGTGTGTCTAACAAATCTTTCTATTCATGTGTATAAACAAGGTGTAACTAATATTCCTCGCAGATGAAAAATCAATTAGATCCATCTTCATGTAGATCGGGGGAGCGTTCTCCCTTTAAAGACCTAACAAATACAACGACGGATGGGGTTGCAAATCCAATGACTAATGATCATCTACAACGTAAGCGACAAAGTGGTCAAGGTTGGTATGCCCGAATGTCTGATGAGAAGAAAGCGGAATACCTAAAGAAGCAGCGTATAGCTCGCCAACAAAAGAAGGCTGCAGCTCTAAATGTTAGTTACGTCGAAGAACCTCTATCTTCTTTGTTGGGGTCTATGGAGCGTACCCCTTTAAATGATGTAACCAACATACAGATGATAAATGGTAAATTGATTAACTTCGACTCTTGCTTTATTGTATGATGATTGTCTGATGATGATAACTAATATGACTACCTCTTGCGTGCTAGGTGTGTCATGTAGGGCTTCTAACCCAACGAGTAGTGATCATCAATTGCCAGAAAATAAGCAGAAATGTAAACGAGCAAGTGGCCAAGGGTGGTATGCTCGACTGTCTGATGAGAAGAAAGTAGAATACCTAAAGAAGCAGCGGATATCCCGCCAACGAAAGAAAGTTGCAGGTCTCAGTGGGAATGCTGAACAACCTCGATCATCCACCCCGCTGGTGTCAGCTGGTAAGATAACTAATTACTTTATATATAGTCATTCATGCCAAGGCACTTGTCATCTCATATATTGCTGCAACAACTTTAGAGATTGGTCAAATGGTATCAGGACAATCTGGTGTCACCAAGCTCATGAACACACCAACCAAAGGAGGTATATATTACTTGCTATTTGAGCTTAGTCCATTATACATATTGCAGCATATCTCACTTTTATTTTTTCTTTGTGTCTCTAGGTAGTCACAATACAGCAAAGACATCATTGTTACAACAATTCACTCAATGCAGTGACTCAAATATGACGGTAGACGACGATATTGATTGGCTGCATAGGAATGATACGTACGAGCGACAAACGAGAGCTATTGAGAACACTCAAATCTCAAGTTGCTCCATTCAAATTTCAGGTAAATGACCAGTAATTGCTTGGTGGTAAATTATGGCTCGCAACAATAGGCTTAGTAATTATTTTTGGTAAATGTTGTGACTTAATATTCTTTGAAATTGACATGTAAATTTCAGATAGACAATATTCCATGTCGGCCAATCAACTAAATGCATCTAATGAAAAGAAACGACGCCTTGCTAGGGAACGATACTCATCGATGACAACGGAACAAAGGGAAATTCTCTTGTATAGGACCGGGAGTACAAGAAAGGAATAAAGCAAACCATAACATTGTCTGACCAATCTGACATTGCTCTGGCTTCAGGTGGACCTGCATACAGGTCACCAAGTACACCTGCGATACATGGAGAAGAGTCAAAAAATAACCCTATAGGTATTTTAACTTGCGATTGTAATATAGTACAGTATGTATGATTGCATTGTCTGCATTTCTATGTCCCGTTCGAGTTGATTTTGATATATTTCCAGATGAGAACGAGAATGAAAGGGATCCAAACGGAATTTTTGAGCCTATGGAACCACTTGCTGAATTGGAAGGTATATTGTCATTTATTTTTATTGTTGCATTTCCATCTAGGCTTCATACAGTCCAACATTGACAATTGATCTGATATTATTTACTCATAGAATGCTTGGACACCATAGAAGAGGAACAAACACAGTATGATGATGATGATGAATGTCGGATATTCAGTGGACAAGGTAAAATCTTATATGAATTATTTGTATTTCATTTTCGTGAACCATGATTAATTTTGTACCTCGGTATTATTTCAACTCACGTCCGGTCAGGTGATGAGTTCGAATCATACATATTGACTGGTCATGTCGCTCGTGGTATCCAGAAGCATGATCCTTATGACATCATATACAAAAACCTACCACCCAGTCATCATGTTCTGAAGCCAGCAAAAGAGTGTGCCCATTGTGGAGCAAAAAGGTTCCAATATGAGGGACCTGCATTCTGTTGCAGAAAAGGAAAAGTCAAAAATTTTATTCCAGAGGTCCCTGCAGAGTTGCGACGCTTGTTTACAAGTCAAGATGATGAGGATGCAAAATATTTCAGAAAACATATACGGTATTTCAACTCCCACTTCTCCTTCACAAGTCTTGGAGTTACCCTTGACCATCGAGTCAGTAGTGCATCAGGAACTGGTATATATACATTCCGTGCACATGGACAGTTGTATCATCGTCTGGACCATTTGATACCTGGTGGTAATGGGCCCCGTCATTTGCAGCTCTATATTTATGATACGGATGAAACTTTGTCACACAGAGTTCAAAGGTCTCCAGATCTTGATATCAACCTCATACGGAATATTCTGCAGATATTAGATCTCAACCCTTATGTGCAGACTTTTAGGAGCATTGGACACGTTCCAAATTTAGATGAATATAGGATTTCACTGAATACAAATATAAGGCTAGACCAACGAAGGTACAATGCCCCCACCACTTCTCAGGTGGCTGCGATATGGGTTGAAGGGACCGACACACAGAACTGTTTTGATAGGAGTGTTATCGTGTATGGAAGAGGAGATGGTCCCCGATATATCAAAGCATACCATGGGTGCTATGATCTTTTGGCATATCCATTATTTTTTCCTGGTGGGGAGACTAGCTGGAATCGTTGGATGCCATATAATGACGCCCATGATGACACCTTTCAAGGCCTAGGTCGTAGTTCTACAGAAAATGAAGATTTACCTACAGGTATTTATACACATCATTGATTTTTCTGGTAAAGTTTGGCCGCTTTGTTCATATGATGCTACTATTATTAACTGTTAGTTATATAATTTTGTTATCAATCATCTTGTAGATGACAACCATTACGACAATCAAGATGATGATTTTATTAGTAGGATGGGCGATGCAGTCGACTCTACAAGATATGTTAGCGCAAGGGAGTATTATTGTTTCAAGCTGCAAGTCAGAAAAGCCCTTTTTAATATCTTGTTGTTTGGGGGCCGCCTTTTCCAACAATGGGCTGTCGACATGTACATTAAGATTGAGTCTATGAGGCTTGATTTCTATTCCAAGCCAGAGAATCAGAAACTAATACGTGCTGAACTCTACCAGGTACTATCGATTCTATGATTTCTAAATTCTAAAATTTTGATAAGACCATGCATTAGGTATGGAGTTGTTTACTAATGTTTAAGTTTTTTTTTGTAGGGTGTTGTTGACATCCTTGCTGCTGGCGAGTCACGTGGTTCTGAGGTTGGTAAACGAATCGTGCTCCCACGCACTTTTCCTGGAGGCGATCGAGACATGCAGCGAAGATTCCTTGATGCAATGGCGATAGTCCAACGGTTTGGGAAGCCGGATTACTTCATCACGATGACTTGTAACCCATACTGGGATGAGATAACGGTGAATCTTGCACCTGGGCAGACACCACAAGACCGTCCAGATCTTGTGGCAAGAGTATACAGGGCTAAGCTGCGAGATATGCATGATCTTTTGATCAAGAAGAAATACTTTGGTGAAGTTGCAGCGTATGTCCATGTTACTGAGTTCCAGAAGAGGGGCCTCCCCCATGAGCACTTCCTGTTGATCATGCGCTCAGGTAGTAAGCTAACAAACCCAGACGGTTATGATAGGGTGATATCTGCAGAGATTCCTGACAAGGAGAAGTACCCTGTATTACATTCTCTGGTCATCAAACACATGTTGCATGGACCTTGTGGTGCTCTTAGAAAAACTTGTGCTTGCATGATAGACGGGGAATGTCGTTTTCGCTATCCTCGACAGTTCTGCCCCGCTACTCAGCAAGGAAAGGACTCATATCCTATCTATAGGAGGAGGGACGATGGGCGTCGAGTAAAGGTCAGGGGAGCTGTGTTGGATAATAGATGGGTGGTCCCGTACAACCCTGGTCTGCTTATGCAATATAACTGTCACATCAATGTCGAAGCATGCTCGAGCATTAAGGCAGTCAAGTATTTGTTCAAGTACATCTATAAAGGACATGACCGCGCATCCTTCTCAGTCGAGGCAGGTATAATCAATGATGGTGGGATAATCAATGAGATTCGCCAATATAGGGATGCACGCTACGTATCCCCTCCAGAGGCTATCCATAGGATTTTTGGTTTCCATATGTTTGGTGTCTCTCCTGCTGTTCTGCAACTTCAGCTTCATTTGCCCAACATGCATACTGTCGCATTCAAAGGTTCTGATAATTTGGAGGATGTCGTCAGTCGGCCGTCTTCTTCGAGGACCATGCTTACTGAGTACTTCAATATCAACCAGGTGGATAGTTATGCACGGACTTTCTTGTATAGGGACTTCCCAGAACACTTCCGATGGGTTAAGGGTAGTAAGAAGTGGCAACGAAGAAAACAGAGAGGACAGATTGGAAGAATTGTGTATGCGCACCCTGCTGAAGGGGAGAGGTACTTCTTACGTGTCCTCCTGAATCATGTCCGAGGAGCAACTTCATATCAGGATTTAAAAAGTGTACATGGCAAACTGTGCTTGACCTTTAGAGAGGCGTGTGAGCAAAGAGGCCTCATAGAGCACGATGGATCTCTTGATGACTGCCTTACTGAGGCGGCGACTTTCCAGATGCCTTGTGCTCTTAGACGACTGTTTGCGACGATTTTGGTATTCTGCGAAGCTACCAACATCCGAGGTTTGTGGGAGAAGCATCTAGAAGCAATGTCCGAAGATTTCCGTCGCAGCCAAACCAGCGAGGCAGAACTTAAACAAATGGTCCTTAGAGACATTAGGGATTTGGTACATTCAATGGGGAAGGATATTAGAAGTTATGGCCTTCCGCATGTGGTTGAAACAGGTGATTGTTCAGGCAACCATATGAGAGAGCTCAGAGAGGAGTTATCTGTCGGTGTGGACCAAGAACATCTAGATCTTTATACATCTTTGAACGATGAGCAGTGGGCTGTGTTCAATGAAATCATAGATCACGTGAACAACAACATGAGCCAGATATTTTTTGTCGATGGTCCAGGAGGCACGGGAAAGACGTACCTGTACAAGGCACTGCTTGCTAGGGTGCGTTCGATGGGCCTAATAGCCATTGCAACTGCAACATCTGGTATAGCAGCGTCGATCATGCCCGGTGGACGGACTGCACACTCCAGGTTCAAGATTTCAATTAAGCTCACTGACAATAGCATGTGCAATTTCACCAAGCAGAGTGGTACTGCGGAGTTGCTTCGTAGGGCGTCCCTGATAATCTGGGATGAAGTTGCCATGACAAAGCGTCAAGCAGTTGAGACACTCGATAGGTCACTACAAGATATTATGGGATGTGGTTTGCCTTTTGGGGGGAAGATTTTGGTGTTTGGTGGAGATTTCAGGCAGGTCCTTCCTGTGGTTACTCGGGGGACAAGAGCACAGATCACTGACGCTACCCTGCAGAGATCTTATCTATGGGAGAAGATTAGGAAGATACGTCTCACACGCAATATGAGGGCACAAACTGACCCATGGTTCTCTGAATACCTCCTAAGAATTGGCAATGGAACTGAAGAGACAATTGGTGATGATTATGTCCGCCTCCCTGATGACATTGTGATCGGTTACACTGCCAATGAAGAAGCAATTAATAAGCTCATCCAAGACGTGTTCCCATCGCTACATGACAATGCTAGATCAGGAGCGTACATGAGCACACGTGCTATTCTTTCAACCAAGAATGAGCACGTGGACGATCTGAATGCAAAGATGATTGACAAGTTTCCAGGCCAAGAAAAGGTATACCATAGCTTTGACTCTGTTGAAGATGATTCGCATAATAACTACCCGATTGACTTTCTAAACTCCCTCACGCCAAATGGCTTGCCCCCACATGTTCTGAAAGTCAAAGTGAACTGTCCTGTCATTCTCCTCCGAAATCTTGATCCTCACAACGGCCTGTGCAATGGAACAAGGCTGATGATTAGAACCTTCCAAGATAATGCAATTGACGCCGAGATTGTTGGTGGCCAACATGCTGGAAAGAGGGTGTTTATACCTAGAATCCCTTTGTCGCCATCGGATGACATTTCACTTCCTTTCAAGTTTAAGAGGAAACAGTTCCCCATCCGACTGAATTTTGCGATGACTATAAATAAGGCGCAGGGACAAACCATTCCAAATATTGGTATTTTCCTTCCCGAGCCTGTGTTCTCCCACGGCCAACTTTATGTTGCATTGTCAAGAGGTGTGTCAAGGCAAACGACTCGGATTTTAGCAAAGCCAAACAAAGAAATAGATCCCAATGGAAAAAGCACCAAGAACATTGTCTACAGAGAGGTCTTAGAGGGATGAGACAGGTCTGTTGTTCCTTCGTGTCATTGTATTTGTAGTACTATGAACTCTCTATATAGAATTTGATCGTGATCACTGATATTTGCTAATGCACTCTTTGCAATGAATTAACTATTAATGATCAGGTATATATGGATAGATCCTCTCCGTCACTGGCTCCGTTGTTGCCTCGCCGCGGGCTGCTTGTACAACCGTTGTGGATCTGTGTTGGTGTTGCTATAGGATCAGTAGGTGCTCACCTTAAGAGTGATGTTAAGGTGGTGATGATTGCACATGATTCGCATTTATAGGATCCCTCTGTGCATGTTATTGATCTTCTCAAGATGCAATATTGTTTTTGTGATAGACGAAGGGAGTATAATTTATAATTTTTTATAATTATAATTAGTTGAGACATGCGTTGCACGTGCACGCTTACTAGTCTAGTAAAAAGAGAGAGTAGAGAAATAAGGATAGATGTAGCAGAGAACCCTCGCATGTCTTTGCGAGGTTTCACTCTGCAAATGGATTTATGTCGTTAACGTATGGACCTAATGCGCAGTAGGAACTAATTTCTTGGCTATCAATAATTAAAAATAAAATAAAATTACAACTGCGTGGGCCTAATGCGCAATAGGAAGAATTCTAACTCATCACTCCAACAACAGCCCGATCGGGAATTATTTCTTATTATACAACCAACCAGTCTATTACGAGATTATTCATTGACTATATCCATCATCCGATTATTATCTCTTGGATTATCCATTGACTATATCCATCATCCGATTATTATCTCCACGGATGAGGAGAATCCATATGTGACCTGCTCCCTAATCCGATGCTTGCTAGCTTCATCCACCGGAAATCTTGGAGGCTCAAGATTGATGGCATTGCAGCCCCTGCATGGTCTTTATCACGCAACTCGATTCTCTTCAAGCCCACAGCTCGTGCCATGACAAGCCTTATATAATTCATCACCTTGTCTTCCTCCTCAAACCCTCTCATCACCAGCAGCTTCAAGTTCAAGTGCTTCAAATCCTTGGATGGTTCCCACACCACGTTGGTCTTCTCAGCACTGTCCTCAGGCTTATTGAGTTCACATGAATGCCGAGATAACTTGATGGACCCAGAAAGGAACATATTACATTAAAAATTGGCATCAACCTCGATATTAGAATTTAAAATGCAGGACAGAAATAACGGTAAGAATTAAAACTTGCAAGTACATGAATGCTTGCTGAAAAGGTTAGACCCTCTTTGGAATTGGTTTTGGAGGAATTTGCATAAATGAAATCCAATAGGAAAATTTCGTATATAGCCCTTTGGAACAAAGGAACGAATTTCAAGGATTCCTATAAAATGAGTAAGTTACGTCATAATTCATAGGAATATATAAGAATCTAACATTAGATTAGACCTTGAGGGAAAAATCATTTGTGTGGATATTCGTTCTCTCTCGAAAATTGCTATGGAGCATCCAAGCAGGATTACATTATCATTCGTATAAAAATCATGAGATCTTCGTATTCCTGCATCCCAAAGAGGCCTGCATGTACTACTCAGTGGCGGAGCCAGGATTTCATGAGTGGTATGCGGATTAAAAAAAATTGTTTCACTTCAATATAAGATATCACAATAGCAATAAATTGTTTTTGAGCAACATTGACTTGAATAGTTCGGAGTAATTACATAGATATGAAGAAAATTAAAGCCAAGTTGGCCCATGAGGGAGCAGTAGGCATCAGGAAGCCCAAGAAAATGGGTTGGAATTACGAAACTTACTTGAAATACACTAGTTGTACCTATATATTGATGCAAAAATAATGGGTATGCAATGCATGCCCTTCCATCAACCTGGCTCCACCCATGGTACTACTTTCACTATTTTTGAAAGAATAAGAGTTGTTGAGTAGTTTGATATTATACTGACATGCTGGTATATTGTTCTTGCTGAATATCTAGAAGATGTCATACAGAAAATTCATATCCAGGCCAAGATGTGGATTCGAAGAGCCGAAGTAACAGACTTACATAAAAATTCTCCACGGAAGGTGCACCTTCAAGGATAAACATAAAGAAATAATTAGGTTTGGGCACATCTTAACGTGTTAGCTCAGAAGTTGTGATTTGGTAAAAGAAAATCCAAGAAATGTGGTAACGTGTAATAAGGTATTCCGAAATTGTGGTTTTGAGTAATTTACTTGAGACCGAGTTTTAGAAATTATTGTGTGTATAGATTCCAGTCGTGAAATTGGTCTCAGATTCATGCATCCAATTTGTACTTCCATTCAACAAATGAGAATTGACAGTTGGAAATTTTTGTGCACGTAGTAGATACTTCTATCAGGGCTATAGTAGATGTGTCCCTGTAATTGTTCATTACACACGCCCCTTGCACGGCTGATGTAACTTATTGAATTTTGAAACTTTTGCAGCTTAGTAAAATGGTTACCAGCCTACCAATAATAGTTTTAGCTTTTTTTTTATCTTTTCAAGTTGTTGTTCTGTGTGTTCAGTCAGACTGAGTGGTTTCCACTTCCCAGTTAATTTTGCAATGATAGAACCTTTTCTTTGCTGCTTCCAACTTGGTTTGTTCTTTTCATTAACATTGGCCATGACATAATCCTTTATATTCCTTCCATTTGAAGTTAGTCATGCGATGTAGATTCCATGAATTCTATTGAGCATGCAATTGTTTTACTAAAGCTGAACTTAGCGTGTAATGAAAACTAACAAGTAAAAGAAGAGGAGAAAGTAGAATTTGTGTCTTTCCAGGCTTGAGTTTTTGCAGATGCTGAGTACCTACTTCATGACATGGCCTGCTCAAGAGGAAGAGGACGAGGTGGCTCAAGAGGAAGCACTGAAATATGAGGCAGAGATCCGAGTAGATTGAGAAGGAGCCCAGTTTGCTTTTGTTCAAATTTAGTATCGCCTGGCGGGAGCGGCGGGCCTTGAGACCTTCTTTTGGGACCCGCCGTCAGAGACTAGGCCCTTTCCTTCCTGGTTTTTCCTCTTTCTTTTCCTTTTTTGCCCTTAACGATTTTTATCGGCTGTAAATCTCTGCTATCTGCTTATAATATAAAGCCAGCGTCTTAAGCTGGATCTTTGAAAAAAAAATAGTATTGGCTAGCAAAAGAAATATCCTAGTGGACTATATCTTTAATCTCTGAAGACCGATGTGCCCATTACGTGCAGTGAACGTGTGATGTACATTTTGTTGTTCTACAGCACACTGCTGCTACTGCACTTCTACAGCTTATGGTATAGGCTAGCTAATGCTGTTGCTGTAAATGTTATAGCATAGAACATTTTGTTGCGTCAGCAGCCTTGGTGATGGATTGCTCAGTGACTGTAATAACCATTTCCTTCTGTGTGCGTGGATTTAGTTTACTGCTTAAATTGCAACATAAGCTCTTTTAATGCTGGACCAAATGTTGTCACCTTGCCTGCTGTAACAACCCTAAAAAATCCGAAAACTAGTTTGAATGAGTTTCTTCCAGAAATTTACAAGTTCAAATCCAAAAACAACTTTCAAACTTAAAAACTAATATCTCTCTCTCTCTCTCCCTAGGCCCGATTACTTCTCTCCTCAGCCCACCCACCCCCCCTTGGGCCCGTACCCGGCCTTCTCCTTTCGGCCCGTTTGACCCAACACCCAAACCGCCCCCATCTTCCCTAACCCTTACCCCGTCGCCGTCGCCTTGCTCACCTTTCCCGCACTGCCCTTCCTCCCGCTCTGGCCGCCATTTTTAGGTTCACCGCTCCAACTATTCAGGTTCATCGCTCCAGCTATGTACACACACAATTAGAATTGTACTAACCTGGAGACCTCACAAACCAACCAACTGCTTCAAACCACTGATACAGGAAATATAAAGCAAAACAAGAAACAAGAGGAAAGGAAAATGCGAAAACCCAACCACGTCATAGGCCTAATAACATTACCGACCTCAAATCTCAACCAAACACCAAATTAGGAACAAGCTGGCGCTAACATCCCTGAGTCCTCCACTATAGTTGCTTACATGGCCAATTGGCCAGCACCATCATCGACCTGCTTCGACTCCCCAGCTCGTCCGTGGTGGGTTCATTACCGAGGAGCCTTGCTCATCTAAGCTTCCAACCGCGAGGGCATCGCGGCTTAGATCTGGAGATGCATTGCGGAACCTGCCATCCTTGTTCTCTAATAAGTTGCCCAAACCTCCCAAATCACCTATCTCAGCTGCCATCCTTGGCTCATCCCATGCCACTGGCTTTCTGCCCATCTCGATGTCACCGACAGCTCTCCCCATGTTTGGACTCATGAAACCGTTTGTCGAGCGAGGCCTCAGGCCCTGCTCCTGTGGAACTCTGGCACGGAAGTGGTTCCTGGAAGGAGGGATCCGTGTGAAGATGATCTCTTTAATGTTCTCCACAACTCCCCTGTTGTACGGGTTGGCTCGTTGATCATAGCGATACCTAAAGTTCTCATATGTCGTCTAAAAATGTAAAAGGCACCAGTGATTAGCAATTGACAGAATACAAGCACCCTGCAAGACTAGGAATATATTCTTTCAGGAACTACATTTACCTGGTTTGTGCTCATGAGATACAAGTGAAATACCGAGAGACCACCAACAAACCAAACCGCGATAAATGTGTAGACAACCAGTGCGATAGAAGCAGGGGTCTTTGCCATTGCCTTCCATATTGTTATCTGCTCCGCATTTCTGATCTTAACAATGTACACCCAGCAGAATCCGAAGACATAGAGGCACAGAAGAGTTGTTGAGAAGACAAACATATAAAAGAACCTGTAATTCCGCTGCACAATCATATGCAATCTTGTAAGCACTTAAAAGTATTTCAAAATCTATCGATAAGCAGGACTGGACATTTTGGAACAGGAGAGATGCTATATATTACCACAACATGAAATAGCGCGTACATGATTCTATCAGCATAAGCAAGTGAATCAAACTGTTATAAACTCTTACATAAATCCTCAAGAACCAAAATTATGGACTCGACATGCACAAAAATCAATCAATGTAAGAAAGTAGAACATGCTTTCTGATTTATTGTCTTCAGTTAATGTAACTTACAAGTCCTATGCATTGCCCAACCCATGGGCAGTGATGATCAAAACGTTCAACACAGTTGTTGCAGATAGAGCAATGGGAGCAACGAGGAGGCCGGTACAGCATGCAGGTATCACAGTATTTTGTCTTCACAGTGATTCCGTTGACAACAACATCCTTCACTCGGGGCAAACGCAATGGTGGAGTCTGGTTAGCTCCAACTTCTGCATTGCCATCAAAACCTTCAGGTTCTGGAGGATGTGCATTCCTAGGTATGATACCTGGATCCCTCCCAGAAGTGAGAAGTAGAAGACTCAAATCCTGCAAAGTGACACAAATGCCTAAAGCAGTAAGCAGGGAGGTTCAACGGATATATACACTCTCTGTTTACCAGCACAATAATAAATAAAGACAAATTGTGTGTACATCCAATTTTGCAAGGCATGAGAGGATAGCACCAGCAAAATATGCTAGTCTAGTGGCCAGGCCAGCGAGTTCAAGGGTGCAACAAGCTGAATGGTCATCTTACTTGATATCCAAAGAAATCAACTACATCTATACAATCAAGATCATTTGGTCAATAGACACACCATGCATGATCAAGATATCACAGTTCAATATAGCAACTAACAATCAAACATCATAGTTCATATTTATATCATCTGGAACAAATTGGCTAATTAAGTACAGTTTATAATAAAGGCACATATTCATAATAGGAGGGCAGTCTCTATTTCCACTCATATGTTTCTAACTTTCTATTGAATCTCATTAATTCCAGAATCGGTCCACAGCATGTACATTATTTCAACTTGAAAATTTGCAGCTTGCCAGTAATTACGACTCAACCTACTATCCCCCGAATAGCATGTACTCCGTATTAATTGCAACACAGTTGTGGAAAATCAATGAAAAAGGTGATTTAAAAAGGGTAAGAAATGGTAAGAATGGTACTCACATATGATGTGAACACAACTGCTGCAACCATTACCGGCAACCCCAGACCATAAGAGAAGTTATCCATCAATTCTTTTGCAACAAACACACAAAAGATTGATACTGGAGCGATGATGAGGAACATGGTGACGAACAAGGATCTTGCATCAGGTCCAAATATAAACCTCCCCTGAAGGAAAAATACCTGCAGATAACGAAAAGCTATCAGTTGCAATAACACTTTTCCACTTCTAATCTACACCAAACACAGTTTGAAGATTTCGTAACAAAAAACTTCTCTCAAGCTATGTAGGCAGCCATTGGCAACTTATCTCTCTGCATAACTCATTCGAGAAGGAACAAAAGGAAGAAAAAGATTGTTTTACATTGTAACAGCATTAAATGGAAGATCCTTAATATACTAGCACTAAGTCTCAGCTAAAACTCCTTACCACATTAACTAACACTAAACTAAAACTATCCACTCACGTTTCTTGTCCTTCTCATGACCAAGGACACCATACATGTCCGAGAACCTATATTCTCAAGTACAAAATGCACATAATCGTAAAATAAGCCGCAAAAAAACTGAGCAATCATCTATACAGAGCTCAACAAAAGAATCCTAACGTTTGCACAGGTCAATCTGATGGAGGACACTAGAAAGAAACAGTCAATTCGAGTCACCGCCTCAAGAATACATAGATCCACACATTCACCAAAGAAATAGGAGGAAAAAGGAAGTTAGAGAAGGGGACAGAAGAAGCGCACTGGGCTCACATTGCTCCCTTTCCAGGCCTTGTACACCAATGGCCCCTCGCCGCCGCAGCCGGCCGCGGCAGCGGCGTTCGCTCCGTTCATGGCCCCGACCCTCCGGGCTCAGAATCGCCGGCGAGATCACGCCCCGGATCACGGCATAGCCGGCAGCGAGCTTCCCCCCTTGCTTCTCCCCTTCCGGCGATCGCCGCCGGTGACGTCAGCTCCCAATGCTGCCCCCGCCGCTGCGCTGCCGCCGATGTCGGATGCCCAGAGAGAGAGAGAGAGAGAGAGAGAGAGGAGGGATCAAACCAAATGGAGGGGATCCTCAGCTGGGGACGTGTAGTAATAAACTGGTCCATGTCCTTTTATTTTTGCATAAAGGCCCCCCAAAGTTCAGAGTTTTGCTCTCCATTAGCAGCAGAGAAGAGTTCAGAGTATGTTATAGCCAGGCAGCTTCTCCACTTTCTATATTCCTTTGTTTAATGGCTTTGTTGTGATTTGTGTTTCTAAGAGCTGATTGATTGGGGTTAGTGCAACTGTGAAGAGGGTACCAGATTGGCAGACTGTACACGAAATTCTTGTGCTAGCAGGATGTTTTGGGGCTGGTGGGTGAGCAAACTTGTGAGGGTTTGTTGCATTTAATTCTCTTGCAAAAAAAATATCATCAGATGCCTAGTGTAAATATAATAGTGTAGTGGTTATGGTCCAAGTCACTCTCAGGTCAAAAGGGAAAACAGATTCCCTTTCTTCAGAAAGTGTACCAAAAACGGATGACTTTCTTTCTGGAAGTGGAATCAGTTGGCTTGTCAAATAACTGAATTATTTGAGCCGAAAAAAGAAAAACTATATGTTGATGTACTAAAGGGACAGACTGAAAATTCTTGATAAATTTACACAGAAGAAGTGCTGCCTCAATTATGTGATCATTGCCACCATGCACTCCAATCTCCACAAAAGGAGCTCACTGTAAGCGAAGTCGGTAGTGAGCATTGCGCTGGCGCCTGGCAGGGATCAAGTTAGCACCGAGCATTGTAAAAAAAGGAAAAACTAGGTATGTTTTTACAGACTAATAAATACCTCTGCTTAGCAAAAAAAATGATACTTATTAAGGAAGCAAAAGATGAAGAAGTCGAGATCAGGAAGGAGAAAATCAGATCAGCAGGGGATGAGACGTAAAATCAGGCTGAAAAGTGGTAAAGGCAGAAAGTGTGCCAGTCGGACCCTGCGTTGTACATCTCTCCACTTTTCTTCCGAAAGCACTTGATTTTGACGGCCGCCCTGAGACCCAATCATTCCGGTATCCGTAGTTCCGTAGACTTCGAAGTACACGGACACACCACAAGTGCAGACTACTAGGGACTGCCAATTCCAATACCGCAGCAACACACGTTTCTCGGTCGTGCACGTTGGGGCTGTTTGGTACTTTGCCAGGACATGTTTGATTACCTTTTATACTCTATGATTTTTTTATACCACAAATGTTACAAGTTACTGTTTTTTTTAGCGATTAAATGGGTTGTCACATTTACGATAAAAGTTAGCTAGCAGATATATCTATAATAAGTGAAGTTATAGATTAGAAAAATATGACACACTATTATTGTAGCTGCAACAAAACACTACCAAATTTGTCTTCTAATATTCAACAAAGTGTGTCTACAAACCAAACACGTCTTAGGTGTTTGATTGTGTGCAGAACTACATGAGTTAAGAGAGAACAATATAATATAGCTTAACTCATTCACTTTTCCGTTTCTTAGACACCTAGATTGAAAATTTGAGCACCGCGCTAGCTTGGCTTGAGAAAATATGTGGACAACCAAACACTAAATAAGTGAAAGATGTTGCATCTAGCGAGCCTAGCTAGGCAAGACATAGGCAATCAAATAGATCATAATCACTCTGAGAAAATGAAGACATTTTGTGACCACCTATCCACAGATACGGATACTAGTTACTCCCATAGTACATGTTCTCAGCCCTGTTTGGTTGGAGGGCCGAGATGAACTTGCTCGGCCAGGGCTCTTCCTGGAGCATGCCTGTGCATTGCTTGGTTGGCGTCCTGAGTGCCCCTCTCGGTCGCCTGGCCTGAACTACTACGCACCATCGTTAGCCTGGCTCAGGCTACCGATTTCGAACGCCTGGTCCGGGCCACTAGGGTTAGCAACGAGTTTAGTCAATCCTGGCTTCCCGTGCATTATGCGGGCATGCGGCCGACATCGTCGAGAGCTCGGCCACGATGCCGACGCCGGGATGGATCTCGCCGCGGCCGCCGTTTGAAGTCCTGGCACGGGTGGCCAGCCCCGCCGCCGCTGACGACCAATCGTCGGCATCTCCTTTTCCGTTTTCTTCTCGATGGATCTTGCCGCTGCAGCGATCTCCTTGCCACCATATGGATCGCGCCGCTGCACCGACCCGGATCTCGCCGCGACGCCGCCCCCCATCGAGATCTCACCGTGACGCCGCGCGCACCGGCATCTTGCCACCAGCGCCATCACGCGCGATGGAAGGACCTCAATGGTCATGTTGTTTCTATTTCCTTAGAAGATGACGTTTTGTTTGTTTAGATAATTGTGGCGATTTTAGTGGGTAGGTGGTCTATGGCATCGCATCCTCGGGTAATTGTACGTCATTAGTTAATTTGCTTCACCTAATGAAAGCGCATATCTCGCTTCCCGTTTACTCATCCACAGCACGTGTTCTGCGTTTTAGTCTTTTCCTCGGGTCTCCAACCAAACATCTCACTCAGGCTGCCTGGTCAGGCAAAAATCGTGAGAATTTCAGGCTATCATCAGGCTTTAGCTTTTGTTAGGTACGGAGCTCAGGGTGGCATCCAAACGGGCCCATTCCCGTGGCCCCACCACTAATCAATACATGTCCTCGTAGCTAAAAGTATAGACTCCAACTGGAGATCGGATTTAGTGCATCTCTAAGGGTGTGTTTGGTAGCCTGTATGTCTCTAACATGGCTATCTCTTCTGATACAGGCTGAGTCTGGACATGCTGAACGTATACAACTGCACAGTGTTTGGTAGCCTGTATATGCTGAGACATGCTGAGTTGAGATCTTGTTTGGTGGGCTGTATCTGTGGTTTAGACATGGCTGAGAGGCTTTGCTGAGAGGTTTTGGTGGGTTGAGGTCAGCCATGCTGACTAGGGAACCTCCACTTGTGGGTTCTCTCCTCAGCATGGCTGAGAGGCTTTGGTGGGTTGAGGTGAGCATGACTGAGAGAGCTCATACATCCTATCAAACACTGAAAAGTGGGTTGAGAAGAGAATAGATGAGGGGATGCACTCTACCAAACACATCCTAAGGGTCTCAATGGGCCTGTTTATTTAGTCTTTTTTTGACTTCTGGACTTTGGCTTTGGAGCCAGAAAAGCACATATTTATCTGCTTTTGACTTTTGGCTTGTTTCAGACTTTTCGAAGCCAAAAACCAAAAGCAAGTAAATAGATATTTTTCTGGCTTCAAAGCCAAAATCCAAAAAGCCAAAAGCCTGCCAAACAAACAGGCCCTATATATCTGGCTCTCCATATATCCATATAGAGAGTCTTTTTAAAATTTTCTCTCTCTATATTTCTTTATACTCTAACGAACTCTCTATATTTCACTCTCCATTTCAATCTTCTATATTTTATCAATATTTTGTAACTACAAAATATTTATAACAATAACAGCTTTCTTGCAATTCTCTAAAATCATGATAAATTCCTAAAATCATTACGAATTCCCCTGTCACCCTAAATCCCTAAATTACCCACAAATTCCTCCTCTCACAATCAACCCCCATCCTTCTCTTCTCTCCTACGGCCGCCACCCGACCCCCTCTGTCCCCATCCACCGCCCGAGGCGGAGGCAGCTCAGCTTAGAGCAAAATGGCGCCAGCCGCTAACAACTCCAGCTCCATCCTGAGGAGCTCCTCCTCCCTTCCCAACTTGCTCCTCTGGCTCCTCAACCTCTCCCTCCTGGTCCTTGCAGCCGCCGCTCTCGACCCGGTGTTCCTCCTCCGCCCCCTTCCCCCCGACGCCCTTCGGCTGGCTCTTGTCTCCGTGCACGCCACCACGTCCGCGCTCCTGGCATTCTACCCCAGCTCACCCACCACCACTGCCTCCCAACCCACGCGTTCCTCGTGGTCGCCGTGCTCTGCGGCCACACGCTCGCCTCGTACGCCTTCTTCCTCCGCCACGATTGCAAACTTGTGCTCCTTGGGTCGGCGAGGGACCTGAGGGAGTAGGTCGTGCTAGTGTTTCCTGGAGGAGGCATGCTGCTGGGCAGGTTCCTCGTGCAGGCCGTGGCGCTAGTGGCAGCCTGCGTGGTGGGCCGACGGTGGACGAGGGAGTGTGGCGGCGCCCTCCTTGTCATCGTCGGTGGTGGCGCGGCAGAGAAGGCGGCCGCAGCAGGTGAGCACGGGGAAGGCTTCAGCGGCGGGCGAGGAGTCTACCTTCTAGCCGGCGCTGCTAGGGGTCGCTGCCGTCCTCCATTGTGGTGGGACTGAAGCTTCTGCGGGGGGGAGGGGGCATTGGCTTCCAGTGGGGAATGGAGAGTCCCGAGCGGCTTGCCACAAATGGCTAGGGTGAAGTGCAGGATGGGAAGATGCTAGATTTGGGGAGAGGGATGGAAAGGCCGTTGGAGGGAGTTTTTTTGCCATCCTCACTAGCAAATAGGATGGGGAGGAAGATAGCAAAACCCTTAGAGATGCTCTTAGCAATCCCTATTTCGCAAGCTAGAGTTTAAGCAATTACATGGAATCTATCATATTGTTTATAATTTCTGTAGTCAAGGCAATTATCAAGTCCATGGTCATTTTTATCGAGGGAACGTCTATGAAATTTTATTCTTATATTGACAATATCAACTGGTTTACTATTTCGAACTGATTAAAAACAGCTTGACTTCATTTTTTCTCTAGGGAATCCCTATACTACTTGTGCTATCAATTTAGCCGAACCACGGAAAAGAGTACGTTTCTTTGGTTGAGATAGAGAAACGTTGAAGAGTACATGGACCTGGAAATGTACTACCAAACGTATTAACTTGGATGTGGGACCAACGGAAAGTAGGTGACCAGTTTTCTTTCCCTGGGTCCTGATGTCGGTCATGAGACTGAAAGCCCGGTTAGAGGAGTAGCAATTCTTCGGTCCTGCGGCAACGGAAGGCCCAAACGTGGCTGGGCCCAACCAGCGTCGCTGCGCTGTTAGCCCAGGTAGAGAGACTTTTTCGGTTCAGTGCCGGAAGGTTACCGGGCCCAAAACTATTTCAATCGGGTTGGAGAACGTAGAAGAAGATCTGTACGTGTTGGTGACTGATGAGCATGAGCAGTCACTTCACTTCAAGTAAGTTCTATTTCCATCTAAAAAATAAAGTTCATTTCCAGAACACAACAAACTTCGTCCCAGGAGAAATGCACGAAGCATGTTCACCTATGGAAGAATGCAGAATATGCTTTATCTGACAAGTCAAGATAGCACGACTGAGACGCCGCAGACACGCAGCTCACGCAACTCACAGGACGCTGCTGGTATATTCCAACAGAAACCAAACCCGTGCCTTTCGAACTCGTCTCGCTTACCGCAAACGGCACCGTTCGATCGAAAAATTTCGTTCCACGCTTGACATGCTCGTGAGAAAGTTGATCGGTTTTTTCTTTCTGTTGCATAGAATTTGATGCGATGCAAAGGACGCCGGTGCGGTTCATGTGACGGAAAAGTGCAGGCGAAGACGACCGACCTCGCTACCAGGGATGCTTCCCAGGCTGCAGGATCGATCGGGTCAGGTCAAGAACCAGCTGGTCGGTCACCCATGTACGCATGCATGCACGGCATGGAACGATGCAATGTTGCAGGTGATGCCATGCCCAATCGCCCATGGCACCGTCCACCGTGTGTGGCCGCGTCATACCCTCTCATTCCTTGCCGCTGCAAAGGCAAAGGGCAAGGCGAAGGCCAAGGCAAGGGCATGCATTTGTCTCTGAAAGGCGCTCTAAGAGCATCTCTAATCCTTCCTCTAAAAATCTATAACTCCTTAAAAACTGTTTTTTTAGAGAGTTAACACCATCTAATCCTTCCCCTATACTTCAATAACTCCTTAAATATTTTAGGGAGGTCCTCAAATCCATCCCATTTATCCCTATATTTGAGTAGAATTTGCTCTTTCCCTATCCCTTCCCAACCCGCATGTTTTTTGGCGGGCTGATTTTTCAGCCCCAACCGCCGCCGCCCGTCGCCGCGCAACGCTTCCCCGGTGTCACCTCCGACCTCGCCGCCGCCCGCCACGACCCCGCGCACCCCCGCCGACCTCGTCCTTGCCTCCCCCTGCTCGCCGGCGGCCCCCGCTGCCTCCCCTAGCTCCCGCCGCGGCCGCCGCCTCCGACCTCGCCCGAGCCGAGATCCTCCCCTCCGTCGGCCACCGCGTGACCTGCCGACCGTCTCCACGCACCCGCCCGAGGAGCAGGTGGTCGCCGGAGACGCGTGCGCGAGCTCCCGGCCTCCTCCTTGCCTCCCCCGCGTCGGCCGTCTCCCCCGCGCCTCCGCGCCCGCCCGCGCCCGGCCGCCGCCGTCTCCCTCCCGTCCGCGCCCGGCCGCCGGCCTCTCCCTCCCGCCCGCGCCCGCGCCCGCCGCCCTCTCACTCCCACCGCGCCCGGCCTCCGCCCTCTCCCTCCCGCCCGCCACCCTCCCGCCCACCCGCAGCCAAGTGAGGTCGCGACCTCCCGTCCGCGCAGAGCAGCTCGCCGCCGCCTCCACCTCGCGCCCGGCCTCCCCGCGACGGCCCTCCCCACCGGCAAGCTCAACTTCAGTGCCGGCCCGAGGTCCTCCTCGCCGCCCTTCTTTTTTTTTATCTTTTCATTTTCAGTGCTGCTACTGGATGTGGATGATGACTGAGCTTTGATGTATATATGCTGGCTCATTCATTTTGATTTATATGCAATTTGTTCATTGCAAATCAGTGTTAAAGATTAAGGCGCAATTCATCAGATTAAGGCGCAATTCATCAATCCTATGTTTCAAACAAACAAAGAAAAAGTAATGTTCTTTGGAAATTATCTGAACTGGTGTGCAGCTTCTGTTTATTCAGCAATGATTTCTGTCTTTTTCATATTGTACTGGAGCAACACTTCACAGTTCACAGCTCTGTTGTTCTTATGCATTCTTAGGCTAAAGAGGGTTTAAATCAAACTAGCTGGATTGCTTTTGATGATGGGTTGGTTGATCATGTATATTCACTTATATTCATAAATCAGTATATTCAGTTTAACTCAGAAATCAGTATATTCAGTTATATTCAGTTTTTCATGTATATATTCAGTACACATTTGTCACCCAATAAGCCAATAGAATGTAGCTTCTCTTGTTAGTTTGTTAAAGATCAGACCTTGAGGTTGACCTCCTTATTGTAGTTTACCTTCAGAAGTAACATACGCATTTATGATCTATTTGTTGCTTTTGATTGACATGCTTCTTCACCATATACTAATCTCCTTCATTTCCTATAATGATGTTGTACCGGCAGTGCTTGATAAACCACATTCTTCCGTATCTAGAGTCGAATAACTTGATGGAACTCAAGATATGGTGCCGGGAACACAACAACTAATTAGTAACTCCGGGAGAAATTCTGTATGCACCCTGGGCTCAGTTTCCACCAAGATAAATCCTTATCAACCTGTAATACATTTGTTATATTCATGTAAGATGACCCGTTGAGTACTATACTGAGTTGCCAAGGGAACGAAAAAAGAAGATCGTACAAATTACCATTTGTTCTGTTACTATTATTAGTTTATTCTCAGCCACAGGCCACGTGAGAGATGGTTTCTTGTGTTTGCAAGTTTGCTTAGATAAGCATTAGACAAGATAATTGGTTTTAGTAATATGAGACAGTACTGTTGCTATTATCCCAACTTAAGTATATATGCTATAAGTTCTTCTTTTTTAGAATCTAATTTAACTCTTTGATGCAATGCACGGATGTAGAGGCTCGTGGAAGAGTTTTTCGACGACTCGTCGTCGGAGGAAGAGGAAGAAGATGATGATTTCGAGATGGCGATGGTTTTGATCAGTCGAGAGGAAGAGGCGAAAAGGAGACGTGGTTCTCAGCTAGGCCGTCGTTGCATTTATCGCAATAGGGCAGAAGGACATGTCAAACTTGTGAGAGACTACTTTGTGGATGATCCGGTGTATCTGGAGAACCTTTTCAGGCGACGATTCCGGATGCACAGAGATCTCTTCGTGCGCATTGTACGTGCTGTGGAAGCTCATGATATTTGGTTCACAACGAGAAGGAATGCAGCTGGAGAAATCAGTGCAAGTCCTTTGCAGAAGTGTACCGCGGCAATGCGAGTACTGGCATATGGAGTCTCAAGTGACTTCGTAGATGAATACATTCGCATTGGGGAAGATCTCATCCTCGAGAGTGTGAAGAGATTTACACAAGCTGTGATTGAGATCTTCGGGGAGGAGTACTTGAGAGCACCCACTGATGAAGACACTGCGAGGCTTATGGCTATGGGTGAAGCTAGAGGGTTCCCTAGGATGTTTGGATCCATTGACTGTATGCATTGGACATGGAAGAATTGCCCTGCGGCATGGCATGGGCAGTTCAGAGGGCATTGTCATGATCCAACCATCATACTCGAAGCAGTTACATCAGAGGATCTATGGTTTTGGCATTCGTACTTTGGGATGCCTGGCTCTCACAATGACCTCAATGTCCTGCAGAGATCTCCTCTATTCGCAAGGCTTACTACCGGCTAAGCTCCACCTTGCAACTATGTAGTCAATGGCCACCAGTACGACATGGGCTACTACCTTGCAGATGGCATCTACCCCCATGGGCCACATTTGTGAAGACAATTGCACGTCCGGAAGGCAACAAAAAATCTCACTTCGCAATGTGTCAAGAAGCCGCGAGAAAAGACGTCGAGAGAGCATTTGGGGCGTTGCAAGCTCGCTTTGCTATTGTCCGTGGACCGGTTGAGTATTGGGACCAAAAGGTACCGTGGAAGATCATGACAACATGTGTGATCTTGCACAACATGATCATAGAAGATGAAAGAGATCAACCGTTGAACTTGGACTTCGAGTACAATGGAGCACATGTCACGCCTCATCATCAAGCAAACAGGCTCCAGAGATTCCTCGAAACGCATCGACGAATCGAGAACCGGCAAGCTCATGACCAACTCCGAGATGATCTTGTGGAGCACTTGTGGGAATTTCATGGGTAATAGTTCATCATGCATCATATGCTTTTATCATGTTTTATTTGGCTTATTTATTTCATTTGGATCATGTGTTGTGTTTGAATTTAAATTTTTAAATTTGAAAACAATGAATTTAAAATGCTGTTGAAATGTGTGTATTAGAAATATCAAGGTTTGAATTAATATGTTGTGCAAATGTAGTTGAAATGAGGTTTATGTATGCAAAAGGATGAAAAAATAGCAAAAGAAAAAGTATAGGGAGTTAAATTTAGGGAAAGGACTAGGTGTAAATATTTTTAAACCCTCAAATTTTAGGGAGTTAAGTTTAAGGAGGTAATTTACGGAGGGAAAGGTCTAGAGTCTGCCCCAAAGCGGACGCCCGCTGCTGCACTCTGCATATGCCATCAGCCACACAGGCTACCTTGGAAAGCCCAAATCAGCGCTCTGCATATGCCATCATGCCTATTCACTTTTCGATCTCCAAGCTAGTCTCAAGGACTATCAAGCACGCACCTCATCTCGTTTTCTCCTCCCTTTTTTCTTTCCGGAGCAAAGCACTCGCAGGTCAAAGGTTTTGACATGAGAATGTGAATACGTGAATGATGGAGTACTTGGCATGGCCAGCGAAAGAGAAGACTTTCTTTTGTTTCTACTGCATGCACGAGAGGTGTCCGTTACTTTGATTCCTTTTTTCAGGGGATAAGTAAATCAAATGTTGGAATCGACGGTAGGTAGGTCCGTAGGTGAGGCGAGCAGAGGAGGCAGCAAGCTGGCTATAACGTGGAAGCTTCTCCTTCTAATCACCTCCTCCTCCTCCTCCTCTCTCCAGAAAGAAAGAAAAGAAAGAACGGAGAGATGAGAAGGAATTTAAGGAAAAGAACGGCAAGGAAAGCCAGAAAAGAGAGAATCGCACACACAGAAAAGAGAGAGAACTGAGTCGAGATGCCTTGTTCTTGTTCCCCTCTCTGCCTGCTTGCTTAAGCCCAAAGCTCTCACCAAATCACCATTTAAGCACTGCACGGAACAGCCTCTCTCACTCTCTCTCTCTTTCTCTCTCTCTCGTTCCGGAGGGAGAGAGGGCTGTGTGGGCTCGGACGAGAGACTCCCAAAAGGAAGAGCTCAGTGATGGAATGCGGTTGAGCGCTCCTTACACGCCACTGCCCTATAAAACAAGCCAGCGCCCCCTTTTCAGCTCCTGCACGAGACCAGCAGCTCGCCTCCCTCCGTCGCGCGCGCACGGATAACTGCCCTCTAGCTCTAGCTAGCTGCCTAGCTCGATCTCTATCTCCATGGATGAGCGCCACCAATCTGTTGTTGTCTGACATGTGAGCGAGCGGCCAAGAAACCAGCCCGGTCACCGACGCCGCCGTGCCTTTCCGGTTGGTTGGTTGGATTGTGTTGTGTTGCGTTTGTGAATTGCGCCGTTGCCGATGGAGGGGCGGCCTCAGCAGGGAGGAGGCGGCTGCCGGGTGCGGGCGGGGCAAGCCAGCCTGCCCATCGGTTTCCGCTTCCGGCCCACCGACGAGGAGCTGGTGCTGCACTACCTCCGCCGCAAGGCGCTCTCCTGTCCCCTCCCCGCCGACATCATCCCCGTCGCTGACCTCGCCCGCCTCCACCCATGGGACCTCCCAGGTATTACGCCATACTTGCCACACTGATGAACGCGATTGCAAAGACGGTGCATTGCGTTGACGTGCGTGCGGTTGCTTGATGGGGGACATGCAGGCGAGGCCGACGGGGAGAGGTACTTCTTCCACCTGCCGGCGACGAGGTGCTGGCGCAAGGGCGGCGGGGCCGGCAGGGCTGGAGGCACCGGCGTGTGGAGGGCGTCCGGGAAGGAGAAGCTGGTCGTGTCGCCGCGGTGCGAGCAGCCCGTCGGCGCCAAGCGGACGCTCGTCTTCTGCCACCGCGGCGGCGCGCGCAGCGACTGGGCCATGCACGAGTACCGCCTCCTCCCCTTCGGGCTCGACGTCTGCGCCACCGCTGCGAAGAATTCGCTGCCCCATGTACGTGCAAGTAATCCATCTTTAGTGTTCGTGTTGGTATTTTAATTGCTCGCCATTAAATTAATTTCTTGTAAATTGCGTGATTCAGATGAGCTGCCATGCGGCCGAGGCCAAGGACTGGGTGGTCTGTCGCCTATTCAAGAAGACCGCGCCAGTGCAGCGCCGCGGCGGCCATTCTCCGTACGGTCGCGGCACGGTGCGGCGGAGAGGCGACGCCGACGTGCCGTCATCACCGTCCCCGGCGTCCTCCTGCGTAACCGAGGCTGCCAAGAGCGGCGGAGACGAGGAGGAAGAGGAGACCGCTTCTAATTGGGCATGAGAGGATTAGAGCTGACTAGGCCGTTAATTATGGTGTAATTTTCTAATGAGTACCTTTCTTTGCTCTGCTAATGGGGTAGTAGATTCCTCAGTGCGTGCCTAGCTAGTGAAACAGAACGAGCTCAGAAGAAAAGAAAATCTATGTTTGAGCTCACTGTGAATATAGAGTATGTGTTTGCCAGGGAAACATATCCGTTAATCCATTATCCTTCGCATCATGTTCCCTTTGCTTACTCCTAGAATTCCCAATGAGAAATTGGAGCGCTAGCAGAACAAAATCAATCTATTTTCTCATGCTTGCTTCCCCTTCCACAAAGCAAGAATTAGCAAGGCACCGTGTACCAATTAAGACCCCGTTTTGAACGCGGGGTCTTTTCTTGATTCATCTTAGAATTGAGCTGATTCCTGCGAGGTTCCTGCAAAATTACTGCATTCCAAGTTGGGCCTAATACGGGTACGGCACAAGAGAAATGAAGATCACAAGGAACTGATGCCAGGACGCAACACAGTGACACATACATAGCTTTAGTGCAAGGAATAGAAAAAAAACTAAGAGCTGAGGTAGAAAGGAGAAGGGGAAGGAATAAACAGGTGCAGAGAGAGAGAGAGAGAGAGAGAGAGAGAGCAGAGCAGAGCAGAGCAGAGCAAAAAGGCCAATGCACTTTAGGAAAGCAAAAAGGAGTGATAAGGTGTGTGTGCGCCGACGTTATTGATAGATAGATATATCGTTAGACATGCGGTGAAGTTAATTTCAATCATAGTTGATCAGGTGTTTATGTACTATCTGTATTATATAAACTATTTTAACATTTATGCTAAATTTTTTAAAAAATATTTGATTCTATTCATTCTTCATGCAACCTTTTTATTTTGTAAAAGATTCTCTAATCCATCCTCTTTTTATTCTTAAGTTCTCAACTCTCTCCATTTATCTATCCATCATCTCCTCTCTCATAAGCATAAGAACACTATTCAACTAATTCATAAACAATAAAATTATTGTAATATTTAGTAAGATTTGGTGGACATTTAGTTTATTTGATAGTGACGATGACATAGCACCCGGGTATCGTCAAGGAGGACAAAACTGGCCATCCAGACATAGGGTGGGCCAGGCCGACTACTCAGAGTCCGACTACAACACGGGGTGCATCATCGACTTGGAATACAAGACATGGACACGTACCTGCCCGGAATCCTAGGTGGTAGTTGTAACCGATTAGGAAACATATCTGTAAGCCGATTCAGACTCTTATAACTCTATCCCGGCCGCCTATATAAGGCCCGGTAGGGAACTTCCGATCGACAAGTACTCTCTAGGTCATAGACAACCTCAATTGTTTCCTAGTCCAAGCAACCTCGAGATCGAATCTCTGGGGCTTGCGGCACTCGGGATACGAGCTATATCAGCCACCAAAACACAGGACGTAGGGTATTACCTCTCCGTGTGGGCCTGAACCTGTCTAAATCTTGTCTCCCGTGTGCACCCATCCTGATTTGCTGTGCTCACGCCGCCCCATAGTTAGTATTGCCGGAATAATACTCCGACAGTTGGCGCGCCAGGTAGGGGTCGTGCGCGTAGATCCATTTGAACAGATCCAGATGAGTTTCTTCAACAACGACGGTGACTTCGTTCCGGGCCTGGTCATGAGCTTCGACCCCCGAACCTCCGCCGCCGCTCCAGGATAAGCTCTCCGATTCGGAAAGCTCGACTTCAGCGCCGACTTGCTCGGCAGGCTCTACCTCTGCGACTTGGCTTCCAGCCAGTTGCCCGAGGGCTTTGTCGCCGACTTCATCATCGACTTGCTCGGCAAGCTCCACCTTGGCGACTCGGCTTCCAGCCAGTTGCCGGGGGCTTCATCGCCTTTAGTGCTCGGAACCTCATCCGAGTTGACTACTTCGGCGATCAACTCCAACAACCTGATCGCGCTCGAATCGGATCTACTGTTCGGGAACAGGTCTTCACCCGTTGAATAGAGATCCCGACTGGTTGGTACGATCGAGTCCCTTCTACCCGTCCTCCACTACGACTCGGACGGCTTCAAGGGTTCGAGAAGCCACAATCCTTCTCGGGAGGACTTCATGGGGGATTCGGATGCGCCGTACGTTGCCGCCCGACTACGCCCGGGGGCTTACCGACTGAAGGATAAAAACGGCAACCTCGTCACCAACGCTTGGAACATTGAACAGCTAAGTCGTTTCTATGCTTAAGCTTTGTATTTCCATATTTTAATTATGAATAAGTGAATAAATATTTCTTTGCTCCATCCGAGTAACTTTTGGGGTTCCCGACTGGCCCGCTATGCGCGCCCACAGCTACTCATAGCGGACACTCGGGGGCTACACCACACTGGGTGCGCCTAAACGCACTCGGGCTCCTCTCTTTCAACAATTATTTTAGTATTGTGTAAACAGCCCCGCGTAACTCTTCGTCTTCGATCGCCGGTCTACGCCACAACCCTACGCTACACGGGAAACAGCCCACGGCTAATCTCAACGCAATGGGGGATACGACGGGTCGGCAAGAGCACACACAAAGGGCTAACTTACACATGAACGAATTTTTACGAAAGAAGAGATTAATAAACATGACACAAGTTCACCAAAACATGCAGAGTCACACTCGGACTTCCCGAGTACTTAACATGCATTTGCGAACGGTTCATATATTTATTCCTACTTCCACAGATTAGCGCGGTCGGCGAAGGCGTTTCGCTGCAGCATGGACCTCCTCCTCCTCCATCAGCCTCGAGAAAATCATCAGGACCCTCCGAGTGGAGGCTCGGGGGCTACACCCACTGGGTGCACTGTTCGTGCCCCCAGTGTGAAATCCACAAGACAACAAGGAATCTCCGTCCAACTGCTCTAGTCGGACAACGAACAACTCGGGACCGAAGCACCACAGCCTGTATTCTGGTTCTGACGTAAATTCCAAGGGTATTCCCCCAGAGGGACACTAGCTGGACCTGAGCCGTTCGGGAAACCAAATACCATTTGGCAATTCAGTCGGGATTCATGAGGTTCTAAAGTCCCTCACATTCTCTCTGCAAGTGACGACGAGGCCCGCTCAGGCGGATGCCACTCGGGAAGCCTGCCCACGGGAGAAGGCAAAAGCACTCGGCGTAACCAAGACAAAAATCAGCTACTCGGGAAAGGACATAAGGACCCTCCACTCGGTTCTTCGAACCGAGTAGAGGCTCGGGGGCTACACCCTCTGGGTGCACTGTTCGTGCCCCCAGAGTGAAGTCTACAGAAGCAGTCTCTGCCCGACTAATTCAGTCGGCCGAAGGCTCGGGGGCTACTGACGATGACATAGCACCCGGGTATCGTCAAGGAGGACAAAACTGGCAATCCAGACATAGGGTGGGCCAGGCCGACTACTCAGAGTCCGACTACAACACGGGGTGCATCATCGACTTGGAGTACAAGACATGGACACGTACCTGCCCGGAATCCCGGGTGGTAGTTGTAACCGATTAGGAAACATATCTGTAAGCCGATTCAGACTCTTGTAACTCTATCCCGGCCGCCTATATAAGGCCGGGTAGGGATCCCCGGATAGGTAGATAAAAAAATAGAGCTCTCAGATCATCTGATCATAGGCGTAGACACATACCCTCATACGGGATACATCAATACTAACCACCAAACACAGGACGTAGGGTATTACCTCTCCGTGAGGGTCTGAACCTGTCTAAATCCTGTCTCCCGTATGCACCCATCCGGATTTGCTGTGCTCACGCCGCCCCATATTCAGTATTGCCGGAATTATACTCCGACAGATAGTATTCGTATTCAAACAAAAATATTGTGTTAATGGTTTTTCACTGAAGAAATAATCAAGAATAAAATATTTGGTCTATGTTCATGAACTAAAATTTTCACGTTCATGGACAAAATAATATATTCATGATTTCTTTTGTTAATGCACAAAATTCATAAACGAATGATGGACACAAGTATATCTCTTCTCTTTCTAAAATAATTAAGAACATATCACTATAATTAGAAAATGACTGTTAAAGTATTTTGTAGCATTTTGAACTACATAGATAATACCTGAACAGTCTAGTAGAAGAACTACGCTAGATAGGTAGATACTCCACTCCACTCCGTCATGAGTGAGAGAAGAGAAGAGATGCCTTTCTTTCTCATTGAGGGGCCCTTGAGCGACAGGTATAAGGAACCTGCTATTGGCAAGAGGAATAGGAATCCGAATAATTCACCAGGCACTGCATCGGAGCATCTCTCGTCTCACTTGGCTTCTGAATCATATCGGAACGAATACTTCGTTACCATAAGATGGAAAGATTTAGGGGAATCTTTTGGGCATTAGGATCTCTGAATTCACACGGTCACTGTCTTGAACTAATAACTGCATATGGATGGGTACTTCCACGGTATTACAGTTCACAAGTGATTCTTAATTTCTTTTTCTTTTCTATATGAAGGTTGGCTGAGTAGACACGCACGGGAAACGGATCGGTTCCTTCAGAACTGACGCGTGCATGACGAGTGCTTAAGCTGGTTGCGTAAAACGGAGCAGCATCTGAATTCTGAAATCGACCTGTGTGATCACTGTTCGCGACAGCTGGGAACGCGAGAATCAGACGTGTATGAGTATCACTATTGCTTCCAGCTGATCTGCCAGAACCTGTTGAAGTTTCAACCACGGATTGCAGCTAGCAAAATATCAGACACAGATTTGACCTGAACGGCTGCCAAAAATCACGCTCAAATACTGAACCAAAGGATCTCTGTTCTCTCCTCGTTTATTTCTCCGTTCCGGAAGAGAAGAAACATTGATTTTTTTTTCCTTCAGATGGATGATAGTAACTGAACGCAGCAATGGGTCAATATCGTGGGGGAAAAACAGAGGAGTCAAAGCCGTATTGAAGGGGAACAGTAACAGCGCCCACGTACAGGACGTTGCCAATAATTCAAGGCAGCCCGCGGGAGCTTCTCTTTCTCACAAGTGTCGGCGCGGATGACGGCGGCAATCACTGCGCGGGTCGTGACGATCAGACAGATCGCCGTGGCACACATCAATCCCCACCTCACCAGGATAAGCAGCAGCAGCATCCGTTCGCAACGAGAAGAGCTCGCGAACGCAAACGCAAACGCAAACGCAAACGCACTGAACTCTCGCTTCGCAGCTCACGAACGCAACAGCTCGACCGGTTCGCAAAAGAAAAGATCAACTCAGCTCTCTCCCTGCAATAGCGTTGCGTGCGTGCACTGTACACGCAGGCCGCGTCTCGCCGAGCCTAAGGCGTAGAGGCATGTGAGGGCTCGTGATCGTAACCGCCTGACCGCCCCCGTCTCGGGACGCAACCGGCGACCGAGACGAGACGGCAGCAGCTAGCGCGTGCGTGCGTGCGCGGCGCATATGCATGCGCTCCAAGACGGAAAGGAGAGAAGATCTGGGCCGGCGTACGTGCTGGACTGGTGGTTCCCTGGAACACGAACTACTCATCTTCTTCTGACTCCTAGGATTTTTAAAATATAGAAAATAAAAAAATAAAAAAAATAGATGTTGTTGTATCCTATATGAATCAAAAACACAGAAATAGGTGCTAGTAGTTGTTTCGTTACACCATAGTAAATGCGCAGAATTTCTTTTAGTGGTTTGGTACTTGTTATAGTTATCATAAAAATAAAAATAAATTCAAGAAGTTGGATTCAATGAATTTTTTTAAACTACACACAAAGTAGTCTATAGTAAAAGCTTCTATAACTTTTAGCTCTGCAAATCAAATAAATCTTACAGAAAAAGTTAACAAAAAAATAAAATCTGCTAAAATTACTATAAAATTCTTTTAAATTAAACTGGACCTGAGAGCATCTCGATAAAGTTAGCTGCTGGAACTGCTAGGCAGCAGCAGGGAATTAATTACTCCATCATCTGTGCGAACAATGACTAGTCTGTTTTAGTTTAGTAGTAGTAGGTGAAAGATTGAATGAGGCACATGAGCCAAAGGCTTGCTGGGATCAATCTCTGCTACTTAACTTGGGAATCTTGGATGCGTGCGGAACGGAGACTGCTCGAACTATGAGTTTTTAGTAGTAGCATGAAGTAGGAGGAGGCGGTGTTCACAGTTTGTTTGTTGGGTTTCTGTCGGTCATATTTCAGTATCATCAAAAGAAATACGTTATTACATATTTAGTATCATGGTTTGTTCAATCATAAGAGAGGTAGGCCTACTTTATTAAGTTTCTTAAGATTTGTCAACTTGCGATTGGTGTCAAACCATAAGCACACAAGCACAAAATAAGCACTCATCTAATGCGCGCCATGTATCTTTCAGAGCCTGTCCGACACACCAAATTAAATTAAACACCTGCACTCCCCTTCTAAGACGCCACAGGCGTCTCAGGGTGAACCTTAGTCGTTGCCGAGCGTAGCCCCCTCCCTCCTTTTTTCTATTCACCCTCGCTGGTAGCGGTTGTCGATCGGCCATCTATGACACTAAGGACTCGTTTCCCCTTTCATAATGGCCTGCCCTCCTCGTCCTTCTCGACTTCGGAGCTAGGCCTTGGATATGGACGCCCATGATGTGGGGTAGCGCAGTGCCTTGACCGGCAGAGCATAGGGCCCAGAAGGAGGCTGCGTAGAATGGAGGCAGCACCTTGGGCGCCTCAAGACCCTTGCGCAATGGGCGAGGGGCTCGCGCCCACGGGAACGGGTGCCGCCTAGGCAACAATGATGCCCTTCTCTAAAAAGGGTGGGTCCTCACCGGTGCTAGCATATTGGTTTGCATGGTGCTCGTGGCAGTGATCTTCTCCAATGGCTCTGGTGTGAGCGGCCTTTCCTCATTGTGCGGGAAGCCCTTATGTGCTGGCGTCAACCGGTAGAGATGGTGGATGGCGACACGAGTAGTGCCGATCTAACCTCTCTGATTGGATTCAGTGTGAGTTTTAAGACTTCTTCTGGGCAAACCCATGATCTGGCCTTCATGGGCTATATCAGGCAACGAAGATATGCACGAGCCATACCTTGTTGAACGTGTTGTCTCAGAAATATGCTTCGGTGGTGAAAGCCCTAAGTCCAACATGCTGATTGGATTCGGCAACTTCGGCATACGAACGGCTTTCCCTTCAGAAAGGCAAAGCTTCACCGATGCTGCTTCCATCAGCTTCAACGGCTGGCTAGTGGTGGTGTGTACTACGTGGCATCACCAGAGAGATAGGGAACGCGTCGCATGGCACTGACGGTGCAACCGACGGGGAAGGTGGCCGTCACTGGCCACCTTCTCACGAGCGGATGCTAATCAACAGCGCCGGGGACATGTGGAAGCCAAGCCCTAACCCGCTGGTCTGCAGCAGAGGAGAAGGGGGCCTTGCGGGTGTTGATGGTAGGCTTTGCCCAAAGCCCACCAGCAAGAGGCCAGCCTACCCATGAGGTAGGGAGGTTTTTATTTTATTTTCAATTTTTATTTTTGTTTTGATCTAGGGTTTGACTAAAAGGATTCAAATTTCAAATTTTAGATTTGGAAAAATTCACTGAGTATCCTTAGGCATTTATATCCTCCATTTAACTTTATCATATTAAAATAATTTAATTTGGACCGTCATTTAAATATAAGTGTAAAATTGTCCAAATTTAGGTTTTAACTATAGATAGTTCAAAAAGCTTTCAAATAATTTAAAAAAATTATATTTGAGTTCAAGGATATAAATAACCCTCAGATATGAAATTTGGTAAATTTTTAATAGGAGGAAATGTACTTAATTAAGATATTACAATTATGCTCATTTGAAAATAATTTGAAAATATTTTTATTCAAATATGTAATTCAGTTCCAAATGACTTGATAATTTTCATATAGCTTCTTTGAGGTAGTTAGGACTTACAAAAATTATTAGGATGAATTTTTGGTGGATTGGGTTTCATAAATTTTATAAAAATTGATTCTAGGCCAAATTTGCAAGATTTTCATTTGGGCCAATTTTGAATGATCTATAGGCATATATGAGATGAGGAATAGTACAACTTTACTATATATTGATCATCATTGATTTCATGTACATGTTGTTACACAAAAAGGGTTTTTACAAAATTATGGTTGTGTGCATCTTAGGATGCTGAGACCAGGAGGCTTGCCCTTCCATTGTTTGAAAAAACTTGTTTGCCATAGTGTTATGTATGAGCAACAATAAGGATTTCTATGATTCAAAGGAATTTGTAGGATTTCAATCTCTTGTAATTTTTTTATAAAGATTATTTGATTTGTAGGATTAGAAATCTTAGGAAATTTGTATATAGAACATTCTTAATTTCAAAGAATTTTTTTTGTTGAGTCTAACCTCATAAAAAATTTTCTTTCAAAGTTTTTATGCATCTTCTCTCTTTGTCTTTCTTTTTTCTCCAATTAAGTTACAGCTAATTTTAAATTTTTTATTTTTTTCTGTGCAACATTCAAACACACTGTTTCTAGATAATATCTGTTATCTTGATTAGTCAACGTGACATGATATTTCAATCTTTGTACTCCCTCTGTCCAAGAATGTAAGGCGTATTTGATTCGTTAAGATAAGTCTTTGACTAATAATTACTCTGTTAATATATAGTTTATGTGATACAAAATTATAATCATAAGAAAGTACTTTTGAAGAGGAATATAATGATATCAATTTTATGTCACATAAATTGTATAAGAATAGACTAATTGTTGATCAAAATTTATCTTAACTAATTAAAATATGCTTTATATTCTTAGACGGAGGAGAAGTTTATTTTCGTTTTTAAAATGCTCCGGATCAAAGAGACCCTACGGCTTCCGGACTAACGAATCCAATCAATCTAAGCTAACGATACCGTGGTGGTATTGCTAATTTACGTGCATGCGATGGCACATTGCACGACGGCGCCGACCGAAAGGAAAGGAAGAAAGTTGCTTGCCATCGTCTGAGATCACCGCCTCCCAACTAAAGATTTTGGGAGATCAGGCACGGCACTCGTAGAGTGGGTCCCAGTTCCCAATTGTCAGAGAAGAGAGAGAGAGAGAGAGAGAGAGAGAGAGCAGAGTGTACTGGACTATACTTCTAGTCCTAGCTGACAGTTGTGGCTTGGTTGCTTGCTTCCTTTTCCAAGACCAAATCCATCCATCCGTCCGTCCATCCACCCATCCATCAATCAAAGTGTCAACCATATAACTTAGGTCCCTTTCTTACCTATGCATGCACGGCCTCCCCAAAAAGTCCATGAGTATGGGCACCTCTCTCTTGGCTTCTCCTTGCAAGTCATCGCCATGGTTCATGCGCCGCAAGGCTAAGCTTTTTGGAGGGGTCAAGGACAGCGCGGAGTGCACAGACGTACACTGCCTCCGGCTCCTCACCAACAACCACCACACACCCCTGCCAGACTCTCAGTCTATCAGTTTACGTACATCACTGAACAAGCATCTCTCTCTAGTTTATTTTATGATTCAGGACGTGCAAACAGTATATCATATTAACACCTAATGATTCGCAAACCACATCATGGCACTATTAGTCGAACCAGTGTGTCGGGGCCATGTGCTAGTTATTAGTCAATGTTCAGGCAGACCAATAGAGACGTGCTGAAAGGAAGAAAAAGAAAAATAGATTCAAGTTAGAGTGATCATTCCCAGATGATGAACAGAGCTTGAGCAGCAACTTGCAGCTGCAGGCTCAGGCGCCTCCAACCGAACTCAAACTTGTTGTTGTTCATGGCACTATTAGTCGAAAAAAAGGAAGAAAAGGAATTAGTGGAGTGGAAGAAGAGAATTCCTTTGGAATAGCTAGCTAGGCTGCCTGCAAGAACCAACCATTTCAATTAATTAATTCATTGATTCGTACCACTCAAGTAGTAGTTATAGGGAATCCAAAGAACTCTACCACATCAGTACTAGCCGTAGGGAATGGTTTGTTTGGTGAATGGCATTTTAAACGAACGTAGAGGCCGCAAGAAATCAACAAAGCTATTCCTAATTAATAATTTCCTATTTTTTCACCTCACAAAATAACTTCCTCTTCTGCTCGCTCACAAATCACAACTGTGCAAGCTAGAGAGGAGAGTGTCCGTTGCCTGCAAGCATCCGGGTACCTTTCAGGCATTGAAGTGTAGGGGGGCGCGCGGACACACACAGGTCGCCTTTGCCTGCAAGAACAGGCTGCGTCTGCTTTGCGATCAATGAGGCTTGATGTGTTAACTTGTTAAGCCAGCAAGTTGTGTTGCCTCACTTCAAGATACTGGAATTATTGGCTGCCTTCTAGAACTAGGACAAAGAAAGGAGCGGGGGCTCCACGAAGGGAATGGAATCTGAATATTGGCAGGTCCTGAATTGAAGGGTGTGTTGTTCACTGCTGCAGCAGCCACATGTGACTACGCACTAAGAAAACATGCTAGGGTGCAATATCCGGCACATTTCACTGAATTTACCTGTGTACTGGTAAATGCGAGCATCAGGATTTATGCCGTAATTGGTACAGTAATACTCGTACAACTTCACCACCCCATCAAGAGGCGGTTCAAAGTCCATCAATGTGCTCAACTATGTGCCTTGCAGTGATGTCCCGATTGCCAATAATAACATAATGGAAAGTAGATTGTCGAATATCTCCGCTGATGTGTGAGACCTACACTTTAGTAGTTAAAAGGAAATCAGAAATGATTTATTTAATTCTCCCTGGTGTCGATTTCCGGTGTATGTTATGTGAGTTGTATGATTAAGCCCATCTAAGTAATATCCGGGGAAGAACTCACCATGAAGAACAAGCTAGAAAAATTGATTGGCACGCACTTGAGAAATGTAGACATTCTTGCGGCGGGCTAAAACTGCGATGGCCATCTTTGCCTGGTCCAATACACTGACCCACCGAAGCGACATGGCCCAGCAAAAGCCCATAGGCAGCTGTCTCTGCCAGGTGGGACCCAGCTGTCATCGCCAACCTCACCTCACCCGCCAAATTTGGGCTCCGGGCCCCGCGAAACCCTCGCCGCCGCTCGCAGGCCGCAACGATGCAACCGCCTCCGTACTAAGGACGCGACCAATGGCGTAGCCGGAGGAGCCATCCCATGCTCCAGCTCCCCGTCCCCCTCTCGCTCACCCTCCCCTTCGCCCGCGATGGGGTGCGCGGCGTCGACCGACAGGCTGGGCGGCGGAGGCGGGACCGGGCGCTGGGGCACAGCGAGGCGTCCCCCGTGCCGCAGCACAACGGTCCGCATGATCCGGTGCAGGTGGCGGCGGCCGGCGGGAGGAGGCGGGGGTGTAAGGTCGCGCCGGAGCCGAAGGAGGAGGAACAGCCGGCGCCGGCGTTGGCGAGGCCCTGCTCGCCCAGCTTCCGGTACTACTGCCAGAAGGCGGCCGCCGTCGACGCGCTGGTGGCCGCCGCCGACGCGGACGGCGGCGACAGCGAAGGAGCACTCAGGGTCGCGGGTAATTATTTCCTCTCCTCCCGCCCGTGTTGCTTCTTCTGCATCACGTTGGTTTTCTTCAGGCGCATTGCGCTGACACTTGAATCATCCTATTTCATTGCAGACAGCTCCAGCTCGGTAGGTTCACGCATGAGCTCCTCACGATACCTCAGCAAATTGAGCAATTGCAAATGCACCTATGGTTTCTCTACTACTAACTCTTGCTGATGTACGATTATGCAGTCCAAATCGAAGGAGGCAAGCGGGTGGCTGAAGTTCAGAGGCATGTCACTCGTCGCCACGGTGTACAGCTTATTCAATCGTCAGAGCAGCGCCGCTTCAGCTACTGCTGCTGCTGCTGCTGCTAGCAAAATCTCAACATCCCAGTGCCGCTTCACCACCTGCAGCTACTGCTGTTGCAACACCCTAGCCCTGACCAGACAGTGCTGTATGGGATCTCTACACTTTACGTCTCAGCATGTAAAATGTTGCTGATACAGTCGCCTTCTATGATGCTTTGCACCGTTTGCTGTATTTAATCTTGGTTGTTGTTTGTAAGCTAACCCTGCATTGGGGCAATTGATTCGTCGGTGATGTAAAGAGCATTAGTATGGAATGCTCCCTTGTTTTTTAGAGAAGCATACTGATTCGTGTTAAAGAAAAAGGAGAAGCATACTAGTTTGAAAGCTGTTCATGCAAGCCTTATGTTCTGGGATTTTTTATGTGTTTTCTGAATTCTAGAGGGTTGGAAGCAAACATCTGCCCAAGATTAAGATCATGCCCAATTGTTTCCACTGTACATTCGCTTTCTCCCGCTGATTTGCATAATGGTGAAAAGACAGAGCTCACAACTACAAAATTGCCTGAGGATATTATTTCACCTGACTCTATTTTACTGATGAAATCTTGTTAGCTCTCCTTTTTACGCAAATTCATTATTCACAACTCTCCCTTATTATACTGTCTACCTATACAAGTATTACCTATCAGTTGTAGATTAAAAATGAACAGCTACTAGGATAGTGGGATGTAAGAAAAGAAGAAGAAAAAGAAAGAATAGAAAAAAAGAGGGACATGATTAGCTTCTCATTTGACTGCACCTACTGCATAATTTCCTTTGGCCCTGAGCTGATCCCTATTCTTTCTTCTCACCTCCATTGATGGCCAAGCGAGTATGGACGGAATGCACCTATGAGACGGTGGAAGGCGCCATCTTGAGGCTTGGCTTTGCTTTGTGCATCCCCTTCTTTGGGCTATTCAGGTAAGATCTCATGTGACCAAATATTAGGCTTGGCATTTTCTTTAGCTCCACAACCGATGATGTGAAGAACTCTTTCGGTGTTCCATCAGCCGAGGAATCTAGACTATAACCAATTGATGCATCCAGATGCGGCGGAGGAAATCTCTCGAGTTTGGTTGTGCTCGTGCTTGTCACCAACCTTGGTATCTGGAGAACAACAAAGACAGTTCGCCTTTTAGCCATAGTTCTATATGTCTAAATAGGTACTCTAAAAATAGCTTTTAATAAGCATCAAATAGCAAAGGACACAAGTACAACCATTGATGTGATTTTGTGAGGGCTAGAGTTCATTTCAGTACGAAATGATATAGTGGACACAAAATTCTTGCGGAAGAAACGGGAGGTGAACATACATTGGGTTTCCATGTGGCTTATTATTGACATCCGGAGTAAATACTCTTCTGCGCCCATGATTTGTGATATGGGCCTTTCTGGTCGTCGTGTGGCGTTCAACTGAGCCATTCGCCCTCACTTCCTGAAAGATATAACATATGTGTAATGCTTTTGTTGACACAAGAGAATAGCTGAAATAAGTTACGAAGAGTTGAAGCAGGACCTTCTGTGCTTCTCATACTTCAACTTGACATCTATTTCTTTACATGGCGGATACTGGGGAAGGCTTGATGGTTTACAGGCGTATGTTCTGTCCTGAAGAACTGAATCCACGGTAAATGGTACGTAAAGGTGAACAGAAGACTACTTTTTGTTGGCTTGTCAAAAACTATACATCTACATATTGCATCCATGCTAACTAATTTAATCCATTCTATCATGATTCGATCCTAAATTATCATCTGCATACTGACTGCTCAATATTTATCTTTAGTTGTTGGTGCATTTAGCAGTGTTTTTAGAATGAGACAGACTTCTAAGGTTCAAAATAGATGCCTTCAGGTGACAGGTAGTATTAACCTCACTGTTCAGAGCATCAGTTGCGGTGCCTCTCATATCTGGGTCAATAGATAGGAGAGTCTCGAGAAGTGATAGGGTAGATGGCTCCACATCCTTAAATTTTTCAGCTATACACACCGTTCATGATGCCTTGAATGTAGGATGCGGAACTTCATTTTCTCCCAGTAATCCTCTGGTGGAGTACCACATAGCTTGAAATCTTGTGCAATTGTTCACCTATTAAGTATAATTAATCTCTAAACTGTGCAATTTTTCTGCATATTTATGCAAAGCCGGTACTTCATAAGGCCCAAAGAAATACCTCTGTTCTTCCAGGGAATATAGGCTCACCGAGAAGTAGTTTCTGCCAATACACAACCCACACTCCAAAGATCAACACCACACTGTAGTGAGTAGCACTAACAAGAGTTCAGGTGGACGATACCAAAGTGTGATCACTTGGCTAGTCATGGGCCGCGTGTTATTAGGATCAAAAGGTGTGGCGAGTCCAAAGTCAGCTATCTTAAGAATTCCATCATTGCTGACAAGTAGGTTCGAACTCTTGATGTCGCGGTGCAGTAGTACACCCTGGCTATGATAGGTGTTCGATCCCAGATAGTAGCTGTTCATGTAGCACTTCACCTGGAGACAAAGAATTAAACTCATGAGAACTTACATAATTTGATCACAACCATACATGTGTCCGTACTGTTTTGCTGTAGAGAAGGTTGTCCTGGTTGGGCCTTCCTTTTCAGAAAAGAAAAGCATCGTCACACTTTTGACAATTCTAAATGCGAATGAGTTGATTGCAGCCAATGGTGACAGCTGAAATATTTGTAGATCGTTGAAGGGATTTCTTATAAGCAGCGTCGTGACAAGAACATGCAGTGCCTGTCTCTGTCCATGGACTGGAACCTAGGTTCAAAGTTCAAACCTAGTAAATACTCTACTCCATAAATCTATAGATTTCCAGTCCACATCATTGTGGTGTTTCTGTGTAAAGGATTGTTTGCATCTTTACAAAAAGCTATAGGCAT